>OX596275.1:62181561-62759061 GCA_951394225.1 Harpalus rufipes
GAACAAATTTTTTTACAAAATAATATTTTGAAGATTTTTTAAGAATCTGTTACTTCCGGTTGTCCAATTATTACCAAAACCTTTTCAGCTCTTCCCAGTAATGTGCGACTGAGAAAAACGTAGTTAAACAGATATTTAGTATTATAGTTCTTGAGAAATCGTCCTTCCAACGTTCCCTCACCCCCCAACACACATACACACAGGTAAAAAGTGTTTTATTTCATTAATAGGATTTAATGCACTTACCTATGGCTTGTGTGGTCAAATGTTCCTATTCATGTTGCATAAATAACTATTTGTACACTAAATAACTTATGTGGAATGTATAAATATATTGAAATTGATTTATAAATAAAGTTTTACGAGCAAAAAGCATGCAAGTAGATAGATTATGAAATAAATAGAAATATATATATTTATAGTTGGGTTTCGAGTTTATGAGCCTTGAACTACATTATCGGAAATCTGTAAAATATTACGTTCGAGTTTAGCGATATAGTTGAGTGTAAATAATGCCAGCATGAAGCAAGTTAATTGTCCTGGAGAATCCTTGTATACGGCCAAGGAAACGGTAATGCTTCTATAAACCAAAGAAGATTAACTTGTTCCATTCTTCCTATAAAAACATAACTCGCACTAGAAAAAATACCCTACTTCTCTTTATTCCTCTTTCTCGCTTGTATCAAAAGATAAACTAATCGTATTACTTTGTTACCTTTCAAATTTATTGCTCTTTCGCAATGTTTTATGAAAATATACAATAAAGTTTTTATGATATGCAAATTTTTAAACTGTAAAAATAAAGATCTCTGGAAATTTCCATACATTTCTCGTTTCATTAACTCGCGGACAAATCCTTTTGATGTTGTATTATAAACTTTTATGCTAATGTCGCTAATTACAAACTAATGTTTGCTACCATAAACTTTACAATGATGATAGTAACAATTATATCTTTTTAGTCATATTATAATGAAATAATTGCTATGTTTTCAGAATATATACACACCGGTAATATTATGTATTTCAAAAAGTTTGAACCCTTTCTCTTTCATATTTGAGTTGGTAATTCTACATCTACAACAAATAACAAATGACGATATAACATCTAAATATAGCCACCTACTAAAGATTGTCATTTATCGAAATATTGCTCGGTTTGTAGTTTTATTAAATATAGGTGTTTAATTCGTGTTAGTAAATGAAAGAACTATTTATAAAAACTATAAGTTCCTCATTATAAATTTAGGCTTTAGATGGTATTAATAAGTAATTATGATTCATCATTTCATATTGCTTTTTGTTTTATGTCCATTTTTGTCATTCTGATACGGGCCCACATATCTAATTGCCAAGGTCAGCAAAGTCACGTGACGAGCAGTCACGCCCTATGGAATTTGTACATAATACACAGGATTGACGGAAGGTAATGTGCTGGCCACATAATTTTTTTTATTTTTTCAAATCCATCAACTTCACGACAATATAAATTAATATCAAAAAGTTATGGAACTGACAATTTATGTCACAAAATATATTTGCAAAACTATTCAACATTTGTTCTTACATTTAAACCCATAAATATGAAGCTATATTTTCAGAAAACTCCAAAGTATAATGTCCACATTTAACAACAATATTTATCTCTGCAGTGTCTTGGAATTGGATCAGTGATGCTTTTAATAGTATAATGGAAATATCAAATCAAAATAATTCATTTCCCCAATAAAGTCACTACCCTAGTTCCATTCTCCTGACATAATTTCCCTTCTTCTGAGACCATTAAGATGTAAAATATGTCTATCGATTTCTGCATTAGTGAATCTGTCACACACAAATAGGAAAATTGAAGTATATTAACTTTCCAATGTATAAAAGTTTCGAGAAATGAAACGGATCTGAATATGACAGACATAGTTTTATAATTTGAATTTAAAATGAAAAATAAGTAGATACATATCGTACATCTCGAGTATAATACTCATAAAATGATTAATATTAATAATTCAAGGATTTAGAGTACGAGCACTTCAAAATATTAACGGTTCACTGTCCATTGGAAAAATATTTTTTTTGTATTGTTCATTAGTAGAATTGCAAATACAAAACTACTTAATAATTTATTTTGATAATTATACATGTACAATAGCAAATAATTACACTCTTTTTGCACTTGTCTACTTATTTTTAAATAATATAAAAAGAGATTATTTCATTTATACTGAATATGTATTTTTTAACACTAACAATTATTATAAGCTAAGATACTAAATTGACTAAAAATATTTGTAATCAAACTATATAAATAAATTACAAAATTAAAAAATTGTTGTGTCCAGCACAATACCTTTCGTCAATTCAGTGTATTATGTAGAAATTCCATACATTTTCTTGCAAAAGATCCTATATTTCCAGTAAAATTATTTCATAAACAAACTATGTACATTACCCCCTGTGCAGCACTCTCCACGCCAGCAATAAGTGCTCGTGAGGTGACACCTGGTAAACGCCCGCACGGTACAAATATGTCATCATCGTTACCGAAATCTGTGTACAAAGCAGATTGGTAGACCCAGCAATGAGTAATAATATGCCGTGATGATATATTTATTTTATTTATTTATATACTTACCTATATTCATTGCTGGCTTGGAGAGTGCACCACAGGGGTCAATTTTGTGCCATTTCAAATTCTAAAATATTTGGCGTCGGTCGGAATCGAACCCGTCCCCAAGATTCGCGTGAAGTGACGCCTGGTAAACGCCTACATGGAACAAATATGTCATCATTATTACAGACATCTGCGTACAAAGCAGATCGACTCACCTACCATCTTTAATTTTTAGTGCCATTTTAGGTTATCTGATTTCCTTCAAAATCGAATGACATCTTTCCATATAAGAGTAAGGTAGAAATACAAGGTTTCAAAATTTTATGAACGATAGTATTTGAGTTAGAGCGTAAAGAGGAACCCCACACACATATACACAGACATCATACCTCCCTTATCAAGGTAGCGGGAGGTAAAAATGGTGTTATATTGGTTATTAATTTAAAAAAATACGCAACTGATATTGTATATGTTAATTTTATTAATACAGCGACTGTGGCATTATAAAACTTTTATAACAATATAGGTACCTATAATACGCACCTACACATTAAGACTTATTTTGGGAAAAACGTGCGTATTTCACATGAGATACTATATTCAATGTATTTTCTTTATACCTGCCCATATAAGTTGCGGATGTGTTCAAGTCATATACTCGTACGGTCCATCATGTCCACACATCACGTCAAATATTCCTTGAGAAGGTTGACTGACATGACGTAGATGGACACTGACGTTACTGGACAGTGGATTATCATAGGACGTGAGCGTTGAGCCGTGTGGAGCTGCCATGAGCATGAGTTTATGCTGCGTTTAGTTTCATTCATTACTCGCCCAAGGTAAATATATACTACGTTACATATATGTTTGTTTGACTATATGAATCAGTTATTTACATGCAGAAGAAAACATTGTTTAATATAATCTTTCTTCGATTTCTTTATTTAACGTTATATCAAATATAACTTACAATAGCAAGTAAATACTACAATACATTTTATTTAAAAATGTGTAATGTAATTTATTTCTTAACTTTTTTTCGAAATCTTAATTTTTTTGGCATACATTTATCTTTCTCATGTAAACATATTACAAGCGTGTGCGATAAGGATAGATATAACGTCTGTCTTTTAAAAATTCATATTATTTCCACTAATGTAGGACAATACATTTTAAAACGATGCTCGTTGTATGCAATACTTTCACTGTAACGTAAGTTTATTTATTAATTCAGATATATTACCTTGTTTCGTAGCCGTACGAATAATGTTATCTTCTGTCAGTGTCACTGACATTGTTACTGTGTCAGTATCTTTAAATATGTCATCATTACCGAAGTCTGTGTACACAGCAGATTGGCACACTCAGCAATGGGTAATATGCCGTGATGATATATTTATTGTAACGTCGCCGCCACCGCCACGCCGTAGCCCCCGCCGCCGCCGTGTCGCGCCCGAATCTCCGCGCGTAACAGACATGTTCGGACTTGCTTAATTACTTCCAGTGGTGTGACCCTTTGTAGTGAATGGAAACATCGAGAAGATTCGAGAGACATTACGCCGCGTATATAAGCACGTCGGAGAGGCCAACGGGGATAGTTTAATAAATAAGCGTCGTGTTATGAACAGTCTGATATATAGAAGCAATGAGCAATGAAGTCAGTGATATAAATAAATAGTCTACGAGTTGTTAACATAAATAAATGTAGTTATATAAATAAATATAGTGATATAAATATTGTTTAAATAAATAATCTTAGTTTTTAAGTATTTAATAATCTTCTTAGTGTTTATAATTATTTAATCATAGTTTGTTACTTTTATTATCTTTTTAATATTTATCTTAATTATTTATCATCTAATAAACGTATTATTTTAATTAATTATATTTGTATGAGTTTTACACTTCACCCATATAATAAAACGTTACATTATTTATGAATTTTATTTAAACAAATTTAAATATATTCTAATTTTCCTCTGAAATGCGTCAAAGTTTAATCTGTAATTAATTTTAACGAGTCAGATACCAGATGTCTTCAGATCCTAAATCAAACGTACCATCTTAATTGAGAGGAACAGATGTGTATATGTGTTAATGGTATGCTAATACTTTGACTATAAAAACTTTTGTTGTTCAATGTTCTAAGGTTCTAACGTAGTCACAGCAATTCTTCTGAAATATTTTAAGAAACCGATTGTTCGTTAAAATGTTATTTATAGACGATGGACAATGTATACAAATTTTAAAACTAGTTCAATGCAGATTTTAGAATTTTTTAGCACGATAAGATGCTATATGAAATCAAACATAACTGTAAAAAATCTAATGTGGCAAGCACAATACCTTCCGTCAATCCTGTGTATTATGTACAAATTCCATACATACATTTTCTTGCAAAAGATTATAAATTTTTGGTATTATGTGATTCCCTTTCTCGGCAACTGAATTCCATACTCCTGATAACAAACAAACCACATGAAATAAGAAAATTATGAAATTTTGATTGAAAAACTTGTCAGTTATGGACATAATTAATTGCTGTCATTTTGATACGGGTCCCCATATCTGCTTGCCAAAGGCGGCAAAGTCATGTCACTGCACGCGCCCTATACATAATTTTTTTGCAAAAGATCCTATATTTCCAGTAAAGTTATTTCATAAACAAACTATGCAAATTGCACTTGACACTGACATCTTTTTCTTCTTTAGTTTTCCCATTCGTTAGGGGGTCGCTATTTTTTATTTTCTTCTTCCACTCATTTATGTTTTGCGTGTCGTCCTCATTCAGTTCCTTTTCTCTCAAGTCTTCTGCAATACAGTCTTTTCATCTTATAATTTGGTCTTCCACCTTCTATTAATTTATTCATCTCTCCTCATGACATGTTCAAACCAATGTAATCGTCTCTATTATATCTAAAAACTTCTAACACTAGAATTACTTCCCTTATTTTTTCATTCAATTACTTGCTTTTTATTGATACTGACATCTGTCAATTTGAATTACCTGAATATATTAGCAGTTTCCATGGTTATGTTAGCATAGCTGGCTGAATTATGAAATTTATACGAATTTTTTATCTTTATTATTCTTTAACACTATATCTGTTGAATATGAAATATAAAATGCAATCAAATCGTATAGAGAATAATATATTCTTTAAGTTTAATTTAAAAATTTAACTGAGTTTTTCAAGAAAAACTGTTAAAATCTTCAAATGAGGGTACTTCCGGTTGACCAATTATAACCAAAATCTAATCAAGTCTGCATATGGTTGTAAGGAAGAGGAATACGCAAGAATTGTAATTTTTGGAATTCTAGTATTGGAGATATCGTCCACGAAAAAGCGGTCACATACACACACACACACACACACACATACACGCACACACGCACATACGAACACACACACACACATACAGACATCATCGTAAAAATAGTAAAATCGTATTGTAAAGACCCTAAAACGTGCTTTGCTATTCAATGAAAACTCACCACCGAATTTTTTGACCAAAGACAATACCTTCCTTACCTAGAGATGACGGAAGGTAAAAATCTAATGTGGCCAGCACAATACCTTCCGTCAATCCTAAGTATTATTTACAAATTCCATATACATAGTGTGACGTACGCCCCTGAGTTAAGAGTATACGAGCGCCGCTACTGAAAGAATGTAACAGAGCGATGACGTAATCCCTTCGCCGGAATTACCCAGATGATGCAATCCCTGGCGAAGGACCGACTAGACGTTTAATTGCACCGTTGACCTAATTCTATTGTGCTCGGTATCACTGTCGCGTCAGAGGGTTCTAGAAGGATATGGGCTATATAAATACCGCCGGGAGAAAAGCCGAGGATAGTCTGAGATATAGAAGCAACGAGCAATGAAGTTGGTGATATAAATAAACATTCTACGAGTTATGAACATAAATAAATATAGTTATATAAATAAATGTAGTGATATAAATATCGGTTAAATAAATAATCTTAGTGTTTAAGCATTTAATAATATTCTTAGTCTTAAATTAGTGTTTATAATTATTTAATCATAGACTTAGTTACTTTTATCATCTTTTTAATATTTAATCTTAATTATTTATCGTTTAATAAACGAATTATTTTAATTAATATTATTTCTCTTATTTTTACACTTCACCCATATAAATAAAACGTTACAATAAATTTTCTTGCAAAAGATTCTAAATTTCATAAACAAACTATACAAATGGCACTTGACTTCTTTAGCTTTTCTCATTCGTTAGGGATCGCTATTTTTTATTTTCTTCTTCCATTCATTTCTGTTTTGCGGGTCGTCCTCATTCGGTTGCTTTTCTCTGAAGCCTTCCGCAAACAGTCCTTCCATCTTATCTTTGGTCTTCCTCTGTTTCTTCCACCTTCTACTAAGCTATTCACTCTTCTTCAGACATATTTTTCATCTCTCCTCATGACATGCCGACTACAAAATAGGTACTTGCAAATGTACATAAAATAATCACGAAAGCTTTAGAGTTCCAACCCTACTCATCTCAGAGGAGTTAAATAAGAGACAATAATTTATAAAACCAACATAAAGTTCATATCACTTCCAGCACCAAATTAGTCTAAATTCCCTCCTAACCGCATCTAATCCTGCGTGAGCAGTTTAGATGTGTTTAACCCACGTGTGAAGCTCGGGTTTGAAGCCAAACAACAACAAGCAACGTAAGACGGAAAGATAAAGAAGAACAAAGTTTTGTGGGCAGCCACGGCGCGTGGCGTCGCGCGCGAGCGCCCCGAAGGGTGAAGGGGGTTTAAAGAGAGAGAGGAGTGACTTCCTACAAACATCTGTTGCTGACGAAGTGATATACTGTGTTGCAAAGGAAATAAGCAAGAAGGTAAGAACGGAAGGAATATGAGATGGTTTTTGAAAGGTTTGAAACATGAGACGTGATTTAAAACTACATTTTCTTGATTGAATGCGGTGTAGACAATGAGATTACAGGCGAATCGTGTTCATATGGATCACAAACGGTTTCGATTTCGATTATAGATTTGAAATATTAGGGACATTTGACAAACAAGATTCATTCGAAGTAATGACCCTACCTGAATTTTATTATTTCGTCTAATTCACTGTAATTGTAAATGCCTAGATTCGATTTCGACTAACTTGAAACAAAATGACATAAATTTCCAAGAAACAAAAAGTAATATGCAAGGTAACTCAAAATTCATAAAATAAATTAATAAATAAAAATCTGTTATGGCCAGCACAATACCTCTCGCCATTTTCATTTTATCTTGCATAGGGCGCGAGCAGTTATGTGACTTTGTTGGCCTTAGCAAGCAGATATGGAGGCCCGTGTCAGAATGACAGCTGGTAATGTACATAGGTGTCAAGTATCATAAGTTTTCATTCGAAACATTATGATTTTCCAAATACATGTGGATTATTTTCCTCGATAAGTATATTCCATACTAATAGATGACAAATCAGAATATTATGAAATTTTGAATGAAAAATTGTGACATATGACAATTGTGCCATCTATGTAAATAACTACTAGCCGTCATTCTGACACGGATCCTCATATCTGCTTGCCAAGGCCAACAAAGTCACATGGCTGCTCGCGCCCTATAAGTAACGAATTTAACATTTCTTGTACACACAAATAATAATTGAAATTGTTTTCCTTCTTTCGTTCTATGAGAAATTTTATCCTACTATTCTAATATGTTCAAAATACTTCAAATTCATTGACGGTATTAGCGGTATTTCTTAAGGATATATGCAATATTGACAAACCTGCAATTTAAATAATTATTTAATTAATAATACAATAATATATATTAAATGTACTCATACCTCCCAGAACTGACACTGACATTTTGCATTTATTTGTCAATTACAAAAATTTTAATATCGCAACTGTTTTTCTGGCAACGAGATTTATTACAACAGATTATTCTATATTATTATATACTATATCTCCAAACCTATACGAGATATAATAAAAAATTTAAATGTGTCAGATTGAGAATTTAATTATCTTTAATATTTGTAGTAAAAAAAATTCAAAAAATAATATTTAGAAATTTTTTGTTTTTAGAAACTACCACTTCCGGTTGTCCAATTGTTACTAGAACCTATTCAACTCGTCCCATTACTGTTAGATTGAGGAATCCGTAGTCAAACAGGTCTTTAGTCTTATAAAATTTGAGAAATCGTGTCTCCAACAACCTCACACACACACACACATCCACACACACACACACACACACACACATAGACATCATTGTAAAAATGTTAAAATCGGATTCTATGGAGCTTAAATCGTGCTTATTCAATAAAATCTGGATATGCGATTTTTAGCATGAATCCAATACCTCTCTTAGCGAGAGGTAAAAAGATGTTTTTAAAAATGTTTTTATACTATTTAAATAAATACTTCATTATTTCCATATAAGTAAAATTGCTACAGAACATACAATAAGTATAGTTTTTTTTCTTGGTATATTTAGTTGATAGACATTGTCTATAAGGCATCACTTAACAGTCCTAAATTATTTGAGATCTAGATAGGTACTTAAATTTTCAGTTCTTAAAAGCCATTTAAATATTCACGAATGGAGAACTCAAAGGCGTATATGGTGTTTAACGGATGAACGAGTGAAATATTGAAACAAAATACATTCATTATATTCAAGTGCAGGCCGAAATTGTATTGTTATCTCTAAATTACCATATTAATCATAATTAGCCCTAGCACATCTGCAATTATGTAATTAAAAATATTCATGATTCCATATGGCATATGGGATCACAGCTTATATTGTCAAAATAAAATTAAAATACTACCTACTACCTACTTCTGAATAAAAATTCGTATCTTTCAAATGTAAAAATTCAAGGAGACAATAAAAATTTCTTCTCGTTGTTCCATATAAGAGAAAATAAATTTAATTCTTATTTTTTTATTACCACATTATTTACCCTACTTTAAGAAGTATGTAACGAACTCTGAAGTGTGTAAATAAAAAGTGGAATATAGAAACCTTCCTCAATGCAAACTAAGAAATTGACATAGATTAAAATGAAATCTGAGTTATCGTCCAATCTGTCATACTTAATCACATAATGATCGTTCATTCTCATAAATAGTTAAAACAGATGATTATTTGCAGTGTAATGTAAATATAAAGTTTATGATTTTAATGACGTATCACAATATGAATTGGAAATTATTGTACTTTCCAATATTTTATTTGTACGAACATCAAAGGTTAATCATATAACTTTTATGATGTACAGATATTAATTAAAAGGTCTATAATTTATAATTTATGACATTTTCACAGATAAGTTATTGCTGCAAAACTGTTTGATGTAATTATTTAGTTTTTAACATAAAATTACTACAATTATTATTAAATGGTAATTAATAAATACACACATACATACACACAGATATCATCGCGAAAATGTTATAATTGGATCCTAGGGACCTTAAAACGTAGTCATTTACCAAAATCTCGATATGCGATTTTTAGCAAGATCCCTATACCACCCTTACCAAGGGTATCAGAAGGTAAAAATGATACAATTTAAAACTAAATGTATCAATTAATATTATATCTTATTTACCTTCCGTCACCTCTAGGTAAAGAAGGTATTGTGTTAAATTATATTTTTTTAAATGGCAACCTATATAAATTTTTTGTCCATTAGATAGAGAGTTTTTTTTCTGATTTCAACGATATAAATATGATATGGGGTTGTATAACAATTATTTTGAGAAAAATATTATTATATTAAAAATCAGAAATAATTCTACAATATTGAAGTAGGCTATGCAATAAACAAATGCAGTTCATTTGTTATTATGAATTTCTTAGTAAAACAAGTTATTTTAGATATAAGAAAATAATATACTATCGTAACCTAGGCAATAGTCGTATTAATAGTTGTTTATTGAATAGTCTACTTCAATATTGTAAAATTATTTCTGATTTTTAATATCATTTTGCTCGAAATAATTGTTATACAACCCCATATCATATTTATATCGTTGAAATCAGAAAAAAATTCTCTATCTAATGGACAAAAAAATTATATAGGTTGCCATTTAAAAAAATATAATTTTACTCTACCGTTTGAGAACCACTGGTTGAATTTTTTATTTATTATTCCTCATAAATTAAGCCCTTTTTCCTGGTAATATTTTGTATATAACATTTTTCTCTAAAGTCATTAGTTCGCCCAAAAAAGCGCTGGTTGTTTTAAAGGAAACAGCCTGTATATAATCTTATAAATCAGAGCCGTAACAAATTTTATGACATATAAGTAGTCCATCCTACTTATTGTTATCCTATCACTGTCTGATCCGGAAACTAACAGTACCCAATATCTCATCTCTTCACTCCATTTCCTCTGCTGGTATATACCGGAACGGAGTATAGCTTGCACCTATCTTTCACTACTAAACATAACATATACAAGAGTATGTACGTGTACGACTCACTACCTGAGCACCTACTACTGCCTATTTTATTTCTCCGCGTGTTGTTCGCTTCCGTTACGTTCCGGCAGACGGGCACGTGCTAACGGAAGCGCAGACGTTGGATTGTCACGCATCGCGGAACTTTTGATATGCACTTTAATTTGTCCGGTAAACGTATATTTCCATTGTAGAGTATGGGCTAACGCTAAACAAACTGTTGCGTTTGAAGAAAGTATTGGCAGTATGTTGTGTGTACATAGAATTAACTGTTTTGAGGGCCGGTTTCATAAAGGTCCAGTTAAATTTACTTCCAAATTTAATTGTATCAACAAATTCGAATCGGTTCCCACCTTCTTATGACATTAAATTTATTGCTTTATGATCATCTATGAAACCGGGCTTAAGTAATGTATTTTGACGTAAATAAAATTATATAGTTGTTATAAACAATACTTGAGTCATATTGGATTGTTTACGTTGTATGAACTCATATTACCTGCTCCTATAATAATTATAATTCCGAGAAATTTAATATCATATCTCAAATTGAATCAAAATATTACTGCTCAGGAAAATATTATCTTTATATTCCTACAACTAATATTTGGAATGAAACAATAATATTTAAAGGAGATTTTTTTTTAACAAAAACCGAATATAAATATTCATATTTCCATGAAAAAAACTTCTTACTTCGAAATCGGTCTTAGTATAACTGTAGCAATTTTTCTCCGCACATATGTATAATTAGCATAAAGATGGCGATCAGATTAAAAATTTATATTTAGATCCACCATTTAGTAATAAATAAACGTCAAAACATAGTTTTTGTAGAAATTTTGCATTTATGCACTGAAAATAATAAGAATGAATAAAGAAATGATGTTTAAAAAGTAATCAGTATGGTTCACTTTCCAAGATAACTTAGAATGAGGTGACGTCTGAAAAGCGCCTTCAACAGTACAGATATATCATCATTGTCGAAATCTATGAAGAAACAGAAATTGATAATGTCGTGATGGTATACATATTTATTTACTCGTATATAGTTTTTGCATTAATAAGGAGAACGGTTTAGGTTTTGGTAATATAGTCAATCACGTGTCGATTAATTTTCTAAAGAAAATAATTATTGCTTAAATTTTCAAAAAAATTGATGTGACCAGCACATTACGTTCCGTCAATCCTGTGTATTATGTACAAATCCCAAATATAAACGTTCTTGCTAAAGATCCTGTATTTCCAGTAAAATTATTTCATAGCTTTTCCCATTCGTCAGGGATCGCTATTTTTTATTTTTTTCTTCCATTCATTTCAGTTTTGCGTGTCGTCCTCATTCAGTTCCCTTTCTCGAAGGTCTTCTGCAATACAGTCCTTCCATCTTATCTTTGGTCTTTCTCTATTTTTTGTACCTTCTTCTATTAAGCTATTCATTTTTCTTCAAATAGGTTGTTTATCTCTCTTCATGACATGTTCAAACCAATATAATCATCTCTCTTTATCTATTTAGAAAATTATATCACTCGAAGTATTTCCCTTATCCTTTAATTCCTTGCCTTTCTTTCCGTGTCTTCCCCTACATCTATCTCAACATCCTCATCTCTGCCACATTCATTTACTTTAATAATCTGAATATATTAGCAGTTTCCATAGTTAGCATAGCTGGCTGATTTATGAAATTTAATATCTTTATAATTTTTTAACTCTATATCTATTGAATATGAAGTATAAAATTCTTTCACTCGAGCCATTTCCCTTATCCTTTAATTCCTTCGCTTTCTTGCCGTGTCTTCCCCTACATCTATCTCAACATCCTCATCTCTGCCAAATTCATTTATTTTAATAATCTGAATATATTAGCAGTTTCCATGGTTAGCAGAGCTGGCTGATTTATGAAATTTAATATTTTTATAATTTTTAACTCTATAATTATTGAATATAAGCATAAAATTCTACCACTCGATCCATTTCCCTTATCCTTTAATTCCTCTTCACCTCCATCTATCTCAACATCCTCATCTCTGCCACTATCGATTTTTTTGACCAAAAGCAATATGTACCTTCCTTACCTAAAGGTGACAGAAGATAAAAAGTTTTTATAAATCTTGCAGTGTTTGCTATTATTCCAAGAAAAACAGTTGATTGTTGAGATATACAAATATTTGTAATTCATAAATAAATGAGTGCCGAATAACAAAGTTTGTTTACACAGTACGTTCGTGAAATATTTTCGTGGAATTTGCAAAAACGTTAGCTACTTGTATTGTAAAATAAAAATAGAATTGGCGGCAGATAATATGCTACTTACATTCGAATTTTTAGTGGCCAAATTTTAAATTTAGTTTATAATCCGAAACTTTCGTCACACACACACACACACATACATACATCATCGCTGGTAAAATCGTATTATAGGGACCCTAAAACATGCTTATTCACTAAAAACTCATCATTGAATTTTTTGACCAAAGACAATACCTTCCTTACCTAAAGGTGACGGAAGATAATATGATATTATTACAGGAAAATTATAAAACATATTTTATAAATAAATTAAAAACTTACATATTAATACATTTTTAACGGAAAGTACAATTATCACGAATAAAATTGCTTGCCAGTTATATTAACTATCAAAAACCAAAACAAAACTGTGAATCCGTTGATCATGATTCCTTGATCAGAAATCAAGTTGGTGAATTAGAACATTATGTTGATCTACACATCAGCTTGATTCCTTAATCAGCTGATTATTAATTAACGGATTAATGGTGAATTCGGCCTTACAAATGTGTAGAATATATGACAAATTCATTTTAATTAAAGATATGTATTGTATAAATTAATGACAACAATGCACTGAGCATAATTTAAATCTAGTGATTTGTTCAAACAAATGTTAGGTAATGATGTATTTAGTAAAATATTTACTCATGCAGTTAATTTTATATCAATTCTAATTGATAAGTTAATTTATTGTTGTTGCCTAATAACAGCATTCACATCAATAGATCAACTATTTTTGGCGTGTGTTACCTACAATAATTCAGAATTACAAATGCATTTGTAAGCACGGCTTTTTGTTTTTTATAGGCATAACAGCATATCCTATATTTAAATTATATTAGAATTTAATGATATAAATCATGCGGAATCCATTTGAATTATTCAAAATATTAAAATATATTTGTTGTACATTATTACTACAAGTTCTACATAATTACCTAATTGATTGATAACAAAAACCAGAGCATGATTAATAATTAATTACTACAATTATCGATTTAACATTAACACAATTTGAATTAAATATTATATAACCATATTTATTGTTGTCATCAAGGAATTATATTAATTATTAACAATGGTAAAATAAATGAACTAAACCAGAACTAGAAAACAGCAAAATAAAAAATCGTTTGAAAAGGGGTCAGTAGTATAGTAGGTAGCACTTTATTGTTTATTGAAAGGTATGATTAATCACAATCAAAACAGATGTTTATTTTAATAATTGTTTGAAAGTATAATGTGAAAGGGAAAAGCAATTGTCGTTTTCTTAACACATTAATTATTAATTTATAATTTCTAATAAGAATATGAATATTTACTGAACTAGTACAGTGGTACAAATGAGATCAAACAGTTATCCAATTCCAATAAACTAAAAATTGTGATGTCCATACTTTCCACTTTCCATAACACGTTTGAACTTAATCTATATTCGTCGGGAGTCGGCAAGACAGAAAACTCGGGAAGTCGGTAATACATAACCAACAAATGTTATGTATATTCTAACAAACCAATAAGAAATTTAACAAGTTTATATTATGTTTAAATTTGCTATATACCGCAAGTGAAATACTTGGTAAGTAATAAATAGTGATTTATATATCATGATTAAGACTACATTACATAAAAATTAACATTTAATAAATAATTGGAATTTAAATTTGACACATCACTCTGAAATTAGCTACAAAGCAGTGTATATGTCATAATGTAATAATATTTTAATAAATTAAATTATTTGTACAAAAATTACTAATTATTAGTTTTATACTTTTCGAAAGCTCGCGCCACCAGACACTTATCCGGGAATCAAGCGTTCCCACACTTGGTATGTAAATAACTATTTACGCACCGTGCAATAAAGGTACTTTATATTTAAATTAAGCAGTTTTTTTTTGTCCACTTTTGCACGATCGTAGAATAGTTATCTGTTTAATTTTAACAAGGCAAAGAAATAACGGATTCATTGCCGCGGCGGCGTTTCATGGACGAAACGAAACAGAGTCATTGAATTTAGTGAAAGCAGTGAATCTGCATTTTTAATAGTATTGAACACACTTTTTTCACCGATTGTTAAAATAAATCTATATTTTATGTTAATTTTCAATATTTTCAATTCCCATAGACGTAATCAATATTGCTTTATAAAAAACAAATTTCAATAATTTTATTGACAGTTACAACAAAATCAAATTTTCACTGCCATTAGATAAATTTTACTTTAACAAGTTTTTGATTTTACTTTATTTGTATTTGACAATTATACTTTTGATTGAAGTACTTATTTTAATAGACGTTATATTTCATGTCATATAATTTGTTAGATATTCAATTTCAAATAATGGCGGGACGCTCATAAACATGGTCGACCAATCACAACTTGCCGCGTCGTGTCTAGATTCTAATTTTAGTGTCTCTAATTAAATGCATATAAAACGCTATCTGCTATTTTCTTAACTAAAATACACTATAAACGTCAAAATGGAAAAATTATTTGTATTTGGGTGTGAACATCACCCAATCACCAATCAGAAGCGAAGATCGAAGCAGGGAACTTTTAAATTCACTACCCTTTATTTACATATAAGAGACATTTAAATTGTCATTTCAATAAATTTCCATATTAACCAGTAAGTTTTTTAATCCTAAATATAAATTAATAAGTATGCAACTACAACAAACCGTAGGCGAGATGTAAATAACATTTTAAGCCTTGAAATGAAACATATAAAATGATCAATTAAGCTCGGTCGTGGTCATACTTAAAAATATTTTTAAATATTTCTAGGTCAGTTCAAATACTCCTACGTACCCGCATATGTGTATTAAAAATACTATTGAATTAATATATAAAATGACTGCCCATATTAAACTTTTATTTACAAATTTACCCGTAAAACGAGAACAAAATAATTGTTTTAAGATAGTTTAGCACAAAAAACTATTCACTATTCACTACAAATATTCAATAAATATAATATATATATATATATATATATATATATATATATACAGGGTGTTTCCTTTAAAACAACCAGCACTTTTTTGGGCGAACTAATGACTTTAGAGAAAAATGTTATATACAAAAAATTACCAGGAAAAAGGGCTTAATTTATGAGGAATAATAAAAAAAAAATTCAACCAGTGCTTCTCAAACGGTAGAATGAAATTATATTTTTTTAAATGGCAACCTATATAATTTTTTTGTCCATTAGATAGAAAGTTTTTTTCTGATTTCAACGATATAAATATGATATGGGGTTGTATAACAATTATTTCGAGAAAAATGATATTAAAAATCAGAAATAATTTTACAATATTGAAGTAGGCTATGCAATAAACAACTATCAATACGACTATTGCCTAGGTTACGATAGTATATTATTTTCTTATATCTAAAATAACTTGTTTTACTAAGAAATTCATAATAACAAATGAACTACATCAACTATCTGTCAGCTGTATCATTTGTTTGCATTTGTTTATTGCATAGCCTACTTCAATATTGTAAAATTATTTCTGATTTTTAATATCATTTTTCTCGAAATAATTGTTATACAACACCATATCATATTTATATCGTTAAAATCAGAAAAAAATTCTCTATCTAATGGACAAAAAATTTATATAGGTTGCCATTTAAAAAAATATAATTTTATTCTACCGTTTGAGAACCACTGGTTGAATTTTTTATTTATTATTCCTCATAAATTAAGCCCTTTTTCCTGGTAATTTTTTGTATATAACATTTTTCTCTAAAGTCATTAGTTCGCCCAAAAAAGCGCTGGTTGTTTTAAAGGAAACACCCTGTATATATATCAATAATTTAATCGGCACATATGGTACGTGGATTTTAAGTTATTTTTATTTTAACGAATTGATGTTTTAATTTCATATTCGACTATACATATATCGTAATTAAAAACTTGCTAATTGTTTAAAAGCTTACTACAATTTTCTACCATTGTCAACGAATATGGAAATATGCAATTAAAAATATGACACCAATGAATATGTACGATCAATTAATTTGGTTTTCAAAATTTTGCAGTTAGATAATAAAAACTATCAACATTTTTTTTAATGGAATTGTCTCATAAAAATTGCATAAATATATCATTTATATTTCTATAAACGTACGTCTAATAGTATATTATTCAATGAGCATGTAAAGTATGCTATTACTTATGAGAATGAGTAATAGCCATTACATACGAATAGAATACTATACTTCATCCACAACTGTCAAATAATAACATACTGTACTATTATAAAATCAGAAATAACCTAACAAATTTTATAAAGTTGTTTGTTTACAAATATAATAATAGTTAGCGTTGATCGCTAGGTATTTGTTGTAATAAAATTATGAAGTTATTTGACATTTAGCAGAAAATTTTAAACTGACGACGCTTGGTAAATGCCCGCACGAACAAATACGTCATCATCATTACCGAAATCTGTGTACAAAGCAGATTAGCACACCCAGCAATGGATAATATGCCGTGATAATATATTTATTTATTTTCTTATTTAAATACATATCTGTATATTTACTAATACTAGAAATTATATATCTTAAGTTCCTTTCCATATAACTATTGTTATTAATAAATCGAAATGATTTTCTCGTGGCCATGTGCCTGAGTGTCTGGTCGCGAATCTAGGGGACCCGGGTTCGATCCCGACCGACGCCAAAAATTACATCGCATTTTAATGGCACAAAATTGACCCCTGTGGCGCACTCTCCACGCCAGCAATGAGTGCCCGTGAGGTGACGCCTGGTAAGCGCCCGCACGGTACAAATATTTCATCATTACCGACATCTGCGTATGAAGCAGATTGGCACACCCAGCAATGGGTAATATGCCGTGATGAAATATTTATTTTTATTTATTTATTTTATTTTTTTTGACAGTGACATTTATCTGTCAGTTACATACATTTGAAATATGGACTGAGTAACTAAGAAATTGTGTTTATCTTTAAAACATAGACTCCGGGATTTATAATATTGATTATTTTATTAATTTATCTATAAAACATATAGAAAAATTATTAATGCATGCCAGTAGAAAATTCAATATTCTTTAATTTTTAGAACATATAATCGCGAAAAATGACATTTAAAGGTATTTTTGGAAGAAAACTATTTTGAGCTTCTAGTATAGTGCGATTTCAAGTTATCCGATTTACACCAAAATCTAATGGCTTCTTTCCATATTAAAGTAACGTCGAAATACAACATTTCAAAATTCTGCGGTAGTATCTGACCTAGAGTGAGCAGAAGATCCACACTTACGCACATACACACACATATACACACCCACAGACATCATTGTAAAATTGTTAAAATCGAATTCTGTGGATATTGACACGTGGTTATTTATCAAAATATCTATATGCGATTTTTAGCATGATCCCTATACCTCCCTTACCAAGGGTAGCAGGAGGTAAAAAATACTTATTAAGTAATTTGTTTGTACTTTGAAAGGTTAGATTTCAATTTGACATAACGATTGAATAATATTATTCCATCGAACTGTCAATATTATTCAATCAGCAACAGTAGTAAAGGTCATTAATAGATAAAAATAGGTTGAATTGAATGAGTATATTATTTGATATTTGTGGATAAAATATATTATACACATAAATATTACCTATGTAGATTGCATTTATATCAACTTTCATCTCCTGAAGAAGACCCATCTGGGATCAAAATTGTCGAGAATGAAGTAATAAATGTGGCTGAATTCCAGTAACTTTTTATTTCATAAAAATATACATTGCGTATTACAGTAAAAATAGTTATATTTCTATTAAGGGCTACGCGTCGAGGTTAAATTTTCCCGAGTGCTATAATCTTGATTATGCCCGTAGTACATACAGCGTTATATATATATATATATATATATATATATATATATATATATATATATATATATATATATATATATATATATATATATATATATATATAATGAATTTGAGGCTGCACAAGGCAAGTTAGTTATACAAAAGTCAAAAAATGTGTACGAGAGAGAATACGAAAGTTTCGCGAGTGGCAAAAAAATGATTTATCAAATTTGTTCTCTTGTCTGATATTTATCCATAAAACACTATTTTGATGCTGTTGCCTAGCCCTTGGGCAATAAAGGCCAAATTATGCCCGCTTTTGGGGGCGAATAAACAAATTTGATTCCAAAATAAAATAAAATGTTTTTATCATCAATTAATGTGCATAATTTAATAAATTTTCTATTACATTTCGTTAAAATATAGGGTTTCATCAAGTCAAGTAGCTTGATGTTTTTGTAAATTACTTGACTTGATTTGAAATTCAAACTTTTCAAAAATTTATTACTTGATGACTTGATTTTCTATCGTTACTACTTGACTTGATCAAGCAATTTCAAGCTACTTGATTTCGAATCGATTATGTACGAAAAGAGGTTTAAAAAATTCACTCAATATTGGAATATATACTAGAATGACCCCAGAATATGTCGACAAAATTTGAAATCCTAATCATTATTATTAAGATAACTGTATAAATGGTTAAACTATCGCACAAAAGCCCAAAAAGCTATACTCCATTCGAATTAAGAACAATTAATGGGATTTCAGATTTTGTCCTCATATTCTAGTATATATTCCAATAATGAAGCGGAATCATTGCCAGTATTTTATTTATTTATTTATTTATTTGGGACCACTTTAGGGGGCGTACCGGTTAAAATTCGACTTGCCCCCTTTTAAGGTCCACCATAATACATATAGTACAAATAGTTTATGTTAATTCATATATTATTCTTTTAAATCATTTGTTTTTAATTTTTAAATTTGAATAAACATAAGGAACTATATGAAAATGAAATGTAGTCTTAAAGAATTTCTTGATTTTTCTGGTAATTGTAAAATAACTGCTTGATTTTTCAGGTACTTGATATTGTAACTACTTGACTTGACTTGACTTTCGGCTACTATTACTTCACTTGAGCTTGGCTTAATTTCTAGTCTAGTCAAGTCAAGTAACTTGAATATCAAGTCAAGTGTAAAACTTAAAGAAAATATGTATTTCTTTTGGGAAAAATCAAGTTAAGTATGTCGTACTGACAAAAGAGGTTAAATTTTTTAAACAAATATTAGGTGCACCTTGTCCCCAAAATTTTTAGTACTCATACATAAATTTCGCGCACTTGGTATTTATATTTTTATTAGTCAATTAAAATAAAGTAACATACAACAATTATTCATGAACAACAAACAGTACTTAAATAAAATCAAACAATTAATCCTTGTTTGCCAAGTCCGTTGCCAAGGTTACACAACAATGCCCTTCCATCCCATCCCAACATAAACAATAACAGATACTTACTGAACAACAATGACATGAAGTACAACACAAGCGAATGTTTATCCATTTCCACACATCAACACAACACTAAGACTGGGGTTAGAAAGATAAGTATAAACACGGGGAAACAACGCAAAGTAGGGTGTAAGATTCGAGCGCTCTGCTCAAGTTACAAGTTGTGCTTTCGACGGCGCGTTCCCGAGCACTGACGAGGACGACTCGGCGCGTGTCAGCCTGCTTGCCCGACTGAACGCGTGAACTAGTTGAGGATGAGTGAGTTGAGTATGCCTGTTGAGCCTGAGCGGTCAGCTATGGATTACAGAATGACAAGAAGGATGTAATAATGAATTGAAGATGCAAGGATGGAAATATGTAGGTTAGTGTTGGGTGACGCATTAGGGGCAGTAAGACATTCCTGTTTAGGTATTGCGAGGCTGTGTAGTGGATGTCCAGGATAACATGACCAACAAGGGGATGTTGAGAAATATAAAATATGAGATCGGTTAACAAATAAGAGTTACCCTATTCAATTAGGACGCCGTTTGAGACGTGTATTGTTTATCAAAAAAAAAAATGTACAGTACTTTTTTAAAGATGTCCGATCAAGGTTATTTGCATCATGAACGAATTAACAAATTGGCATACATTTATCTCTCTCCTTTGTAGTCTATAAGCGTGTGCGATAAGGATGGATATAACACGTTTTACTTTCAAAAATTCATATTGTTTCGACTAAGTTAGGACATTCCACTATAATCGATGCTCGTTGTTGATAAAACTTTCCCTGTAACGTAAGCTTATATATTAATTCAGATACATTACCTTGATTCATAGCCGTACGAATAACGTTATTTTCTGTCAGTATCACTGACACTCATTGTGTCAGTATCTTATTTTTCACATATTTGGTTTTACATTTGCTAATAAACCTACCAGTTGATTTATTTTTGAATTGTAACATATATTTTTATAATAATAAAATAACAGTAGTATCTTATGTACCCCCATGAAAACTAAGCAAACGACACTACTGAATTTGTCAGAATGGGTGGAGCAAAAATCTGAATTCATACAATTCGTAGATTACCTTGATACATAAGTACCGATTTTATTTTGTGCAAAATGCGAAGGTCAGCAAAGTCACGTGACTGCTCGCGCCCTATACATAAATTTTCTTACAAAAGATCCTATATTTCCAATAAAATTATTTCATAAACAAACTATGCAAATTGCACTTCACACTAACATCTTCTTCTTCTTTAGCTTTCCCCATTCGTTAGGGGTCGCTATTTTTATTTTCTTCTTCCACTCATTTCTGTTTTGCGTGTCGTCCTCATTCAGTTCCTTTTCTCTCAAGTCTTCCGCGATACAGTCCTTCCATCTTTTCTTTGGTCTTTCTCTGTTTCTTCTAGCTTCTATTACTAAACTATTCATCCTTCTTCCAATATATTCTTCATCTTTCCTCATGACATGTTCAAACCAATGTAATCGTCTCTCTTGCAACTTTCAATCGAGCAATTTCTTTTATCTTTTAACCCCTTACCCTATATTTCTGTGTCTTCCCTAACATCTATCTCAACATCCTTTTCTCTGCCACATTCATTTTCGTTTCATTGAATTTGAATTATCTGAATATATAAGCAGTTGCATGGTTAGCATAGCTGGCTGATTTATGAAATTTAAAATCTTTAACTCTAATCTATTGAATATGAAGTATAAAATGCAATCAAATCGTATAGAGAATAATATATTCTTTAAAATTTATTTAACATTAAATGTCAATAAATGATATTTTACTTCTTTTTTAAAAGAAAAATTGTTAAAAATTGCAAATGAGGGTACTTCCGGTGGACCAATTATAAGCAAAATCTAATCACGTTTGCATATGAATCTAAACTTGAGGAATACGAGAAAATTACTATTTTTGGAATCGTGGTATTGGAGTTACGGGATCAGAAACGATCGTCACATACACACATACTCACACACACTGCCATTTGCCATTTTTAAATAAAAAAAACTGTAGTTTAAAAATTTAGGGAATTTGGTATTGGAAACTATCCACGATATTTTCTATTTCTTTTTTCTTTCTAACTTTATTATTATATTTTTTCTCTTAATTGAAAATTATATAAAAAGAAAATTCTTAACAAAAGTTTGTGTTCGTTTACTTATCGAGATTTGACATTTGATATTTTTTGACAGCATTAAAATAATAAATTGAACTTTATCTATTACAGCACTCGAATGAGCTATTAACGTACTCTTTTGGGTGTTGTAATAGCTTTGTTACAGACGCAACATTGAAAAAAAATATTACATACAAATTATTTATAGAAAAACAAGAAGTATATTGAGTACACTATAGTTTTAGGGATTAATTAACAATATTTAATATGATTTCCAATAACAATAATTTTAAAAAACAAAATAAAGACAATATTATGTCTGACGCATATCAATTGGACCATAACTCGAACGCAAAGTTAAATGTTTATATTTCAATCAAAACAGTGATGCGTAATTTGTTTGTTCAAATATATTATAATGTTTGCATTGACAAACCAATTAAAACTTATTGTTTACTTGTCAATATATGAGAAATTCTATTATTTTTGATGATAAAACTAGGCTTTCTGGGTAAAAAATTGCAAAATTTCGTAAGGAACGACGAGAAACATAATTTTGCAGTTTAAAAATAGCGGGAAATATTGAGAAAACGTTAAACTTGACCTTTTTTCAATGATTACGACAAGGGATGATCACCGAGTTTCCATCCCCGATTTGCCTGTCCCGGAACGCAAGCTTTGTATTTTTTTGCCAAAAATAAAAAAAATCTGTTGCGGCCAGCACAATACCTTCCGTCAACCCTTTGTATTATGTATAAATTACATACATAAATTTTCTTGCAAAAGATCCTAAATTTCCAGTAAAATTAGTTCATAAACAATCTATGCAAATTGCACTTGACACTAACATCTTCTTCTTTAGCTTTCCCCATTCGTTAGGGGTCGTTATTTTTTATTTTCTTCTTCCACTCATTTCTGTTTTACGTGTCGTTTTCATTCAGCTCCTTTTCTCTCAAGTCTTCCGCAATAGATACATACAGACATCACCGTAAAAATGGTAAAATCGTATTATATGGACCCTAAAACGTGCTTATTCAGTAAAAACTCATCATTGAATTTTTTGACCAAAGACAATACCTCCCTTACCTAAAGGTGACGGAAGGTAAAAATCGGCCTTGCTTTTGTTTTTGTGTAAGAAGATATTTTTCCATCGCCCAGATGTAGAGATTGCCAGTTTGGATTGTTTTATGATTATTTTACCTTGTAGAACCTATATCTCAGTTTTTTCATATTTTTCAGGCAAGTGTGTTTAAAGATCGGTCTACTAATCACATTTGCTCTTTTGACAGGCAAATCTGAGATAAAATAGAAACTCAGAGATCTTAAGGGCCCGCAGACTACGATCAAACTTTCAGTTTTCACTGTGGGTAATTTGTCGACTGTGATGTGGATTAGGTGTTAACAATTACTCGAAAGTATAATTGTTGTAGACCCTGAAGAAGGTGCAATGGTGCACCGAAACGTTGGTTTAGTAAGAATAAATGCTGTTTGACTGAACTTTCGAGTTTCAGTTTTAATGTTTGTCCCAATATTTTCGGTAGTTTTAAACTGAAAAATTATATTTCACGTCCTAAGGAAATCCCAATTTTATTCGGAACAATAATAGAATTTCGTATATTAGAGGATAAGACTGTCTGCGTACTCTTTTATCAATCATGCTACATTTACATGTCAACAATAAGTTTTAATTGGTTTCTTAATGCAAACAAACAAATTACACATCACTGTTTTCATCGAAATATAATCTTTTAACTCTACGTTCGAGTTATGGTCCAATTGATATGCGCCAGACATTATATTGTCTTTATTTTGATTTTTATAATTATTGTAACTGGAAAACATATTAAATATTGTTAAGTTATCGCTAAAGTGTACTTAATATATTATTTGCTTTTCTATAAATAATTTAAATTTAGTAAATTTTAATTTTGAACAAAATTCCTTGGTTCCTATTAACTAAATTATTGTAATGGAATTAACTAAACAAATTTATTATTTATCGATTTACTGAGTAATATTATGCCTTAAATGCTTTAAGCCGATTTAGTTAATTTTTGTAAATTTGTAGTAGCAGAATATAATAAAATGAAATACAAAATTAGATGAAAAGACTACATTTATATCACAATAAGTATTTAAATTTTCCATTTAATTTAACTCATTAGATAAATTACCAAAAATTTCAAATAAAAATAATGAAGCCAGAATATAGTACAATCTATTAAATAAAATACAGTAAGCAGTTACATATTTAAATTAGCGATTTTTTACAAAAAATAATATCTATTTCAAAGTAGTTAAAATGCTAAAGTAACGGCCGAGTTCACCATTCCTTAATCATGAGTTGATCCATAGATCAACGCAGATTCTGAATCAATCCAATTCATCATTGAAAATCAAGCTAATCTACTGATCAAATTCAATGATCAACTGATTCGTCATATTCCATGAATCAAGGACTAATCACATCTTTGAATCGTTTTGGTATTTTCATTATAATTTGATCTAGTAGCAAGAACAATGAAACAATTGTTTTTGACAAATGTGAGTTGTCAACTTTTTCAAATAAATTTGACAAATAAATCGATTAATAATTATTATAAAAGTTATAATCAGTAAAAATGCCTGCCTTTACGAATAGCGAGTATACAGACATTGTGCTAGCGTATAGTGAAGCTCAGGGAAACGCTGCCCAAGCCCATCAAATTTATTTGGAATATTTTCCATATGGTCAACTTCCAAATTTTCGTATCTTTGTACATGTTGTTCAGCATCTCCGAGATGGGTCCTTTAAGAATAGCACTACCACAGAAAGTGTCACATATGACAATAGGAGGAGACTGAAAGAACAACAGTTACAGCCTTGAAAATGCTGCTACAAGCATACTCAACTGGAAAGAGTAGAGGATTCATTTCGTCGTCGCTTTCATTGACAATGACCGTAACCATTTTGAACATTTATGCCTGCATAACTTTTAATCATCTTTTTCTATTTTGGTTCTTTAATATGTACTTTATGAAACCCATTTGGATGTCATAAAGTACTTCTTAAAAGAACTCAAACCTAATTTCTGTTAGGTTGGTACGTAGTACCTACATTTCTAGACATTTGTCGTTTGAAAGTAAATATTTTTTAAATTGTAAACAATAACAATGAAACGTCATAGTTACGAATATCAATCACTGTTACTGTTACCAACAAACAAATAAAAATTAAAATATTCCTAAAAATGAAATCACGTATACAGTAGAACCCCGGTTAACCGAACTCGGGTCAACCGAAACCCGGGTTAACCGAAACAATTCCACGTATAATTATCAGTTCCACAAATGATTATGTAGCTCCACTTACAGTCCGGCTCCTTCATTCCACAGGCGGGCTGTAGCAACGGGGAGCTCGCACGGGGCTCGCAAATGAATAGTAGAGTGGAACGTAGGTTTTTTTGTGTGTGTCTTTACGTATTGTTGTGAGATGGCATCTAAGCGGAAGCGTGTTGTGATTTCTATTGCGGATAAATTAGCTGCTATCAAAGAAGTTGAAAACTTATGTACATACTGTACTGTATCTAAAAACTGTAACTACATATGAATATTATGTAATATACATTGTTTCAAAATAATTCATTTCCCCTACACACCCATTTTAGTACATATGTAGGCTATGTTAGATGTTAATGGGTTAACCGAACAAATCGTTATCCGAAACGGCTGCGCCCCCTTTATTTCGGATAACCGAAAAATAGAAAAAATAGTATAAAATACACGTTTCATAAGATATTTCAGCCCACTTGTCCCGTTAGAAAACTCGCGGCAAGCCGCTCGTTTCTAACAAAGACGCGTGCGCTAAAATCATGTCTTATGAAACTTGTATCTTAATGTACTATTATGCGTCTTCTTGTTCCGTTAATTGTAGTGTTGTTCTTAGGCGACCAACCTATAAATATCCTACCATTTTTTGATTATCCAACCTGTTGTAACAAAAAATTGACGTACGATTTTTGTTACCTGAGTCGAAGTATTCTATTCTATGTTTTATCTTCTCCGATTTGTGTATAGTTTCATCTTCCGATGTATCTGTCAATTTATTAAAAAGTTTCTAATTATTGTATTCAGTCGCAGCCACAGACCAAAAACACACTTATGGCGCGTAACGCTCGTCACAACCACAACGAAAACATATCTGGACAGCTGTTTGTAGACGCACGCGCAAATAGTTCCATTTTGAATTTTGGAATTATGCAACGCACTCTACGTAGCCGAATGCATTTGTTTATTTTATTCAACTATAGGCGGGTAATGAAATTTGTGAAAAAACTTTGAATTTTTTTAACTCAGTTCTAGACAGTTTATAAGATTAAATTAGTGTTAGTGTCATGGAATAAATTTTCTTTCGACGTTGTCATTTCATCTCTTTTTACACGTTTGATGTTGTTAAATTGTGATAATTTACACCAAGTTATAAATTTAAAATATCAGATTATCTTTCTACACCACTCCTTTAATTTAAACATGTTTCACCGTTTTAAGCTTTGTGTAAAAATAGTTTACGCTTATTCTTCGTTAACAACGTTTAAGCAAAACTTAATTTTATGATGAATAAAAACAGAAAATTACGAAGCAGGGAGGTAATAACAAAGTTTTATTTACACAGCACAATTTTCTTTGTACATTCAGTTTCAGAGTAATGTATTTTATAAGCTAGTTTATGAAGAAACTTATAAATAAGGAAATGTATAGTCTTAAAAGTTGTGTTATATTATTTACTGGCGTGGATATCGTTTCCCAAGCTTTTCACGTAGGAATGTTGGCAGAATCACCCAACCCGATGAAAATTTAATTTCATTTCGAACTTTGACGTTTTCGAGCTGCTACACACGCGGTTTACTGCAACTTTTGTAAAGTAAATCTCTGATTTTATGTGCTTTGTACTATTATAACGATAGATTCTCCAACACTAAGAATTTAATACGGCCATTATCCACGTTACTGGTGCCAATGACGCATACAACTTGGGAAGAAACATATTTCTTATTCAAATTGAATTCATTGGAAAACCATATAACATGGTTATTTTGTTTCCACATCTACACTAAAGTATATCAGGTCTAGTGTAAAAAAAAAATATGTGGCCAGCACAATACCTCTCGCTCTCGCCACTTCCTTTTTTTTGGTTACATAAGTATAGGGCGCTAACAGTCATGTTACATTGTTGGCCTTGGCAAGCAGATCTAGGGCTCCGTTTCAGAATGATAATTAGTAATTATGTACATAGATGTCAAATGTCCGAATGTTTCATTAAAAATTTAAAGATTTTTTAAATTCACGTAGTTAATCTGTCACCAGGAGTGTGGAATATACTTGTCGAGGAAAATAAACCACATGGAATTGGAAAATCACTAAATTTAGAATGAGAAATTATGATATTTGACATATATATATATATAAATATCATAATTTCTCATTCTAAATTTAGTGATTTTCCATATCTGCTTGTCAAGGCCAACAAAGTCACATGACTGCTCGAGCCCTAATGTATTTAACATTTCTTGTATACCTACACTCTACAGCAAAAATTCTACTTATATCTATTCCTTATATTTAAATTATTACCTCCCGCTACCCTTGGTAAGGGAGGTATAGGGATCGTGCTAAAAATCGCATATCGAGATTTTGGTAAATGACCACGTTTTAAGGTTCCTAGAATCCGTTTTTAACATTTTCACGATGATGTCTGTGTGTATGTATGTGTGTGTGTGTGTGTGGATCCTGTATACGCTCTAACTCAAATACTATCATTCAGAAAGTTTTGAAACCATGTATTTCTACCTTATTCTAATATGGAAATATCTGATTAAATTTTGGTGGCAATCGGATAACCGGAAATGGCAGTTTACTTGAAGCTCAAGATAGTTTTTTGTCAATTTGTTATTATAAAAATTAAAGATTATTCCATTTTCTGCAAGATTGCTTTAATACTTTTTATATATATTGTATGGATAAATTTATAAAGTAATATAAAAATTATATACATAGGTAAATTGCGGGAGGTACTGTGTTGGTCACATCAGATTTTTTAAATTCATTCTATGAAGAAATTTTGTCCTACTCTAATAATTTTTCGAGATGTTTCCAATTCATTGTCGGGAGTAACAGTATTTCTGAAGGGTATGTGTAATATACCTATAATATTAAATATTTAACTATTAATACATTAGGTGTTAAAATATCTTGTAGCAAATTTCTGCCTTTCAATATTTGGAGCCAAATGGCGAACTAGTGGGTCTCGTCACTCATAAAATGTATTTAAAAATGCATTCTTGTCGCAATGATAAGACCTATAAAAGGGTTTTCGACAATTTAGAATACTATGTGAAAGAAAAGAAATTTAGTGTAACATTCTAAAAAGAACTGATTCGGTCATATTTATTGCTCGGTAAAGTCAATAATTTTGTAATTATAATACATAATTGTTGAATTTTTTTATAACGATAAACATATTTTTATCGTATTGGCGCTTAAATTTTAACACTGGATGGCATCTAATGAGAAATACTCGAACTAGACTAAATATATCTCTATCTCTAGTTGTCTCTTTCTGACCAGTCGAAATCAAAACATTCAGTGAGGAGGGATAAGGAATGTTTAGTCTGGTTATATTTCGTCGTTGGTTGTACATAGGTATCTGTGGTTGTACATACTATTAATTCTGAAATCAAGCTTAAATGTTTGCACGCAGGAGTTTCGGGTAATCTAAGTTAAGATTTATGTTTATCGGAAATGTCCAAATATTTATTTTACAATAATTCGTCATAATTGAATATTTAGTTACATTAATATTTATAACGTTATTACATTTACTTTTAAACACATTTAATTTTTTTATTAAAAAAGTATAACATTTCTCATATTACAACTACTTCTAATTTTGTCTTTGAACCACATTATGTTCTCTTAAAGCTCCGTTTATAGCTTATAAACTTTATTATTTGGTTTTATATTTTCATCTAAGTACACTATAAAGCTCATTTTACAATACATTATCATAACTTATTTCTCATAAAAAAATTCACGGAATACAACACCCATTAGATGGTAATTGAAATTTTAGAATATTATAACTGGATGATTATCTGTCACATAAATAACGAACATAATTCATATAATTGTCTTTATTAGCCATCCTAATAAGACTATACTGGTAACTCCGGTATAAGATTTTTATATTCCTCGTATAACATTTTAAGATTATCGAAATTGATTTCTTTTTGAGATCTTTCTTCGTGTAGCTTCATCCTTAAATTCTAAAATATAAAGAAATTAATAAAATTATATAAAATAAAATATATTAATTTTATTACTTGAAGCTGCATTAAAAATGATGAATTTACTGTTATTTTCTCTCCTTTTTGCAAATGTTGGATTAAAAATAGTTTAATGGCACATAAAGTTTCATAACTTCCAGAAATTTTTAAAATACTATTTTTCGCATCCAAATGAATTGTTGATTCAATATCATTTACGTATAATTGTACATTACTAACTTCTTCGGCTGCTATTTCTTGCATATGGCTTACATCAAGTTTATGAATACAATTTTTTAATACTGTTTCAAATAAATGATGTACATCTGAATTACAATTAAATCGATACTTAAAAATAGGCTGTTTCAGTTTTAATTTAACATCATCAGTATACAATTTAGATATTTGAAAAAGCGGGCATGATTTCTTAGTTTGTATTACTTTATGTTCATAAAATGGAATAAAATGATAAGAAATATCAGTTTTTATTGATGAAACTTTTATATTTGACCAATAACCTTCTGATGATAACAATAAATTAGTAGTTACTGTAACTGGCTTTGTACTTTTTGGAAAGAACATTACAATATTAAATGTATTATGTGGTAACAAATTTTTCAGTTGTATTGTTTTATATACACATGTATCATCGTTTCTAATACATATATTAGCTATCCAATTAGTGTTAATTAATCTACTTTGAAAAATATTCGAAACAAAACATTGCACAACGTAACAACTTGATTTACCATTCAAAATTTCGCTATATTTAATGGAAATATCAAGAGCTTCTAAATCACTAAAATTATCACATATTTTTACGGAAACATAAAACAATTTGTCAATTATAGATTCTATATTCTTAGCAAAGATTATCATAGATAGATCTTCCAATTCTTTTTGCATAACAGTGTTAGTTTCACATTTTTGTTCTTCTAGTTTTAGCTCATTTACTAATGATTGGATGTCATCGTCATCAACTTGCATTGTACAATCCATTTTAACAAGGAAAAACTAAAACAATAATTAGAAATTACTTTAAAACAAATCATTCAAATATTAGTTTGAATATTTGAGGTTAGAGTTTGCAAAGCAGAAGTAGACGCCTAAAGCATGTTTACATTTAAATTGTTAAATAATGCATAAAGCAATAAATAATTGTAGTATTTTACAAGTATAAGTAAGAAAAATCAACTCACCACAGTAATTTTTGAAAGTTGTTTACAAATAGATGTCACTTGTCACTTTAGCGGCAAAATCAAATGCTGCGATACCGACTGAGCGGACGGATCTTTCGTGAGTTCGCACATTGACGCTAGAAGCTGCTGGTGGCTATCTTTTAACGTTGCGTTTAAATTTCTTTCCGAATGATATTTGCTGTTTAACTCGTGATATCTCAAAGTTAATTCACATCTATGTATCACAAATATTATTTTAAAAATTATACTTCGGGATCTCGGATACGGGACACCCGAATATTTTCTTTATTATTGGAAATAGACGAAAATCATTAAAATAAAAGTTGTATTGTAATAGATCAAGGGGGACATTTACTTAATGAAGAAAAAGAAATTATGTAATCATTTTATATTCTTAGATAACAAAAATATACATTACTTAATACCAGTACTTTTTTTCTTCTTCTTTCAAAAATAAATAACACCCAATAATTTCCACAAGTTATATTTCATTTTATAATGTTTTTTGCAGGTCGATGACGTGAGTCCTATGCTTAATCATTTTCACTATATGATTTTCTTCTATTTCAAAGTAATAAAGAAAATAATTGAGATGTCCCGTATCCGAGAAACACTTTGTATAGCGAGAGTTTTTTTATCAGTGAACATGGGCGTATGTCATTACCATATTACATTCAAAATGATTGACAGCAATGTATTATCGCGTTTTTTATTTAAACTAGACATAAGGAGTTGTCAAAGTCATTAAACCGTCATCTTTCAAAATGATGTACTTATAAAATTGAAGAAAAAGTACAATCACAACATTATATATCCGATTTATTGGCTGCTACTTTTAATAAGCGCCAGTCGAACAACTATTAGAAAAATCTATAATAATTTTAGGACCACAGGATGGATCAATGGACAGCATTAAAAGAAAATCAGAACAAGTAAGGTAATTAATAATAAGAAACATTAAATTATACAGTTACTTATTGAAAATGACAACACCCTTTCGATTTAAATAATTTCTCAAATTGTCAGATGCCATTTTATTGACTTTGATTTTTCAAATAGGTGGACTAGATCTCATATCAGCAAATAAATCGAAAACTTGTCTTTAACTCATTTTAGACTTATACCATGTTGTGATTTGTATTTTTTCTTCAATTGTGATACATAAATTTTCCTGCAGAAGATTCTAAATTTCCAGTAAAATTACTTTATAAACAAACTATGCAAATTGTACTTGACACTGACATCTTCTTCTTCTTCTCTAGCTTTTCCTATTCGTTCGCTATTTTTTATTTTCTTCTTCCACTCATTTCTGTTTTGCGTGTCGTTCTCATTCAATTCCTTTTCTCTCAAGTCTTCCGCAATACAGTCCTTCCATCTTATCTTTGGTCTTCCTTTGTTTCTTCAACCTTCTATTACTAAGCATTCACCAATGTAATCGTCTCTTGTATCTTTCTAGAAACTTGTTACACTAGAGTTATTTTCCTTATTCTTTCATTCATTAGCTTATCTTTCCGTATCTTTCCCAACATCTATCTCAACATCCTCATCTCTGCCACAGTCATTTACTTTTCATTGATACTGATATCTGTCAATTTGAATTATCTGAATATATTAGCAGTTTCCTTGGTTAGCATATCTGGCTAATTTACGAAATTAAATATCTTTATAATTCTTTAATTTAAATCGTGTAGAGAATAATATATTCTTTACAATAACGTTAAATGTAAATAAATTTAACTGCGTTTTTCAAGAAAACTATTAAAATCTCCAAATGAGGATACTTCCGGTTGACCAATTATAACCAAAATCTAATCACTTCTTCTTTTGGATGTAAACTTGAGGAATACGAAAAAATTATAACCTTTGGAATCGTGGTATTGAAGTTATGTGAACCAAAACTTTCGTCACCCACACACGCACACCACACACACACACACACACACATATACACACACCCACATACATACATACAGACATCGTAAAAATGGTAAAATCGTATTACATGGACCCTAAAACGTGCTTATTCACTAAAAACTCATCATTTTAAATGTAACTATGGTAATGGCATATTGATAACAAAACATCTGGTATAAAACTTAATACACATACTTCTGGAATTCTAAAACTTGCATGTTTCGATACAAAAGTGAGATTTCTGATTTTAAACTAGAGTTTATTTCTCCTGTAAGTCGTAACTGAACATGCATTTTTTTAAGCCGTTCCTAAAAAGACATAAATATATTCATACATTTTGGATGTAATACAATTTACCTCGAGAACTTCGGCATTCTTTTCAGCCACTTGTAAAAGTTTAGCGCGTTCGTCCAATGCTTGCGCCGCATATCTGTCGTCTGAATTAATTAACTTTTCAAGTCTTTCCAACTTTTTATTTGCTTCTTTTAGCTCAAAGTCTAAAGTTTTACACTCTACTGCAGTATCTGAATAAAGTTTTTTAGTTTCGTCTAATTGATGTTGAAGAAATTCTCCGTTTTCTTGCATCATATCTGCTTTTGATTTTGCTTCATTTAATTCTTTAATTAATTTATTTGCACATTCCTACGACAATGTAAGCTTTGAAAATATTGTAGAAAATTTGAAAAGAATCATACTAATTTTGATTTTAATTCGTCTACTTCGTTTTGTAATAGTGCTAATTCTGTTTCTTGACTTTGTCGTAATACTTTTTCTTCTAGCGCAACAGTAACTGTCTTTGTTAAACTTTCTGAAAGATTTTTATAACTAGATTTTAGAGACTCATAACGTGAACATTTCTCAGAATATTTTGTATTAAGATCGTTGAATTTTTCAGATAATTTATGTAAATCATTCAACATTTCTTGTTTTTCATTTTTTACTTCTCTGAAATTAAATTTGTATCAATATAATACTGAATAGGATTAGATATAATTTACTTAGTAATTTTTTCAATGCAAGAACGGCAAATTTCTATTTCTTTTTCTCTATTCTTATTAGTAATATCTATTTGGGATTTATATAAGGATATTATATTTGTATAATCTTTTAATTTCTTTTGATAGTTTTCATTTTCTGTAACTAGATTTAACATTTTTTTATTTGTTTCTTGTTGATTTTGTAATGAGTTTTCAAACAATCTGCAAAATATAAAATGAAAATATATAAACAACATTTTATGGATTCTAATACTTTGATTTTTCATCTAATTCCTTTTGTATTTCTTCAAACTTTTGTAAATCAGTTTTTAATGCTTCACATTCACTTTTAGCTTTTTCTATAACTTTTAATTTTTCCTTGGAATCCTAAAAATATATAACAAATATTTTATTCCTTTTTAAAAAATATGATGCAACATATACTTTGGCTAAACATTCAATACTCTTAGTTTTGGTTTCATTTAATTTCTTGTAACTTTTAATTTCCTTTTGCAATTTTTCTTCATTCATTTTACTTTCTTTCATAAATCCATTGTATTCTTAAATATATTAAAGTATTTATAAAAATAATTACTAATTTAGAAATTAATTAATTTTTTTACCATTTAATAAATCATTATTACTCTTTAAAGCATTATTTAATTTTTTTTCTAATCTAGTCTGTTCCTCTGAACGTTCTATTAAAACAATTTTTTGTTCTTCTATATGTTCTTGTAACTGAGTTATGGAATCTAAATTAGTTTTAAGATCATATTTATAGTTCTAGAAATAAAAATTACATGTATTTATTTTTAGAAATATTATGAACAGAGCTGGGCAAATTAATTGAGTACAATTACAATTACTTTAACCAATATACTCAAATTACTTTTAAAAACAATTACTGCTAGAGAAATGTAAGTAAATTACTAATTACTTTTTCTTTACTTTTTCAATTATTTTACTAAAAAAACAAGATAAAAGTTTGCACATCAAAAAATCGTGAAAAATAAGAATTGAAAAATAACAGAAATGATTTTTATTCAAATATTCTAGGTGGCTATGTGAAAATAAACAGATATAGAATATTTGAATGAGAATATAATTCCTTAGTCACGTGATATGTTTTCCGCCAATCAACATTCAGAATCTCCCTAGCTACAAGTTATCACAGCGATGATAAAAAACAAAGAAATAAACACCGTCTTTATAGTCGTTACTAAGGGATTTGTTTTCTTTATTTATGACATTGACAGTTAATTTTGAGTATAAAAATAAATAATATCAATAATTCAAACTCCGAAATATTAAATAAAACTAGTAAGTACCATGTTTTAATACAATATGTATATGTATATCAAAAGTTAGGTTAGGTTATATTGCAAAAATTCATTATATTCTCTCATTAAATATAAGCTCGTGATATGATTAATAATCGAAGATATTGCTCGTGAAACCGTAGCAGCACATTTCATCTCGTCCTTCGGACTCGTGAAATCTGCAGCTCGGTTTCACTCGAGAATATCATCGATGATAATCATATCACTTGTTATATTACGTATGAAAATAATTTCTAATATTTATCAATAATAGCTTTGTTCCAACATACACTCAAATCAGTACGGAACTGTCCCACGCATGCGCAATATTCAAACGAGAACGCCATTTTAATACCACGCATTCTTCGCACAGTTCCGAATTGATTTGATTGTATGTTGGAACAAACCTTATAACCTTTTTCTTGATTTTTTTCATATTTTTGATATACAAACTTTTACATTATTGAAAAGAGAAAAAATACAGGTTTATATTTTAATAAAATACTTAAAGATTGCTATTTAAAAAATTAAAAGTTGATAGTCAACCTGACAATAAAAAATTTCTACATTTGCCATCAAACAGTATATTTAAGTAAAAATAAAACTTTTATATGTCTTTTTTTCTATTATTTATAATAAATATGTTGAAAATGAGGACATCTTCCCAGACTCATCCTGTATATGTCTACAGGGTGTTATATTTTAATGGACCCAGCAAATATCTCGTTTGTTTATTAAGTTAGTAATTTCTTTCATATAACATGATTTATACAGCAACATGTTAGCTACTTGATGACGGATGTACATTCATGATACCACTTCCGGTTTATTAGTAATTAATATCAACTTTGAAATTTCAAATAGAACATTCTATATTTTTACATCAAATTTGCTTTACAATCATGAAAAATAATCCATATATTACATTATTAAAAAGTAAAATGGCGGGCACTTTTTTATACACCTAGTCGAAAAGAAAATAGTGAGCCATGACTATGGCTTGAAATAAAACAATTAACTAAAACAATTGTAACACGGTAAATGTCAACCTGTAAATACTCAGTAATAATATAATTAATATTTGAGAAACCAATTACTTTTTCAAAATTTTAAAAGTAATTGAGTATAAAAAGTAATTTAATTAGTAATTAATTACCAAAAGTAATTAATTACTGCCCAGCTCTGACTATAAATAATTACATACCACTTCGGCATTTCTTAAATCATCTACTTCATTTTGCAACTTCTGGATATTATTTTGCAAATATTTTATCGTATTATCCAACTGATCTTTTTCAGCTCTCATCTACAATTATTCCGCATTAAAATTTTAAATATTAAAAGCATTAATAATATTTACATTTTCAATAAGATTATCCCGGAGAGATAATTTATTTTCATATTCCATAGCATCGTTTTTAACTTTTTGAACCATCGCCTCAATTTTTTTATGCGCTTCACGTAATTGTTTTGTTAAACCCTCACATTGTTCTTCGTATTTTTCACATTTTGTTTTAAACTGATCTTGATATGATTTTAAATTTTGTTGACTTTCTTTCAACACTTCCATCTAAATAAAAAAGTTAATTTATACATAAATGACACTATTAAAAAAGGCGAATTACCTGAGATATAAATTCTTTCTGCTGAGATAACAAATTATTTCTCTGAGTTGTGATATTTTTGTGGTCATTTAGTAAATCACGAATTGCATGTCGTTCATCAAGTAACATTTTATGGAGTTCTTCTATCTAAAATTTATCAAATTGTAAATGTAATAAAATAAATTTAATAATATTATGTAACAAGGATTATAAACTTATTCTCACAGGGCTGTCAGTTACTGTACACTTTAAGTTGAAGCTTTTTGCGTCATCAATCCTAAGGTGCGCGGTAAGGGGAAAGAAAGTGACGTTGACATTTATGGTTGCTACAGTCCGAATCCATAGGCATTTGTTTAGAATTTGGGGCTAATTATATTCCGTAATAAAGCATTTATTTTTAATCGTAAATTAAAAAATCTGACGTGACCAACACAATACCTCCCGCCATTTAATTGTTATTAATTTAAATACATATACATATGCGATCTCGTGGCCGCGTGCTTGGGTGTCTGGTCGCGAATCTGGGGAACCGGATTCAATCTCTAACACCAAATACTTCGAATTTGTAACTACGGCTGAATTTAGCGGCTCTCTGCTAGAACTGTTCCCCCCTACCCCTTCCGATTAAAGCGCGACGTTGCCAGCTTTCCTTTAACAACGTTTCGTAGCGGTGTGGGTGTACATACTTATGACATACGGCACAAGAAAGTACAGTCACCTACCAAAAGTTTTCTTTAGAGATGGGTTATCGTAGAATGCGCAGTATACGTTCAGCGCGATCAAATTTTTAGCCTGGACAGTAGCTGGTGAACTACCTTAAAAATTGTACATTTATTTTTTATTTATGTAATTTTCACCGCCTCCAGATCGGTAATTGTAAACAAAACTTACTGCCTTGGAAACCCTATCGGAAAAATTTAAAAAAACCTGAACGTGCAAAAAAATATTATTACCTTTCTTGAAGCATCTACATGTAAAGTGGACTTTTCATTTGCAAGTTGATGTGCTTTTTCCTTTTCATGTTTGAAATTTGTTTCTAGCTGTTTTATTATATGTGAAGCCTCCGTTAATTCTTGACATAAAGCGGACTTTTCTTCAACGCTTTTTCTTTCAGAATTACTTAAAGCGTCAATATTATTTTTCAGTTCTGAAATTATTTTGTCTTTGCTATTTACTGCTTCTTTGAGTTGTTGACTTATCATGTTATTATATTCAGCTACCACCTAAAATATTATTAATTAATATATCATAGATAGAGTTATCAAAATATTACTGTTAGGCGATTCATTTCAAAATTGGAATTCATTGCATTAGATTCTAATAATTGATTTTTTGATAATTCTGTTGAATACTGAGAGTTAACTGTTTTCATTATATTACTTTCTTGAATTTGTTGGAATAATTGAACATTTTTCTCTGAAATATTTTTAATATTATTTGGAAATACTTATAAAGGGGAGTGACCGGCACAACCGAACATAGGACTTTAACATGTAAAATCTGACTATCCTAATTTCTTGCTTCCCTAATTATTTTAGGTAAAAAAATCTGATGTGGGACACCACACGACTTCCTTGTACGATTATTGAACTATACATATTTTTTTAATAAATAAATTACAAAATATTAATTTTAACTTCAAAACAGTAAGATATATAGCGACCATAAAGGGAGTTTTTAAAGAGAGTTTTGATTACAACAAAGAAATATTTGATTACAACAATGAATATGACTAATTTCACAATAAAAATATAATATTTGTTATTGTACGAATCATAAAATTGCACGTATTTAACGTAATTTGACATGAACATTTTTTTTATGTTTTTGTCCTAATCCATAGCAAGCTTTATTACAAAAACAAAAAAGTATATAATTTTTAAATTTACATATCTCGCTTATACAAAGGGGCTAATTTAATAATACTTGATGTGCTAGACGCAGAAATTAATTCTCTAAAACTTTTATTTGAAGCATTTATTTCTAAAATCAAAATAAAATTATATTATTCAAGAAAAACTGTTAACAACTTTAAGTAATGTACCACTTCCGGTTAGCCTATTTTAACCAAAATCTATTATGTTATTTCGATTGACATAAAAGTCTTGTATACCAAATTTGAAAAGTTTTGGATTATATTTTAAAACAGTTTTTCATTAAAATTTATTATAGGCTTCATGTAAAGTGCCACTTCTGAAAATTGTGTAATAACCAGAAAGGGAGGTGCACAACTAGATGTTATAGGAGTCTTAAATACAAAATTTCAACTTTCTACGGCTTGCCGTTTTTGAGTTATGCGAGATACGTACGTACAGACGTCACGACGAAATTAGTCAAAATGGATTCAGGGATGATCAAAATGGATATTTCCACTGAAATCGAAAAACCGAAATTTTTCGCGATACTTTACTTACGTACAAGGAAGTAAAAAGCGTTAAAAAAAACTTGTAGAGCATCTGAATCAATAAGCAAAATTAATTTTGTGTCTTTTAACGGCAGAAATTAGATATGAAAATGTCGAAAATCATCTCAAAAATAGTAGCAGCCATGGAATTGAGACAAAATAAATAACAAATGTCTAACGGTTTATCTGTCATGTTAGGCTAATTTATTTTTATTAGGTATTATTTCTAATTTCTGTTCCAGTTCACAATTATCTGTTAATTAAATTGATATTTGTTAACTTGAAGAGTAATTACAGATAATAATAAAAATAAAATGACCTAGCTTGACAGATAAATCGTTAACATTTGTTAATTTTTTGTTTCAATTCCATGGCTTTGGTTTCGTTAACATGATTATTCGCTATAATTGATGAAAAATACATTCCTCCAGATATTTTGGATGAAGCTGCTGAGGTGAAGAACAATTTAATGTCGCATAAATAAAGTATTCAATATTTTAAAATATTATTTTAAAGTTCTAGGACTTTAATGTTTCACTTTTTGTTTTATTAATCATTCAAAAAACGTTGTTTTAGAAATCAGTATGACATAAAATTAATTTTGTTTATTGCTTCAAATTCAGAATTTTATGTCCTACAACATTTGAAGCTTTTTTTACTTAAAAAAATAATTACGGAAGCAGCAAATTACGTAAATCTGATTTTACATGTTAAAGTCCTATGTTCGGTTATGCCGTTCACTATCCTATACAACATGAAAAAGAATATTAACCTTTTACAATTTCTTGTTCAATTCTTAATTGTTCTTTCAACATAATATTTTGTTTAGTTAAATCCTCTATTTCTTTTTGTTGTAACTGTAAATGTTCGCAATATGATTGTTGGTATTTCAGGAAATTTTCTCTTTCTGCTTCAAATTTTTTGGATAAATCTAATAAATTCGCTTTTTCTATCTGCACCTACATAATTTTAAAGTTAGATATGTATACATACATTTCACTTTTAGATTTATAAAGTATTTACTTCATAACATTGAGCTTGATAATGACTACATTTTTCTTGGGTCTCAACTAATTCTTGCACTACTTTACTTATTTTACTTTCATCTAATAACTTTTTCAAAGATTCAATATTACATTTTAAACCAGAATTTTCTGTTATGGCATCTAACAGTTTGGTATTTAAACCAGTAATGTCTATATCTTTTGCAGATATCTAAAAAAATATTAATTTATAATAAACATAATGACTCCACAGACAGATTTAAAAATAGGGAGAAAGGCCAACCTATGGTTTAAAATTACAAAGTTGTGAGCGAACTTAAATGCCCTAAATTCTACTTCCGGTTTTGGTGATGAAAATGAAAGTATTTGGCATTATTGTAAAGCTAATATAAAGTACTTTCAGAAAAATGAAAGTAAACAAATATATTATCATTCCATTTCGTTTCCGGTGCAATCGAAAGTATAATTTTTATATGCCTTCTAAATATTAAATTTAAAACGATATTCTTTAAATAGCTTCAAAATAGAAAAGATCTAAAAATATTTATTAGATATTTTAGAATTAAATTTTGAAATTTGGATATTTTGAAAAAGTCACATGTTCTGAAACAGAATATGATTTCGAAGTTCAGGATGTCTGGTGTAAGCGGGCCACTATTGCTATCTTTCGTATTTGAAGAGGTAGAAAGACGGTTAAATGGACTAAGTTGGGCGATATTATACGACAAATTTAACGGTGAAATATGCAAAACAATTGAACAACAAATACGCGACTTATTCAACAAAATGACTTTTTTTAAATGGAATGCCATATTGAAAGTGGTACCATTTAAAAGATTTTTTTTTATCTGAATATAATAGTTCATTATCACTATATATTATATTTCATCATTACCGAAATCTGTGTACAAAGCAGATTGGCACACCCAGCAATGGGTAATATGCCGTGATGATATATTTATTTATTTATTTATTTAAAACGTAGGTGATGGACATATCGTTTGCCTATTGGCTGTAAACGACGTAATGTATGTACTAGGACGTCACAGAAGTGGGGGGTTGTTTTTCATGACTATTTTTGGCGCCAAACCTTTTATTTAATTATTTACGAAAATACATTATTTAAAAATAAAAATTATAACTAAGAAATATATTCATTCATTCATTAATTTGAGGGCTTTAAGCACTAACCGCTTTTGTCACTGCGACCTATAAGATCGGTTGTAACATCTTAGTTTTCTGCAAGTAGTTCCAGAGTTTATATATATATATATATATATATATATATATATATATATATATATATATATATATATATATATATATATATATATATATTATATTGCATAAACTTTCATTTAAAATACTTTTTGACAACTGTGAAACAGGCTCATTCAGAAACTTTTTACCCCAGATGTGGTTTTAAGTTCGCGTCCAACTTTTTAATTTAAACCATAGGTTTAAAATAATAATGAAGTAAATTAGGCATTTGTCCCTAATTTTTCAATCACCCTATAAAATGTTTACTTGGTTAGTCAACTCTTCAACATTTTTAGTAAGATTAGAAACACTATTTTTTTCTTGAAAAAATCGTTCTGCCATTGATGTATTGTCTTTTTTATACATTTGTAATTCTGTTTCTAATAAATGAATTTTTTGTGTAAGGACTTGTATTTGTATACGTAAAGACGATATTTCTTCGTTTTTAGTATGTATTTCTGTATCACTTCGTTTAGACTTTTGTAATTCATTATTAAGTTTTACTAACTCTAAATTCTGAGATTCTCTGAAATTTTATAGAATTATATGATTGTAAAAGAAAAATTTCAAAATTACCTCTCTTTGTTTTTAACAGTAATTTGCAAATAAGTATTTATTAATTCTCTACACAATTCGTTAATACAAGATCTGGCTAAATGCAATAAATCGACCACCGAACTTCCACGACACTATAACAAATAAACTTTGTAAAATAAACTACATAAAATTATAGAATCTTTTAGTATATAGACAAAAAAGTGTCACAATATCTTTTGTAAAAAAAAATTCAAGCAGCTCTTTTTTTTCTTCCGAAACTAGGTGCAAGGACTAAAAAGGCCGGATTCTTATGTTCACCCCTAACCGCCCTGTATAATAGATTTCTAACAATCACCCGGTACAACATTTGTATCAATGCAGTCAAATGTAGTGATCTATGACTTTTTATATATTTACGTTTTGTTTTTTTTTTTCCAAATACTGAATAAATGACATCACATAAAAACAGAAACTGTATTATTTTGTTGATATTTTGCTAATATGTCCAACTTGTCCAATCCTGAGACCAACAACGCAGATTATTTATCAATTTTCAAAGATACAGAAGCTAGTCTTGAAAACAACCGTGAAATCTATTCTGAAGTAAAATCAGAACTATCTCATTCAAAGACATTACTAATCTCAGAGATCATCCAAGAAGCTAGGGATAGGATACAATTAGTAAATAATCGAAAACAAGGCCCTACAAAACTATCAAACTCGGATAATAAAACTATCGAGGAAAGATATATTAAACAACACGTCGATACTACTAAGACTGACATTAATGAAGATAATAAAGATTTAAACAAAATTCCTAAAACTTCTGATTTTCTTTGCGAATTGCTACATGTGACAAGTAAAGAAATGTATAAGTATGGTACATTTGATTCATTGAAAACGGTATTAAAAAATGTAAAAGATATGAAAATGGATGAATATGAAACACTTTTCCCTATATGGGAAGCAGTACACGACCCTAACATTCTTGGTAAAGATAATGTATATACGTATATCGAACAAAATACCGACGAAAAAAGTAAGATAAATGATTGATTATTAAATTTTAATCAATTTAGTTTTTGATTGCTTTATGAACTTAGTTGAAATTGTATTATTTGCCATTATAAATAAATAATTTTTAAACGAATATTTGTATAATTTCATATATGGTAAAAAAAAGATATGCTCAATTTCCTTGATTAGGTAGTTATGTGAATAAATATTTTTTTCTGGGATTTAGTCAACAAACTGGTCTTATTTTATCTCGACCACATCTATACTTAAAGTTAGTACCTATAGATTTGGTTGTGAATCTCTCGCAAGAACTTACGAATATGGTGTACGCACTTGGAGAAGCGGAAAGAAACCCTCTTTTGGCATCAATAATTTATGCACAACGGTTTCCGGGAAGACGATATCTAAATCCGCGTTCTATTGAAAAACTAAGGGAAAGGTTTGAAAGAACTGGTCATGTTCAGTACGAAAAAAGATAATAATTAAATTAGAATAAATTAATCATTATCCACTAATAAGTCTAGGAAATAAAATAATGTCTGCAGGAATTATTGTACTGGCCATGAAGAAAAATCCTTTATATTTTGGTAAAATACGAAATTACAATTGAAAAATAATGTAGGTAAAGTAAAAATTATTTTATATCAAACGAGAGAAAACAGTATAAAGGCAATTTATATAAGAATATATTTAAGCATTTACACGGTTTATGTTCCTACCTTATAATTAAAAAATATTTTATATTTATATTTTTACCTTCCGTCACCTTAGGTAAAGAAGGTATTGTCTTTGGTCAAAAAATTCAATGATGAGTTTTTAGTGAATAAGCATGTTTTAGGGTCCCTATAATACGATTTTACCATTTTTACGATGTCTGTATGTATGTGTGTCTGTGTGTGTGTGTGACAAAAGTTCCGGATCACATAATTTCAATACCACGATTCCAAAAATTATATTTTTTTCGTATTCCTCAAGTTTACATCCAGAAGAACAAGTTATTAGATTTTAGTTATAATTGGTGAACCGGAAGTAGCCTCATTTGAAGATTTAACAGTTAAATTTGATTTATTGACATTTAACGTTATTATAACTTAAAGAATATATTATTCTCTATACGAATTGATTACATTTTATTCTTCATATTCAATAGATACAGAGTTTAAGGAATTTTAAAGAAATTAAATTTTATAATTCAGCCAGCTATGCTAAACATGGCAACTACTAATATATTCATATAATTCAAATTGACAGATGTCAGAATCAATAAAAAGTAAATTAATGTGGCAGAGATGAGAATGTTGAAGTAGATGTTGGGGAAACACGGAAAGATATGGTAAGAAAATAACTCTAGTGTTACAAGTTTCTAGAAAGATACAAGAAAGACGATTACATTGGTTTGAACATGTCATGAGGAGAAATGAAGAATTATATTTGAACAAGAATGAGTAGTTTATTAATAGGAGGTTGAAGAAACAGAGGAAGACCAAAGATAAGATGGAAGGACTGTATTGCGGAAGACTTGATAGAAAATGAAGTGAATGAGAACGACACGCAAAAATAGGGACCCCTAACGAATGGGAAAAGCTAAAGAGGAAGAAGATGTCAGTGTCAAGTGCAATTTAAATAGTTTGTTTATGAAATAATTTTACTGGAAATTTAGAATCTTTTGCAAAAAAAATATGTATGGAATTTATACATTATACACAGGATTGATGGAAGGTATTGTGCTGGCCACAACAGATTTTTTTTTCATAAATATATACTTACCTTGAATTTAGGCCAATTAAGTGAAAAAGGCATCTGTTTCACTTGCCTTTTAATTGATTCTAAATCTTCCATTAAAGTATCACCAGCTTCCATACTAGCTTTAATTATTTGTTCATTATTTTCAATTTGTTTTATTGAAGCAGCCTGCTCTATTTCATGATCACCCACTGATTTATGTAGCAAATCTATTTGTTTGATATACAGAATTACACTCATGTTTCTTCAACCTTTAATTGATTTACCTTTATACGTTCTAATCTGACTGTTAGCATTTGCTAATTCACTCACTAAACATTCATTTTGAGTTTGTAAAGTTCTTAAATCACACTCTAATTTTTTAAATTCATTAATTAAATGTTTTACTCTTAATCTTAATTCGTTATTATTTCTGAGAATATCTTCCTTATACTTTTTGTGATATACTTAAAACAAAAACAATTTAGGTATAATTTATAAATGTGAACGATTCGTACCACAATTTTGAGATTCAGGACCAAAATCAATAACAATTTTCTCATGTTCAGTCTTTAAATTCTCTATTTCTTCCTCTAGTAATCTATTCTGTAACAAAAATAAATTTTTAATATCAGCCAAAATATTTTATTTTCTTATTGTTACAATTTGAACAACAGTTTCCAAAGAATTTTGAAGAGCCTTCAATTTAGTATTTTTCGTTTCCAAATCTTGAGAGAATAGTTCCTGTGCTAATTTATACGCACGCCTTTCATTATCTATTTGTACTTTTGCATGAGCGTTCACAGAATAAACTAAAATATCATATTAGTAACGCAAAAATAAAGAATTTTCGCATCTTACGTAATTCTTCTTCGAAGCTTTCATCTCGAATATATTTTGAAATCAATCGTTTGATGTGAAGCTCATTCTCTTGAAGGTAATTAACAATATCCGCAACCTCTTTAAGGCCTAAGGTTAAGCTTATATTTATATTATTATTGGCATCGGAACTAAAATTTATAAAATTTAATAATTTGGAATTGTGAGAATATGTAAAAGTACATGAAATTTGTAGGTATAACGCTACATTTCTTCTCGGAACTTTTATTTATTTTCGAAGTCTGATTAGCTTTAGATTCAAATAAACTTGATCGGATTAAATCATTATTTGGGGAAGTAACTGGTGTGTGATTCCTTTCGTAATCTGATATATCAGGTAAATCCTGAAACATTGCAGATTAAATTTTTCTTACAATTCTTGGATAAAACTCCTTAAATCCACTTTCAGTGACGAATTAAATACATAAAAATGTTCCCATTAAAATTATCTATATTATAATAATATTCTATATATTTAAATTAGTGATGTACTGACTATGTTTTTGGCCAACTAACCGACTAATTTCAAGCATCACTAATGCCGTTTTTCACTGAAATTCATTTGTTTCAAAATAGTGTATAAGTCACATAATTCCCTTTGCCTAACATATTTTTCATTACAATCTGCCTTTGATTAATAAATTAATTAATTACATATATATTGATAACATATAATTTTTCCTATAAGTATACAAATCTAAAAAGAAAAATTGTCATATTTTTACCTCCCGCTACCCTTGGTAAGGGAGGTATAGGGATCGTACTAAAAATCGCATATCAAATTTTTTATAAATGACCACGTTTTAAGGTTCCTAAAATCCATTTATAACATTTTCACGATGATGTCTGTGTGTATGTATGTATGTATGTGTGTATGTATGTATGTGTGTGTGTATGTATGTATGTGTGTGTGATTGATTGTGTGTGTGTGTGTGTGTGTGTGTGTGTGTGTGTGTGTGTGTGTGTGTGTGTGTGTGTGTGTGTGTGTGTGTGTGTGTGTGGATCCTCTTTACGCTCTAACTCAAATACTATCATTCAGAAAGTTTTGAAACCATGTATTTCTACTTTATTCTAATATGGAAAGAAGCCATTAGATTTTGGTGGCAATCGGATAACCGGAAATGGCAGTTTACTTGAAGCTCAAGATAGTTTTTCTTCAAAAAATACCTTTAAGTGTATTTTTTTCTCAATTTGTTATTATAAAAATTAAAGATTATTCCATTCTCTACAAGTTTGCTTTAACACTTTTTCTATATATTTTATGGATAAATTTATAAAGTAATATGATATCTCGGAGCTTATGCTTTAAACACATCTCAGTGGTTACATAGTTCAGCTCAAATATATGTAATTTAAAAAAAAAATTGCAAATACAACAATTTTAAAATTTTTACTAAAGTGGATTTAAGAAATTTTGATCCTAAAGGATTCGATTAAAAATTATAAAAACATACTGAAGGATTGAAAATTAAATTTTGTGGTTTATCATCTGTTATTTCATATTGATGGGATTCATTGGATTCGTTTGGATAAAATACAACGGAATGTACTGAAAACAATAAAAAATACATAAATAATGTAGGTTTTTTTAGTGTGAATAATAAAGGGTTTTTCAAGTGGGGCGGGTTGATGTTGGCAGCCTGTGGCGGCCATATTGTTTTGGATGTCAAATCACCATGGTAAGTTACACGATTGAGCAGCACGTCCAAATGATAAAACTTTATTATTAAAATGAGTGTTTGTTAGTGCAAAAGTGGCGCGCGTTGCGCCCATTTTACGGCAGACGCGGTGGCCCTTTAAAGTCGACTCTCCAACGTTTGGTGGCCAAATTCGAGACGACCGGTTCGGTAAATAATCAGCCAGTACCTGTACGTCAAAGGAACGCTAGATCGGCCGAGAACATTGCCGCGGTTCGTGGAAGTGTGCAGGAGAACCCGAGGCAGTCAATTTCTCGCCGTGCATAAGAACTCGGCTTTTCGCAGACTTCAATTTGGCGAACTTGCGTCGGGACTTGGTCCTATACCCGTACAAGATCCAACTGACCCAGGAGCTCAAAGTTAATAACCATAGACAACGCCGTTTGTTCGCTGACTGGGCTTCGGAGCGTTTGGAAGAGGACCTCAATTTTGGCCGAAAAATCATCTTTAGCGATGAGACGCATTTTTGGACAATTGCCGTATATAGGACGACGCCAACACACTAGGTTCACCAGGTGGTAATGCATCCACAAAAAGTTGTTTGGTGCGGATTTTAGCCCGGCGGCGTCAATGGTCCGTACTTTTTTGAAAACGACGTTGGTGAGGCCATCACCGTCAACGGCGAGCGCTACAGAACAATGATAATCGATTTCTTTTGGTCCAAATTGAACGATATGGATGTAGACGACATGTGGTTCCAGCAGGACGGCGCTACGTGCCACACAGCGGACGCCACGATGGACATTCTGCATGACCGATTTGAGGATATGGTTATCTCTCGCAGAGGTGACGTGAATTGGCCACCAAGATCGTGGGATTTGATCCCGCTAGACTTTATCTTGTGGGGTTTCCTGAAGTCAATAAGTTACAATAGATCGATGCCTTTAAAGTCAACATAAACAATGCCATCGCTCAAGAAAGAATTTCGTTAATATCTCACACAGCTTGTTTTAATCCATTTTAACATCGACCCGCGCTTATTGAAAAACCCTTTATAATAATAATAAATAATATAATTTACTTGTTTGCGAAGTGCACGTAGTCGCATATGGTAGAGTTGTTTCAGAATGAAAAGGATTACTTTCAGCATATATCGGACTATTATGTATTAAAGGAGGATGATTTTCAGTATTATAATCTATATCACTTTCAGATTTGAATAAAGCATAACGATTTGCCAGTGACTTTGTTCGTTTTAATGATAACCTTTTAAAAGGATTCAGAATTTTGCGTCTTGATTTCACTTTTTCTTGAGTACCAGATGATGTACTTAATTCATCATGATTATCCACATTTTCCTACCAAAATTAAAGATTATATTCTTGTAAAACAACAATTTTGAATCTTACGTTAGTTTTTTCAGCAGAAAGTCTCATAATAAAAAAAACTAATTTCACAAAAAAATGTTTGACATTAAAATAATTACATAAAACAACAAAAGAAATATGTCAAAGATGTAACAATAAATTTATTTTAAACAAAAATTTATTATTACGTCTTGAAGTACAGCGTAAAAGGGGCGAATTATGATATTTGGCCTAAACGTTTATTTTTTACATATCTACATTAAGTACAGTGATATTTAAAAGACAATATTGCATGGATTATTACAAATTTGGTATTTTAATAATTCTAATATATGAATGTGAGTTTAAAATTTCAGGTCTGTAATTTTTAAGTTCACTGTTCACTTATATTTAGTTCATTTTGTTAATAATGTACAAGTTTGTTAGTAGCAGCACCACACCTCTTTAAAAAAGTTTTTCTTTTATTGGACGTCACAGAATGGATCACGATTTTTGGCACACAGTGTTAAGTTTGATTTAATGAACGAAAATTCACCAAAATTTGATACATTTTATCAAAGTGTTCAATACAACTAAACTCTTCACAATATATTCTTAAGATTTATAAATCTGATATAAATCTTCAATTACAAGAATTTAGTTTTATCGCACTTATGTATTTTTACATATATACATATAAAATACATACATTTATGAAAACGGTATTATCTACATTTACAATAAATTAAATAAATAATTACGAAATTATATGTTAGTGCTTTATGTAACTTTTGGCTTGAAGCTGTTGGTAATACATTCACAAATATTTTCAAATTTTACAAATCACAATTTGAAAATATTTGTAAATCAGAATGCTGAAATCATTTTATAAAAATATATGATTCAACATTATACATCTTTAAATTCATATTTTAAAAGATTTAAAATTAAATGCCATACATTAAAACGAAATAAAAATTCAGAGAAATGACGTGACAATCACACACTTGATGAGTTAATATTGTAAAATTGCACAATTAGGTTTAATATACAGATATAGTACATACAACATTGTAGACTTGCTTTAAAAAGATAAATATTACATTTATACACAAAAAATTTATGTAGAGACTTATCTAGTTAATCACGTCATTTAAACTATTACAAAAATAAGTACAAATTAGCAAATGCATTGTGCGCTGCAATATTTATATTTATTATTTGGCAGTAACATATAGAAAACTCTGCAACAAATATTTCTCAAGGTTTCAGAAAACATTTCATATGAAATATTATCAAAAACCAATAAATATGGTACAGTTTACATTATTACATATTTGTTTAGTTAATAAAAAAGGAGATACCCAATTTTATTTAAACATTTACACTTTTCTTTTTTAAGCAAAGTGAATTATTATTTTTTAGGCGACTATTACAAAGTACATAAATTTTTATTTATATACAGTAAAAATTTTGAAAGATGTCTGATCAAGATCATCTACGAATTGTATGAATTCAGAATTTGGTCCGCTCATTTTGACAAATTCAGTAGTGTCGTTCGTTTAGTTTTTACGAGGGTACAGAAGATACTACTGTTATTTTATTATTATAAAAATAACTGTTACAATAAAAGCATTGAAATTCAAAAATAAGTCAACTGGTAAGTTTATTAGCAAATGTAAAACCAAATATGTGAAAAATAAGATACTGACACTGACAGAAAATAACATTATTCGTACAAGCGTGTTGTATCCTTCCTATCGCAAACACTTATAGCCTTTGCAAAGGAAAGAGATAAATGTATGCCAATTTTTCAATTCGTTCATGAAACAGATGACCTTAATCGGACATCTTAAAGATTTTTTTCTGTATACTCGTATTTCATATCTGCTTGATTCATGTCACTTGTAGGTAGAGTGCCGTGTTATCATCTCGACAACTCTTAAAAATATTTTTCTTCAAACGTCATAAAAGTAGCATCTTTTGTAACTTGATTCACAAGGTAGAAATAAAATAAATATTCATAGAAACTACACAGAACAACGAATAAGAAATAACTTGTATAAAAGAAACCTGTAATATCGCCTTAAATGTCACTATAACACACTAGGTAACCTAAGAATAAAGTTACTAAATACCATCAATAGCTGTCAAATTTAAATAAATAACTTATGAATTGATAAATAAACAGAATTTACTTTTGAGGAATTAACATATTAAAGAAGAGCAGACGTACAGATTACAATTACAGGGACGGTAATGAATATAAGAATACTTAGAATTAAAGTGATAAGAAAAGTTTATATTGCTTTGAAGTGATTCCTGGACATATCTTTCAGCCACACTGTTAGATTTCCATCCAATTGAACAACTTCAAGGGCCGTACATTATACATACTTCAAATTCCGACATTATTGCACACAAGGAGGATATAAATTTGCACAGTTTTTATTTAAATGTCAAAACGTGAAAATTTTCACTTCAATGTTTATAACAAAAAGTAAACAAATAATTATCCATAGTTACGGGGTAATTGAAATCGCAAACGTAATTTACATAAAATGTAACGTCAGTAGTAATTTTTCTTTAAATATCTACGTTTGAAGAAAAAATACAATGTGTTATTCGGAGTAAGTGTCTTTGTGTGCCTCGCTTCGCTCGTCGTGCAAACTTTCACGCTCGCCACACAAAGTATCACTTACTCCTAATAACACAATATACTATTGCTTACTGTCGAAATATATCACAACCTAAAAATGAAAATAAATTAACTACAATAATTAAGGGACAATGATTTTTCCAATACTCCCTCTTAAAATTTGTGAAGCTTCATGTACACACTAAATTTATTTATTATTTAAAAAAAAAGTTTGACAATGCAGTAAATGCTGCCGTAAAGTAAATGCGGCCGTAAAGTTGTCATTGACAGATATCAAAATAAAAGTGATACTTTACTATCTATGTAACAATTGCCTAAAAAATAATTGGTCATTAATGTAAACAGTATTAAAACGCAGAATTATTTGTTGCAGTAACACAACAATATAAAAATAATAAAATCGCCACAGTGTGGTACGAGCGTCATTCTCTGCTGGGGTTTTGTTCGTTTAGAGGAGATCGTCGTACTCCGTATCCTGCATCTTACTGTTTTTTCGATTCTTCTTCATGGCTGCGTAGACAGACGCAGCCTTGTAGTTGATGGGCCCATAATGGTAGTCTACATCAGCGTAGTCCAGGTCGGAGAATTCAGGTCTGTAAGGCTAAAACAAAAAAAAAAAGATGAAATTTATGTAAATCTACACTATACAGGGTGTTTCAGGACTAGTGTAAAAACTTTAACAGCTTATTCCTGAGGTCATTTTAAGCCAAAAATGTCATATGAACATAGGTCCTATTCCTTCTTGTTACCAAAATACAAGAGGTTGAAGTTCTATAAATAACACGAAATTTTCTAATTTTTGTAATCAAGTTACTTTCGGAAAAGAAGAGTTATTATTGAAAAGTCATACCTTATTCGTATTAATTAATTGTCTTCATTAAAAATTGTTGTACTTTTGATTGTATTTTTGTTTCATAATGGATGGTTATAGTACTGCTGAATATGCAGATATGATTTTTATTTATGGATTATGTAATGGTAATGCCCGTTATGCGTCCAGAGAATACCAAGACAGATAGCCAAATAGACGCCAACCTTCCCATCGCCTATTTGCGCGCATTTTTCAGCGTCTACGTGAAACTGGATCAACAACTGATTTCTATCTATGGGGACACTTGAAACAAGAAGTTTATAGGGTACAAATAAACACGCGTGAACAGTTACTTGAACGAATTATGAATGCATCTGCTGCCATTCGTAACGATCAAAATGTAATTTATAGTGTATATGATTCTATGATTCGCTGATGTCAAGCATGCATACGAGTTCAAGGCGCGCATTTTGAGCACTTGCTGTATTTTTTTAAAAATTTGTTATCTTATTTCATATTTTGTTAACCTATTCCATGTTGTTCTGTGTTTAGAATTTATTTATTTGTCTATTTAATAATTGTGTCATCGTATGTTTTGTTGTCCAGATCGTATTCGTTAATATTAATAAATAAAATTAATTAATACAAATAAGGTATGACTTTTCAATAATAAGTCTTGTTTTCCGAAAGTACCTTGATTACAAAAATTAGAAAATTTCGTGTTATTTATAGAACTTCAACCTCTTGTATTTTGCTAACAAGAAGGAATACGACCTATGTTCATATGACATTTTTGGCTCAAAATGGCCTCAGGAATAAGCTGTTAAAGTTTGTTACACTAGTCCTGAAACACCCTGTAGGTCATATACCTGGTGTAACATAATAATCGTAGGTACCATAAGCATTTAAAAATTTACAATAATATTTCAAATTTGAACTCAATTTAATAATCAATTTGTAACGGAATATTTAATTTACCGACTCCGATGGTGTACTGGCCAACATAGCCGACCCACGACCCATATTTGTCTGTATAGAGTCTGGCATTTAAAATTTGAAATATTTATTTTGGCGTCAGTCGGGATCGAACTCGACACTCATGCATGCCAGCACAAGACCCGCCGTAACTTATATAAAATTTTAAATTCGATTTGCTCGGTTACAAAATAAAATAATTATTGAATTGTATGAAAAATTTATGAAGTATATAAGCTGGTTCATGAAATTTTTCATAATGAATAAGAAATAAATATATATACACTAGAGGAGTCTATGAATTAAAAGTATTTTTAAAATTTTTTGTACATAAATTCGGATGATAATTATTAAAAGTTTAACGTTAGCTACAATTTTATTTGTATAAGGTTTTTTTTATAAATATGTTTTTTAATGTTTTGAATAATAGCGATTTTTGGATAGGAGGTTCCATTCTTCACCATCGATGTGTTATCTATTATCCCTATGTTTTGTTTTTATCCTTATGAAAAGTTGCATAAACCAGTCTTTATTGTCTAAAATTAATAGACTACTTTCGTAAAAGTAACAATTGTTTTCTTAAAGCCTATGGTTCGCTTTTCGTTTACACCAGGTTGATCTATAGTGGAAATGATTAGACAGAAAACTCACGTCATCAACCTGAAAAAAACCTTATAAAATGAAATATAACTTGTAGAAATTATTGGGTTTTATTTATTTTTAAAAGAAAAAGAAAAAAGTACAAGTATTAAGTAATGTATATATTAATGATATTTACAATTATTTCTAAGCAAATCGTTATTCGATTTACGGAATTTAAAATTATTTAAAATAATTGTAGTTTATTTTCGTACCATACGTTGGCACTACTAAGAATGACTATGTTGTGTCAAATAATTTTATATTCGGAAAAATGAATAAGGATTGACTTAGAAATAATTGTAAATTCATTCATATATACGTTTCTTTAATACTATTACATATTTTTCTTGTTTTTTAAAAATAAATAACAGCTAATAATTTCTACAAGTTATATTTCTTTTTATAAGGTTTTTCAGGTCGATGACGTGAGTCTTCGCCCTAATCATTTTCACCATAGTAAAATTTTCTTTCTCGTGAACAAAAATTACGTTCTTCATGAAAATTATTTTTATGACATGAAATGTGCTTTGCAAGCGAAAGATTGCGTTTTTATATGTTTGAATTATATTGTCAAAATTTGATTTTTTATAAATAGATAAACTTAAGAATAGATGAAAAAGAAATTATTAATATAATGCAGGCTATGTGTTGACAAATACTCGAAATTTTATTCATACAGCATTTATTCTTACAAAACCGACGATTTGCTGTACACTTATACCTTCAAGGTAAGTAAAGTTTTACAGGTTTTTAAACATAAATTCATGAACACTTCGCTTTTAAAATCGATAATATATTTACACTGATTTAAGTTTAAGTATTGGTTAAGTGTATATAATGAAGTGATAGTGCCTGCTTTGATGTATGGAAGCGAATGTTGGGCATGGCCGGGAAAGCATAAAAAGAGAGTGACTGCCGTAGAAATGAGGTATTTACGTGGTGTATGTGAGTATGTAAGACGGGATCGCGTGAGGAATAATTTGTTGTATGAAGAATGTATGGTTAGAACCATGTTATTAAGAGAGTTGATGTGAGTCAGTTGAGATGGTTTGGGCATGTGGAAAGAATGGCGAGTGAACGGCTTGTTGAGCGTATATATCTTGGTGAGGGTTTTCGATTGCATGGCCGACCAGTGTGTAAGTGGATGGATGTGGTTGGTAGGGTGCTTAAAGAGAGAAAGTTTCCAATTAAGAAGAGAAGAAGAGCATGTATGAATGCGATTATGAGTGTGGCCGAGGCGAAAGAAGTGTGCTTAGATAGGAATGTGTGGCGAAGGATGATTGTTTCGTAACTATTATTGTGATCCGGATGCGGTATTTCGCTACCGAAAATCGGCCACTTTAATATGTTTAAGAGTAAAGATTTGTTGTATGATGTTGTTCTTATTGTTTTCGGGTTTGTGCGAACCCACTAAGTGGGACACGCGTGTTTTTATGTACAGTATTTTTTTTAAAAAATGTCCGATCAAGGTTATCTGTATCATGAACGAATTAATAAATTGGCATACATTTATCTGTTTCCTTTGCAAAGGCTATAAGCGTGTGCGATAAGGATAGATATAACACGCTTGTCTTTAAAAAATTCATATTGTTTTGACTAAGTTAAGACATTTCATTTTAAAACGATGCTTGTTGTTGATAATACTTTTGCTGTAACGTAAGTTTATTTATTAATTCAGATACATTACCTTGATTCATAGCCGTCCGAATAATGTTATTTTCTGTCAGTGTCACTGACACTGGCATTGTATCATTATTTTATTTTTAACATATTTGGTTTTACATTTGGTAATAAACTTACCAGTTGACTTATTTTTGAATTTTGAATGTTTTTATTGTAACATATTTTTATAAAATAAAATAAAAATAAATTTTTCATCACGGCATATTACTTATTGCTGGGTGTGCCAATCTGCTTTGTACACAGATATCGATAATGATGGAATATTTGTTCCGTGCGGGCATTTACACCTCACGGGCACTCATACTTGGCGTGGAGAGTGCATCACAGGGGTCAATTTTGTGCCATTAAAATTTGATATGATTTTTGGCGTCGGTCGGGATCGAACCCGGATTCCCAGATTCGTGACCAGACATTCAGGCACACGGCCACGAGACCCCATAATAATAAAATAACAGTAGTATCTTATGTACCCTCATAAGAACTAAGCAAAGGACACTATTGAATTTGTCAGAATGGGCGGAACAAGAATCAGTATTCATACAATTCGTAGATGACCTTGATCGGACATCTTTCAAAATTTTTACTGTATGTATGTATGTATTGGTAAGATTAGTACTCTGAAGAAAGTATAAGTATATACCGAAATGTCGATATTGTAATAATAATGCTTATGACTGAGATTTTGAGTATTTGTTAACACCTAATCTACACCACTGTATAATATATAACTTAAGTAAGATATTAATCAAATTCAAAATTGCGCGCAGTGTTAATAAAAAGCAATGGTTATCTTTAGACAAGCAAATAAGCATTAAATCACAGCATTGCCCAAAACCTACAATAAAATATGAAATTACCTCTTAGACTAATAAATGTATGTATCACTTGAAGCAGCTCCGTTTTTCTAAAACAATAGAAATTATTTGTTAACAGAACTGTGATTATTAATGTCTGAATTTGTAGCTTTTGAGCAGTGTGCGACAAAAAATTAATAACAAAAATTGTTTCATCAATACTATTATCATTTATCAAATATTTTCATGAAACAAGTTTTGGAGTAGTTTTACAAACCTTAAAAGTTAGTGGTTAGTAAACGATTTATGCTAAACATCAATTTCTTGTCCAATATCGTTGAACTTGAGTGTAGCATATTCAGTTTTACTTTTCTGGCATCTTTTCAGATCATCTGTGCTTCTCTTTTTGTCCGATTTGGAATTCATGTCCAAATCAGCGTATACGACTCCGTTTTTTTTACCACCTGAACTATTATGTGCATATAGTGGTTGCGGATATTGAAGTTGCACAGAATTTTGAATATTTTCATGAAACTGAAGATTCTCTCTATATTTCTGAGTATCACTAGACCTCCTAAAGACGCCAGGGTTTGGTTTATGCCTATCTCTCTTTCCTTGGGAGTTTTCTCTACTATCTCTATCAGATCTAGGGTAATTTGGTCCATAGTCGCTTTGGTATCCATTACGCATAAGATTCTCCTCGTGAATGTTTTTGATTGGTTGAAAATAAGATTCAGCGGTTTGGAATTTGAAGCTGTGGCACTTTTGAAGGGGGATTTGGAAGTGTTTCTTCTGTTTGGAGCGGCTGGAGAATGATTTACTTTTTGCGATCTGTTGTTCAGGGAATAACGCTCGTGGAACTAACTTTGCAGCATGTCTTTGATGAGGGAACGTAGAGTACAGCTGCTCGGTTGAGAACGGATGGTGAGATGGTGTTAGTTGAGGGGTTGTTAATGTATAAAAAGGGTTCTGTAAAATAGGTTAGTATTTGTTAGATGAGGTACTTTCTTTCAAAAAATTTAAATCAAATTATTACCATTAAAATAAACCAAAAATTTATAATGTAAATAGAGCTGCTCTTGACAAATCTTTAAAAAATATTTTTTTAGGTATTTCTTGACTGTTGGTATGATGTTATAGATAAATAATTGAAGTTGCAGTCAAATGAAAAATGTTTATTAGGATCTATTTAACATTCCGATGTTTCGAATGAATCTTCATCATTATTAACTATCCCTGATGAAGATTCATTTGGAATCGAAAAGTCGGGGAATGTTAAATAGATCCTAATAAACATTTTTCACCAGACTGCAACTCTAATTATTTATCTATAACCTTTAAAAATTAATATTTAGAAGCTATTTTACTTGGCTGGTTGCATCAACGTAACTTAATTATTAAGGTTGGCTTAAATTGACAATATTGCATCGAAAAGATATATAATGGGGTCTCATGGCCGTGTGCCTGACTGTCTGGTCGCGAATCTGGGGACCCGGGTTCGATCCCGACCGACGCCAAAAATTACATCGAATTTTAATGACACAAAATTGACCACAGTGGCGCACTCTCCACGCCAGGAATAAGTGCCCGTGAGGTGACGCCTGGTAAGCGCCCGCACGGTACAAATATTCCATCATTACCGATATCTGTGTACACAGCAGATTGGCACACCCAGAAATGGGTAATATGCCGTGATGATTTTTTTTATTTTAAGGAAATATAAATAAATATATCATCACGGCATATTACCCATTGATGGGTGTGCCAATCTGCTTTGTACACAGATATTGGTAATGATGAAATATTTGTACCGTGTGGGCGCTTACCAGGCGTCACTTCACGGGCACTCAATACCGGCGTGGAAAGTGAACCACAGGGGTCAATTTATATATTACTGTCAAAATTTCGATTTGCATTTGTTTGTTTAAGTTTAGATTAAAATTTAAGTCTTGTTGGTGCAACTGACCATTAAAATAATATTTTTTGTGTTACGTATTATTAACATTTCCGTGTTAACGGGCTATGTTCAGGTTTCATGTATTCACCCGGTATACGTACTAAGCAGCACTAAAAACGTGTACGTAATGATTTGATTGTATTAAGTGAAAGAAAACAAGCTATGTATATGAAAAGGTATAATTCAATGATGATTTTATGTTAATGATACATCTTTCATCAGTGTGTAAAAATGTAAAAATAACAACTATTTCTTTTAATAAAATATTTGTTATTCTAGCATTACAAAATAATCTTGTAAGTTCGTTTCATCTTTAAAGTCTAGTAGTTAGTAAAATAAAATAATAAAAATAAATAAAAACACACCTTCGTGCGGGCAAGAGGAACGGCACTCCATTTGCTATGCGTATCTATAATAGCCATCTTTGGTATAAGCTCAGGATTGGAAAAATCTTTAGGTTTAATTGGTATTGGGCGTTTAATGTCAGATGAATGGCTGACATCAGTCTTTGGTTGAACAGGAACATTATTTTCATTGGGAATCGATTCTACGGGAGGTTTATCTATTGCGGTTTCGCTTGTCTTCTTCGCTGTATCGCTTTTACTGTCGGGGATATTTGGTTTATTACGCGGGGGTTTCTGTAGCGGCACGGGCGGTTTAGGTTTTGTTTGATTTACCGGAGGGGCAGAAGAGGAATTATCAATTTGACATTTATTTTTATCGTCAGAAGTATTTGGTTCCGCGGAAGTTTTACACTCGGGCGATTTATCGCTCTCCATTTTGGCTTGATCCTCTTTTAAAGTGTTACATTCATTCTGATTTTTTTCCGGGGTGACTTTTAAAACGAACGCGATATTTTGATAGATATTGCTGGAGGATTTTTTACATCGTGGAGCTGGTCTCGGCCGTGCTTCTATTACTTCGTAGATGCTATTTTCCGAGTTTTGTTCTAAGATTTGTATGCTGTCAGTTAAATTTTGATATAAAGCCTCATCTGTTTCGGGATTTTTCGCGTCATTTTCTTTCGGATATTTGGGGATTTCCGAAACAACTACACAATTAGTTTTTATGTCGGTGAGTGATGATTTTTTATCGTCTGCGATTTGGTCTTCCGATGTTTTAGCTTTTGTTGTGGAATTTTTCGACGATTTGTGCTTTATCGGTAAGGTGTATAGCTCGAATATTGTGCGTTTCTTTCCGTGTTTTTTGCAGCGAACTGAATAAAACATAGGTGAGTTACATTTTTGTTTTCTGTGTTCAAAGGAGCCATATTTTTTGGAACAGCGTGACGCGTGTTTTCTAGGTAAGCTAGTTTGTTTTGATGTAGATTGTTGCGTATTATTTTCGCTGGTTTTAACGGTCGCGTTATCTTTCTCGGGAATTTTTGAAGCTTTGTTGGCTTCATCCGCTTTAGGCGGCTGAAGCTTCCGATCGGTGAGTGATGTTTCGTTGTTTTGCGGGTTTGAAGTTCTTATTACGGGCATTTGCATTGTAAACGGACTTCGTAATTGACTATTAAAAGGATTAAAATTAAAGTTTCTGTTAGCTGCAGATAAATTAGCCATACTAGGTATCCTGTTTTGTGGAAATCTAGCTGGATTTGGTGCTAGAATTAATGGGCCAATTGGACGATTAGTACAAAATTGGTTATTACCGTATATCTGATTATTCCACATCAGACCAGGGTTTTGAAACATTGATAAATTACTGCGATACGATGGATAAAAATGATTTTGTAATGGCATACTTTGATTTAACAGAGGATTGTTACTGATCGTGTTAATTTCATCACCGCGAGAAGACAATTGAAAACCGTGAAATGATTTATTTCTTTGGATTTTACTAGCATGGTGTATAATAGGACTAGATACAGGATTATTTGGTACGTGGACTAAAGATTTCGTTGAGATGTTAAGATTTTGTCCAGAGTTTTGCAAATTATTATCCTGCATGAATGGTGTAATTATGGATACAGGCTGGAATCATACATGCAAACACAACAATAAATAACAAAGCAACACAAACAAATTGTTATAAATAAAACTATAACGACAGGAAATCGTAAAACAAATTTTATAGCACATGCAATTCACAAAATTGAAATGTTTTATTTGATATAACTTTGCTATAGTTTGGTTCACGAAAGATGATAATTCAAGGTCATTTATTACCAGTATGGTAAAATATGACTAGCAGATAACTTCACTGCATTTCATATACATAGACGTGCAAACATTTATGGATACATTTTAACTGCAAAACTATGTAATTTATTTGAAAATTATGTTTCTTTTTAAATAATGCATTTCTCAAAGATTTGTGCTTTTCACCTATGTTTTGCAAAACACGAAAGACATGGACTTGACAAAAACCATAGAATAATAATTTGATTTAAATGTCAACGTCGCTGGGTAAATATTAGGGCAGAGGGCAGTGCAGTATATAATTAGATATCTGTAAATCTACGACATACGTCATTATTATTTGTAGTGTGTTAAAAAGTAATGTCACCATCATAAACTACATAGACATACGTTAAATTTCTCTTTCTAACATGAAATGTTGCTAAGCTACTAGTGTATAAAGTGATGTGTATTCTTTCTTCGAACAAGTGACCTTGAATAGTCATCTTTCTTGAACCAAAGTATACATGAATTTTTAAAAACAATTAATTTTTACCTTGTTCGGTGGGTTCTGCATACCATGGAACGGCAGATTTTCGTAAAAAGTTCTGTTTTCTGGATCAGCGTGTGGATCTGACGCATTTCCAGTCGGATTCCCATTTTTATCTGCCGTATTTGATGGGTTGGGGGCTGAAAAATAACAGACAATACATTAAATTACGTAAAACGTATTTCTAAAAATACACATTTATGAACATTGATATATTAAAAGCAAGTACAAAACTAAAACTAACTTGTTTTATTTTTCGATGTAAGTAATGCATGATTGTTCGTCTTTAGCAGTGGCGTACCGTGACTTTTTTGGTAGTGTACAGAAAAAAAATTCTAAATCAAAATATAACATGTTTTTATTTGATTTAATTATAATGAATTTTAGAAAATGTGTTAATTAAATACATTTTTAAAAACTATTTGAATTTATAAGAAATGTGTTGTGTGTAATAATAACGAAGAAAATAAATCTAATAAAAAATTCCAAAATAAATTGTAGAATTCAACTTACTAAGGCTATTCTGTAAGCATCGTTATAACATAACGAATCATTTAAACGTTATATCGTTAAAATAATAACGAAAATCGTTGAATGGGCTTATTCTGTATACGTTCGTTATGACATTATGCATTATTATATCGTTATTACAACGATAATCGTTAAAGTGGTATTCTGTAAACAATAATTTAATTCTACATAACGAAAAAAGGATAATGATATCGTTATTTTTTAACGACTGGAATAATCGTTACATAAACGTTTTGTCAATAAGTCAGTATTTTTATTCATGTTAAAATAAAATTGCTATTATGTTGAATAGTGATCCCATAGTATTTTGCAAGGTAATATTAAAATAATTTAATAAGTTTTTATTCCAGCGCCTAGCGCAAGCTTCTCAATTTGTCTACAGATGGTAGTAGTAGCTCTAGCATAGCCCACAACAACAAGAAGAAAGTGTCTGACAGCTGACAGGTTAACAGCTGACTTCCACCAAAACTGATCTAACCTAGAAGATTTTGAGTGATGATGAATTATATTAGATATTTAATTTAAAATTATAATTTGATTTTAGGTAATAAAGTTCTTAACTTGATCCCAAAGTTATTATTTTTTAAAATGTGTTACAGAATACGGATAAGAAAATAACGATTATCGTGAAGTAGATATAACGATTTCGTTATGATAACGATTTGTTAAGCGAATGTGCGTAGCAGAATACACATGTCAACACATTAACAGTAGATCCAATGGCGGTAGGAATAGAAAGAGGTATCATGGGGTTATATTGAGGGGAAGGGGAATGAAGCTTAGTGAGGACAGTTGAACACTGCTGGTTCAATCTAAAGTGGGGATAAACGCGGCAATTTTTAAATGAAATTGTACGTTCAAATAAAATTTTATAAAAGTTAAATGCCGAACGTAATATGTTGTACTTATTTTATTTAAATATTTATTTTATTGAAATATGATATCCAATTATTTTTATACACATTTTACTTTTTGAATTTAGTTATTATATTACGAGAATATTATTCTAAATTCTATAAAAACAAACAATTTAGCTAGATAAGTTTATTATGTTATGAACAACAAAGTAATGAAACAAATATCTCAGATTTATTTGAAATATATTTTATGACGCAAAACAAATATAAAATTATTTTTATATATACTTCAACTTTTCATGCCGCCTGCTCCACGTATTAGACTAGTCGTAAGAATTTATTTCTGAACCTAGCTCTGCGTTTGGTATACACATAAGGCGCTTACAAAATAACAATCTGTGTAATATTGAAAATGAATTTTAGTATAAATGCATATAAATGAGAAAAAAAATTATTTTTTTTCACCTCTGGGTGTATCGAAAACACCTTTAATATTATGACGCTACGCCACTGGTCTTTAGTGAACAAACTAACGATAAAATTTTTACGAAGCTCTAACAAAGTTACTTTTCGAAGTTATTTTTCTGCTAGTAGCTAATCTTATAAACTTTACATCAAAAAATATTTACAGCTTTAGTATTATTTATTTCTCGTTTTATATACATAAAATATTAAGTTTAATATTTAAAAAGCAGAAGTAATTACTAAGTACAAACCTGAGCCCGGCTTTTTGCGTTTTCTGGATTGTGTTGTCGGCTCAACTTTGCTTGGAGTTGACGTATTAATTTTTTTAAAAGTCACAACTACAAAAAAGCACACATAACATGACAACCATGCAAACAAAGAACACAGAACACTTATGCCATATTTACCAGCAAAACTGCAGCTTCGCCGGAAACATATTACGCTATAATCTGGCAAATCGAAATAAATGCGACTACATTTTACTATAAATACTCGAGAAAAATATTTTAAATTTCGTATTTCTTAGGATTTAAATAAAATGCATGAATTAAAAGTGAAAATATGTGGGTATCATAGCTGATTTGTTAATATATAATTTAAATTTATTTTACTATAAGTAATTAGAAATTATTACTTGAGAAAATTTCATTATGAGGCTATATCAAATGTGTATCCATCAATATTTCATCTACGACAGTTTAAATTGATTTTAAAATAAATTTTTCTTTTACTTTTTGACATAATGAGCCCACATTATTAATACGTATGAGTGATTTAATGGTACTGGGCGTCATTATGAGTTTTATAATAACATTAAAATTGGTGTACTAATTACATATTGCTCACTGTCGTAGATAAAATTCATAAATTTAAAATGAAAAATATGTGATTTAATCAAAATAGATTTGCTGCTATAATATTTAAATTTATTTATATTAAAAATAAATTAAATACTTGTTTTATAAACGTCTATTTAATAGTATATTATGCTTTGTTCAATTTAACGCATTCAGCAGATGGCGTTCACATAAGCGCCAGTTTTAAGTAGCCGAAATTACATTGGGTAAACTTGTCTCTTGACTCAAATTTCAGCCAATCAGAGAAGTCAAAACTAAGCCCTATTCTCTGCAAACTGAATGCGTAAGGTGCAACAAGGTATAAAATTTAAGTTCAGAAGGAAATGTATTCTAGTATTCTAGCACGAGTTACAAATTCGCTCACGAGCGTTAAAGGATGTTTTTGGTATAATTATTAAGTTGGTGACTGTGATTTGTGATTTTTATTCTGTCCGTTGGTCCGTTGCCTAGATATTTAGTGTATTTATTGCAGTCTTGCTAATCTCAAATGACAAAATATCACCAAAAATCGTTAAAAATGAAGCTTCTTCTAATATCTAATCAATTCGCATGTTCTAATGACATTTATATCATTAATATCAAAAAATTCGTGTTGCATTTGTTTATTTAAATTTACTACAAAATAATTTAAACGACATTTATAATACCGGCCCTAAAAACAAATATAAATCAAGTTAGCTGTTTATATTTATTAAGCTAGTGTTGCAGTCATAATTTTGTTACTACTATTAATATTTATTGATTTACTCCGTAATTTTTTTAAAAAAATATTGGTTTTCTTTTCCTTCATTGATTTCGATTTGCCTTTCCTTACTCACCTCCATTCGCTCCTTGATAAACCCCTATGGGCAGCGCATCAGGACATCCGAACCCTAGCATCTCCTTCAACCTGTAGAAGCGGGAGCGATGTGTGTTATTGCCAAGGTTACGGAGTCTACGTCCCGCTTTGGGCAGCATCCTCGACGACTTCACCTCCGTGGAGGTATTGAGTGACAGTTGGGATAAGTTGCGCGCATTCAGGTTATGCATGCGGTTCACGTGGACAAGCACTCCGGGTTTCAGCGGCCACTTCGGGGATGACGTGTCCGGAGACTGACCGTCTGGCCTAGATTCGATGAAGCAAAGGAGGAATTTGGATGTTTAAAATGAGTTCTAATACTTTTTAATCTATTGTGAGAGAAATATGTTTGATCATTAAAATCAATTATAGTGAAATGTTGGTGTAATGATTAAGACCGACAAATAGTTTTGGATTTAACAACCAAAGTTAGATCTTAGTTTCAGTTTAATGTACAATTTCAATTAAATGCTTGTCTAGTGTACTTTACACTAATATATTTAATTACGCATGAAACAGTTTAGTAACTGCTATTACGTTTAATTTATGTATCAATTATTTATAAAAGTTTATAAAAACCGCTGCTCTTTTACAATTGTGAGATAAAAATTAGGTTATTGAAATATATATAGGGTGTATCACAGAAAGTGAAACATAGGCGTTTAACATAAATAATGAACATCTGTATGTTACGACTCATACACAATATCCCCGAAAAGTCAACGTTTGGACTGGAATTTTAAATAACCATATTTTTGGGCCATATTTTATTAACGGCACTTTAATTGGTCAGTCCTATTATGATCTGCTGATGAAAGTATGGTTGCAACTAGACGGCCGTCCAGCTCATAATACAAAAATTGTAAAATAATATCTTAATGATATATTTCCCGATACATGGATTGGTAGAGACGGACCAATTCACTGCCGCACGGTCTCCGGATCTAGCGCCAAATAATTTTTTTCTATGGGGACATCTAAAATCAAAAATTTACAGTGATTACAAATATCCAGATTTAGAATCACTAAAAAACAGAATATCCCTGGAATATACTAAAATGCTACCAACTAGCGAATGTTGTTGTTTTTATGATAGATTAGATTATTGTTTGGCGCAGAATGGAGACATATTTAAGCATTTAATTTAAATAAAACTTCTCTATGTTGCTGTTATTCTTTTCTTCCGATTTGTATGATTTATTTTATTATTAAATATTTGATAATTTCCCATTTTTAATATTCACCGAAATCTCAGTTGAGTTCAGTGTTAAATATTAAAGTATTATGATCTTAATTGATATGTTGTTTTATTTGTTTTTTATTTCCATAGCTATCTGAATTTTGATGAAAATGTCATATTTTATTTTCTAAATATTTAGTGCTACAGATAGTCTATTGCATTAAATGAGGACTTTTTTAAAGTAAAAATTAATTCTAAACAACTTCTAATTCTTGTACTTTTGCTCTAAAATGTACAGCAATTTCCGCATATTTTTAAAATCCCATGTAAAAGTCCTATGTTTCACGTTTCGTTGCACACACTGTATAGAAAAATCTCGCAACCACCCTATTTCTGCCGGTATAGAAGCATGCCAAATTAATTTTGCTTATTGATTCAGATGCAGCAATTTTAATTTCTACAAGTTTTTTACTTCCTTGTACGTAAGTAAAGGAAGTATTGTAATCGCGAAAAATTTCGGTTTTCAGATTTCAGCGGAAATATCCATTTTGATCATCCCTGAATCCATTTTGACTAGTTTCGTCGTGACGTCTGTACGTACGTACGTATCTCGCATAACTCAAAAACGGTAAGCCGTAAGCCGTAGAAAGTTGAAATTTTGTATTTAGGAGTCCTATAACATCTAGTTGTGCACCTCCCTTTCTGGTTATTACACAATCTCCAGAAGTGGTACTTTACATAAAGCCTATAATAGATTTTAATGAAAAACTGTTTTAAAATATAATCCAAAACTTTTCAAATTTGGTATACAAGACTTTTAAGTCAATCGAAATAACATAAAAGATTTTGGTAAAAATAGGCTAACCGGAAGTGGTACATTACTTGAAGTTGTTAACAGTTTTTCTTGAATAAAATGATTTTATTTTGATTTTAGAAATAAATGCTTCAAATAAGTTTTAGAGAATTAATTTCTGCGTCCAGCACATCAAGTATTATTAAATTAGCCCTTTGTATAAGCGAGATATGTAAATTTAAAAATTATATACTTTTTTGTTTTTGTAATAAAGCTTGCAATGGATTAGGACAAAAACATAAAAAAAATGTTCATGTCAAATAACGTTAAATACATGCAATTTTATGATTCGTACAATAACAAATATTATATTTTTATTGTGAAATTAGTCATATTCATTGTTGTAATCAAATATTTCTTTGTTGTAATCAAAACTCTCTGTAAAAAGAACCGGGTTAGATTATGGTTGCTATATATCTTACTGTTTTGAAGTTAAAATTAATATTTTGTAATTTATTAAAAAAATATGTATAGTTTAATAATCGTACAAGGAAGTCATGTGGTGTCCACATCAGATTTTTTTATCTATTATTAGGGAAGCAGGAAATTAAAAAAGTATGATTTTACATGTTAAGTCTTATGATCCGGTGTCACGATCAACACGTATATATTTCACTATTGATTTCGAGCAGCAAATAAAGTTTAATATATTTTTATTTATAAATGTGATAATTTATTATTTTTCAATTTTTTTAACTGTGTTGTAATTTACTTCGTCTTATATTTTGGAATTGTGTCTAACCGAAGATGCAAATTAATCCTTTGCTTCAACTTCTTAAAAACTATATGATCAATTATATTATATATGTAAATGAAGATGATGAAAGCGAAGGAGCAATATAAATGCACATGCGAAAAGCAAAAGCAAACACAGCTAGAGTTTGTTAAATATACCTGGATGATTATAAGATAGCCTGTTACATGAAGAATTAAGAGCTAGGCCGATTTGAGTTGCCAACACGTCTGGACTTTGTGTGCATAGGAACCTTTCAACAAGTATGTGTTAGTTACTATGTCAAGTCATACGCCACCATGTTACATGCTTAGTTATATTTTCAACAAATCACTAAAAAATTTATAAAAATATAATAATTTTGGTCAATTATCATTCATATTTCAGGAAAACATTAAACAGTAAAGAGGTAAATCATTAGTGGTTATATCTTTGGGAATTTGGACAAATGTGAAAAATATCCTCTGAATTTTTTTCTCGGCATTCACCAACAACCATTAACTAAATAATAAATATCGCACTTCTAGTCTACAAAATGTGCAATATCTGTGATATATGAATAAAAATGGTTCCATTTAGTAAATAAGAAGCAATTTAGGAAAGCCATAGCATTGTCTAACACAACATCCAAATACTTACACTGAAATTTTATTTTATTTTTTGGAAAATTCTGATGAACCATAAAACAAAAACACGACATTGATAGCTTACCTGAAATTGTAAGTGTGCAGATCGTATTGACTAGCATAGAAACAAATAAAAACGTTTTTTAGAATATTCCAACCATTTACGATTAATTTTGCCCCCAAATAAATAAATCATCCCTTAAATTGACATAATTATGTTTTCCACGAACACAAATTCATCATTTAGTTAAAAACAATGTTGTGACTGTAATTTTGATTAACACAAAAGTACATATTGATGTAAAATTCAATAGCTCTAGGCTTTATTAATATTAAAATATTTATTTTGGGGCTCGGAAACTCGCGTAATAAAATTCAAAATACGGTAAATATATCACAGTATTTATTGCACATTTAGTTAAAGTACACAAGGGGATAGAACTAAATATTAAAGAGGGTACAATCCAATACCAAAGTTACAGTAAGAACCCCAAGACTGAGTAGATTTATGTCAAAATCCTACGAAAGAAAAATAAAAGTTACTGAAACAAGTTTAGGAAGAACCTTGAAATGTAATTGAAATTGGAAAGAAATGAGAAGCTAAATTTGCAGTGGTAATTAAAAGAAAATAAAATTTAAAAATTTAGGAGAGAATTAATGGATACTTACTTTTCTCTCTCTTCTAACTCCACTGGGTTGTTATCTAAAGTTAGTGATTAACAAAACAAAACAGTGTTAGTTACAAGAAGCTTCTATACATCAATTCAATTATTTATATTAGTTACAAATTTATTTCTACTTATTGTTACTTTTAAACAAATAGAAGTTATTTATGTATTAAGGATATAATCTTGATTGATTATGTCCGTGGTACATATAACCTATAACGTTTTATTTTATTTTGGATCTCGAAATTTAAGGATTCAATTGGCAAAGTGATTTAACACCGTCAAATGGCGTCAAATGGCGCTGCAGTAGGTTTCCGTCTTTTGTAATATGACAATTATGTACACCAACCAGCCGCTTGATTACAAATACTTAGCACAAATTATACAGGGTGTTTCAGGACTAGTGTAACAAACTTTAACAGCTTATTCCTGAGGTCATTTTGAGCCAAAAATGTCATATGAACATAGGTCCTATTCCTTCTAGTTACCAAAATACAAGAGATTGAAGTTCTATAAATAACACGAAATTTTCTAATTTTTGTAATCAAGGTACTTTCGGAATATGAGAGTTATTATTGAAAAGTCATACCTTATTTGTATTAATTAATTAATTGTCTTAATTAAAAATTGTTGTACTTTTGATTGTATTTTTGTTTCATAATGGTTATAGTACTGCTGAATATGCAGATATGATTTTTATTTATGGATTATGTAATGGTAATGCCCGTTATGCGTCCAGAGAATACCAAGACAGATATCCAAATAGACGCCAACCTTCCCATCGCCTATTTGCGCGCATTTTTCAGCGTCTACGTGAAACTGGATCAACAACTGTACGGGGAGGTGTTCAAAATGATGGCATTGGTGTTAATAATAACGTTAAAGATGAAGAGAATGTAATTGATGCTGTTCTCGATAATCTTGAAATCAGCACAAGACGCATCGCTGCTCAATTACACATGTCTCACAGCACTGTTTGGCGGATATTTAACCGTGAGGAATTACATCCCTATCACTTTCAGCGAGTTTTGACTTTTCAATAATAACTCTTGTTTTCCGAAAGTACCTTGATTACAAAAATTAGAAAATTTCGTGTTATTTATAGAACTTCAACCTCTTGTATTTTGGTAACTAGAAGGAATAGGACCTATGTTCATATGACATTTTTGGCTCAAAATGACCTCAGGAATAAGCTGTTAAAGTTTGTTACACCAGTCCTGAAACACCCTGTATATCAACGTATTAACTATATAGCTAATAATGTTTATAAAAATAAAAGTTTCAACTTAACAAAATGACGGCCTTAGTGATGCCGGTCGAGCAAGACCAGCACGTCGGGCATCTCTAGTTTGAATAGCTATTGCCTGGTATCTTTATAGGCCCTCGGGCAATAAAAGCCAAATTTCGCCCGTTTTTGAGGGAGGTTAAACAAGTTTATAATTCCAAAATAAAATAAAACTTTTTTTGCAAATTTCAAAGATAAATCTGATTAACAATACGTAGATATTTATTACTTTAAACTTTAAAGTGCATAAAAAAAAGAGGCGATAAAAACGTAAAAATAAAATCGCAGTTACAATTATTTTGAAAAAAACTCACATTTGTTGTTCGCTCTTTTTCTTCTGCAGACGATGACGATGATGATGCAGACGATAATGACGCAAACGATAATACCGACAATTATCGCAATGATTATCAGTAGATTTTCGTTATCTAGCCTCTTCCACCACGCTATAGTGCCTTTAAACACAACAAAAAACAAAAATATTATCCAACATAATTTAACTACTATGTTCCATTTTTATGTTTCAAAGAATAAAAGCAAGCAAGCATTTTATCGATTTTTTACAAATTAAATTTTTGTTGAAATTGGAAATTCATTTCATTAAAATCAATAAGGTTTAATTTGGGATGAAATTTAGGAAAGGTTGGATCATAAACCAAATTAGATGAGTCCAATGAAATTGCAAATAGCAATGCAGTGTTTATTTTTAGTTCAATGATGGTTCTATACTGCAATTTTTTTATGACACGATGTTTGTAGACGTATTTTTGTTGGTTGAAAAGTTTTTACAGTAGCGTAAAATCGTAAAAATTACGGATGATGGTGCAAAGCATAAGTAATGTAAAACAATTTTTATTTTTTATTATTTTACCTTTAATACTTGTATTAAAAAAAAAACAATGTGGAATCAGCAATGGAGGGCTTTAAATTCACATCGGCATAAATTTCAAATGAAACTTTTAATTACTAGTAGAACATGTTCGCAAACTATGAAAAATCTCAGCGTAAGAAATAAAATAACATACACAAGTTCGACTAAACACGCTAGAAATATTTAATAGGGTGCACTGTGTACTCAAGAAACTTTGAGCGTTATATTTTCAGTTACCTTCTAAATCAGTGGTGCGCAACTTTTAAATAAAATTTTATTCTTTGTATTCCTAAAGGGCCACTTCGGTATTTATATGATAAATAACATTAATATATCAATTTATACTAGAGCTAGTTCACAAGTGATTCAGTTGGCAATAAAAAAATTACTTGAAATTAGTAAAACTGATATATAAATTTACTTCATGTTGTCGACACTGTTGACAGTAACATTTGAAAATTTAAATTTGAGTACATACGTGGTGTGGCTATTAAATAACGAGACTGCGCGCGCAAAAGGCGTCCTAAACGGGAAGGGGGGAAACGAATGCAGCGTTGGATAGCTGGAAGAGTGGAAGTGTCTACTATTCCAGTACGAAAACACGTTTTCGTCGCTGTAGTAGTATTTTTACCTCTCGCTAAGAGAATCATGCTAAAAATCGCATATCCAGATTTTAGTGAATAAGCACGTCTTAAGGTCCCTAGAATCCGATTATAACATTTTTACGATGATGTCTGTGTGTGTGTGTGTGTGTGTGTGTGGGGTTGTTGGAGACACAATTTCTCAAATTCTATAAGATTAAAGACCTGTGTAACTACGGATTCCTCAATCTAACAATAATGGGAAGAGTTGAATAGATTCTGGTAACAATTGGACAACCGGAAGTAGTAGTATTTTAACAAAAATCTTCTAAATATTATTTTTTGAAAATCGATGTTATTACAAATATTAAAAAACAAAATTCTCTATCCGACACATTTGAAATTTTTATTATATCTTCTACAGATTTAAAGATATAGAAATATAACCTAACCTAACCTAACAAATTTTAGAAAATTGTTTGTTTACAAACATAAACATAGTTAGCTTTGATAGCTAGGTATTTGTTATAACAAAATTATGAAGTGATTTGACATTTAACAAAAAAAATTAAACCGACAACTCAGCTACATTTTAGGCTTAAGAAGAAAGTAAAACTATAAAAATGAGAAAAAAATTGCAGATTTTAACAAGTATATTTCAAGTATAAGCCTAAGAAAAGTAATTTGTTTGTACTCTTTGAAAGGTAAGATTTGAATTTGACATAACGAATGAATAATATTATTCCATCGAACTGTCAATATTATTCAATTAGCAACAGTAACTAAGGTCATTAATTAAAAAAAAAACGGTTGAATTATGGGTATATTATTTGACAGTCGTGGATAAACGCTTTAATACATTGCTGTCAATCATTTTATACTCTAACTATGGTAATGACATACCCCATGTTTACTGATAAACTCCCGGTATTTTTTCCAATTAAATGAGATTTTGGTTTATTTTATAATTATTCAAAAGGGCCACGTTCCAACATCAATAGGCCCACACTTGCGCACCCCTGTTCTAAATAATCAAATAAAATCATGTCTGGCCAAACCTAGAATTTCTAAACTATTTAATCGTTTTCTATGTTCTGCTTGAAATAATTCTACTACAGAAATGATAATTTGATAACTGGCAAACCAGGAGAAAAGCACATATACAGAACGACATGCTCACTAATGCATGCAGTGTAGTGTCTTTTCGATTATTACCTGTTTGGCTGAACTTACTACTTTGCTCCTGGTAAGCTAGACACAGAATATAGTGCACCATCAATCTTACGCCACAAACATTTACTTTGCAGGATGACATATCATTACTGCATTAATTCACTCGCAAATTTATTCTCACTTAAAGCTCCAATATTTTAAATCAGATAAGCATAAGTGGGTATAATATTGCAAGGTCTAATGTAGGCCAAAGAAACAAAGGCATTTTAACCTAGGTCCCGTAAACAAATGAGGCCCATAATCGACTAATGAATTAAAATTTATCTATGAAATAATTGTGTTTAAATGTTTAATTAAAATTGCATTAATCAGAATATAATTAATTAGTCACGTGACATGTTTTCCGCCAATCAGCATTCAGAATCTCCCTAGTTACATGTCTATCACAGCGATGATAAAAAACAAAGAAATGTCACCTTATTTATAGACGTTACTAAAGGATTTGTTTTCTTTATTTACGATATTGACAGTTAATTTTAAGTATAAAATAAGTAATAACAATAATTCGATATATTAAATAAAACTTGTAAGTACCATGTTTTAATACATTATGAATATGTATATCAAAAGTTAGGTTAACACAATGTGTTACAAAAATTCATTATATTCTCTCATTAAATATAAGCTCGTGATATGATTAATACTCGAAGATATTGCTCGTGAAACCGAACCAGCACATAGCACATTTGCAGTTCGGTTTCACTCGAGAATATCATCGATGATAATCATATCACTTGTTATATTACGTATGACAATATCTTCCTTACCTAAAGGTGACGGAAGGTAAAAAATTAAAATAAACAAAATTATTAACTGAAGTGATAGGTCACAGCCAACTAAAATTAAGGTAGATAATTACTCTTTCAAGAGCCTGTGCGTTTCCGAAAATGTGTTTATTAGTAAAAGTTTGTCAATTTTGCATCCTTATATACTTTACACATATGTAACACCTACTCATTAATAGTAACACCTGTATACATACGAGTACAGTAAAAATTTTGAAAGTTGTCCGATCAAGGTTATCTACGAATTGTATGAATTCAGATTTTTGCTCCGCCCATTCTGACAAATTCAGTAGTGTCGTTTGCTTAGTTTTTGTGAGGGTACATAACATACTACTGTTATTTTATTATTATAAAAATATATGTTACAATAACAGCATTAAAAATTCAAAAATAAATCAATCGGTAAGTTTATTAGCAAATGTAAAATCAAATATGTGAAAAATAAGATACTGACACAATGTCAGTGTCATTGACACTGAAGGAAAATAACGTTAGTCGTACGGCTATGAATCAAGGTAATGTATCTGAATTAATATATAAACTTACGTTACAGCGAAAGTATTATCAACACCGCGCGTCGTTTTAAAATGGAATGTCCTAACTTAGACGAAACAATATGAATTTTTGAAAGACAAGCGTGTTATATCCATCCTTATCGCGCACGCTTAAAGCCTTTGTAAAGGAGAGGGATAAATGTATGCCAATTTGTTAATTCGTTCATGATACAGATGACGTTGATCGGACATCTTTCAAAAATTTTACTGTACGTTCAGTCACTTTTATGTTTCTTTGATTGCACGAGTATTACTTTTTTTATATTTGATTGAAACGAAAAAATACTTAATTTAGAATAAAGAAAATGTTATTACAATTAAGAAAATTACTAACCACACAAAAAATAGTTTTTCTTTTATTTTTGTCCTCTAAAATATATAAAACGGGCAGATAACATATTGCCATAAAACTTTAATATATTTATGTCGTTAATAAATATATAATTTGTGGTTGAATGATCGATCGTAAAGTGATGAATTATTGCAATCAACTAAATTAATTATTGTAATCAACAATATTAAAGTTTTTGAAATATTGTCTATTATAATTAATATAATTCCAATATGTATATTATTTTGTTAATATTGATGAACCTCAAATATATCATTTAAAATTTGACAGTAGGTATAATATTAAAATAAATATAAAATGTAAAAAGTTTTAATAGTTTTAAAAGTAACAAAAAAATTATGAAATATTTCCATTTACTTTTTATTATTAATTCTAATGAGTTATAACATTATTTATCAATAAAACATGAAAACTAATAACATCAATATTTACTTGGATCTTGGGTAGGCGTAATATCCGAGGTATTTGTAACTGTCATTACTAACTAAGAAGTAGAAAACAACAGAATGTCACTATATCGGTCCTAGTCGCAACACTAACTACCGATTTAGTCGGACCGTGGTCAGAATCTCGAAAGAGTATCGCTATTTTTACAACGTGCATCAACACTAAAACCCTACTCAGCACATGGCTTATGGCTTACCCACATCCACGCAATCGTCGATATATACACGTCAAGATATACAGAAACGTTAGTCATCTTATCAAATTTATGTTATGTTCATAAACTTGCTCTTGAGATATTTTTGGTCGAGTGCACAAACAAAAATAAAATTTGTATTTTTGTTGTGCTGGTATACTAAAGTTAAATGGGTTTATTAAATTTGCGACTTTGCTGAGAATAAACGTTCCAGAAATAGAATGTAAGTAAAAACCTCATTGCAAAGTTACGTAACGAGATGTTACATGTTTTTGCTACATTTGTGAAAGTTTGCAAAGTCAAAAATACACTTCAAAGATGTGTTGAATCTCACACCAACTACGCGGACTCTAATGGTCGCAAAATTTACATAAATTTTCTGGAAAATTTCAGATTGGAAATACAATGGAAATGTTTAATCAATTTAAACCACAGAAGATTTCAAAACTTTATGAATAAATAATATCTTTTACTTTATTATAAAACAATTAGGTGCATCTTCAACGTGAAGTAAAGAAAGGATTTTTACATTACCGTAAATTTTAAATCTCTTGAATATTGAAAGTGATAATATTTTTGAGTAATGGCTATTATTGAGTGTATATTTATATTGGAATTCATGATTTTTCTGTAGGTGAGCGGTTTTCAACCATCTTTATTCGCGAACCGCTGGAGTAAAACGTTTAGTTTTAGGGTATCGAGAAAGTACACACAAACAACATTTTTAGTTCCGATGCAATTAAGTTTTAAGATAGTTTATTCTGAATGGATTGAAATAATATATTATTTCCGAGATGGGTTTTGTTTTATTACAGCCGAAGTTTTATGTATAGAATATTACCGACAAGCGAAACCTCGAGATAAGATATATTGCGAGGCTTTAATAACACTATTTTATTCACAATCATCCTGTTTCTAAATCAATAATTTTTAAATCATTATTGGGATATTCCTGAAGTCTGAAGAACCCCGTAAAAATGTTGCGCTACTGAGCATCAATTCCCGTTATAGCGGTTCGCGTCTTATTTCCAAAATATGAATTGTTCTCGTGAAGATTACCATCTTTAACGGAACAATGACTTGCCACCTTTTAAAAATTGGAATAGAGGACATAAAGAATCAGAAAATTATGAACACAAAGTTACAATAAACAATTATTAAAATGATACAACCCTTTTAGTTTCAGTTATATTTATTGATTTAAAACCGGACGTTTTGGCAACATGAACTTGCTACCTTCTTCAGGGAATAAACAACAACTATATAACTAAATAATAACAAAAATAATAGCAACAGGTAACCAAGGTTTTCTTGCATTAAATTCTTCCAAATTATCTCGAGGATTGTATTTTTCATCAAGCGAATAATAATGTTAACGATATAGTGAAAATGATTAAGCAGAGGACTCACGTCATCAACCTTATAAAATGAAATATAACTTGTAGAAATTTTTGGATTTATTTATTTTTAAACGAAAAAAAAAGTACTAGTATTAAGTAATGTATACATATATTAATGATATTTACAATTATTTCTAAGTCAATCGTTATTCCTTTTACGGAATATAAATTTATTTGAAACAATTGTAGTTTATTTTCGTACCATGCGTTGGCACTACTGAGAATGACTATGTTGTGTCAAATAATTTTACATTTCGCAAAAGGAATAAGGATTGACTTAGAAATAATTGTACATTAATTAATATATACGTTTATTTAATAATAGTATATGTTTTCTTCTTTTTATAAAAATAAATAACAACTAATAATTTCTACAAGTTATATTTCTTTTTATAAGGTGTTTTCAGGTTGATGTCGTGCTTAATTATTTTCACTATAATAGAAAAATTCAATTTCAATCTGCCAATCTGTCAAAATTTTGCTAGGATTTTCGATCAATTGCGACTTAGCCTACTTATACAAAACTTATACTCCTACAAATTGCTGCAATTTTATTTTAATAATTTAATAACTAGAAACCAGTATGACAAAACTATGTATGTATCTCAGACGAAAAGTGTCTTTAAGGTACTCACAAGTAAACAATTTGTTCATACTCTAAAAATTCACTTTTCTTCTTAGATATGTAAAATACTATTATGTTACGGAGGAATTTTCATCGCAAAAGAGGACGAAGGAAAATACTGGGTAAATGGGGATTGTTCTCCTCAAAGGAGGACGGGTGGCAATCCTTACCAACAAAAAAGGAGGCAAATTTATAACCAGCGCTCTTATAGGGAGAATTTTATATATTATTTTATCTAATTTTTTGGGGGTTAGGAAAACTTCCCTAGATTGTTCAATAGGAAAAAAAAAACATCTGTGCTTTTCATATTGCTACAGGTAGTAGAATTTATGAACTTGATTGATAGTCGACTGAAGGAATGGATGAGGGTCCCAAGGGAAAAAATGATCGGACTAGCAGTCACTGATGTAAAATTTTTTTTCTTCAAACGTCATAAAAGTAGCATCTTTTGTGACTTGATTCACAATGTAGAAGTTTAATTTCTACGCCGCCGGAGTAGAAATAGCTAATTTCTACGCCGCCGGCGTAGAAATAAAATAAATAAATATCCATAGAAACTATACAGAATCAACGAATAAGAAGTTGTCTCAATAAAAGAAACCTGTAATATCGCCCTAAATGTCACTATAACACGCTTGGTAACCTAAGAATAAAGTTACTAAATACGATTCATAACTGTCAAATTTAAATATATAACCTGTGAATTGAAATATAAACAGAGTTTACTTTTGAAGAAATAACATTAAAGAATAGCAGACTTACAGATTACAATTACAGGGACGGTAATCAGCATAAGAATACTTAGAATTAAAGTGATAAGAAAAGATTATATTGATTTGCAGTGATTCGTGGACATATCTTTCAGCCACACTATTAGATTTCCATCCAATTGAACTTCAGGCGACTTACATTACATTATAATCCTTCAAATTCCGACATAATTGCACACAAGGAGGATATAAAATTGCACAGATTTTAAGTAAACGTCAAAACGTGAAAAAATTCATTTCAATGTTTATAACCAAAAGGGAACAAATAAGTATCCATAGCTACAGGGCAATTGAAATCGCAAACGTGTCGCAAACGTAATTTACGTAAAATGTAACATCAGTAGTAGATATTTTTCTTTAAATATTTACGTTTGAAGAAAAAATATAATGTGTCATTCGGAGTAAAAGTGTCTTTGTGTGCCTCGCGTGCATTTATCCGACTCGCTTCGCTCGTCGTTTAAACTACCACGCTCGTCACACAAAATGTCACTTCTACTCCTAATAACACAATATACTATTATTTCGAAGCCAACGTTTCGACTACTACAGTAGTCGAAACGTTGGCTTCGAAATAAAAAAAAAAAATTACATTAGTGACTGCTTGTCCGATCATTTTTTCCCTTGGGACCCTCATAGTAGAATTTATATTTCATATAACGTTATTAAATACATATTCTGTATTAAAAACTGCGTTGCTAGTAACTAGCCTACATTTAAATAACGTACCTACTACTTTTAATCAATAAATTAAAAATAAATACCCATAATAATAATGCTATTTCATTACATTTTTAAACCAATATCACCACTACATATCTATTTTTGCAAATACTCTAACCTCACTTACCAGCGACATCTCTCTCACAGGGCACGCTGATTCCCACAGAGTTGTTGGCGTAGCAGACATAAGTACGGAAAGTGTCCACACTCGGGTCGAGTATGAGGTACGACTTCAAGCCGATCTGCTCGATGGACCTCATGTCCTCAGGAGTCTCGTTCATGCCCTTCACTTTCCACGTGAAGGTCACTTCGCGGGGTATCGCGTTGGCGGTACAAACCAACGCGGGGTTGCCGTTCACTTCTGTTTGGGTGATACCACATTCGGGTTTATCTAAGGATGAATAAAATTAGAAATAGGAGCAGTGATTATTTCCTGTAGGTCATTGTTATTTTAGTGGTGGCCTTTAAATAACTATTTTTATCTTACTGACATAAATTGTATGGCTCTAATTAATCGGATCACTGCGAGGAAGTACATAATCAGGAATTAACACAGAATTCGGTAGTTATGATTTAAGTTTTAAGTGAACCCTACATAAAGATACTGGACATTACTTTAAAGGTTTTTTGAAATATCGGAGAGAATGCTTAATGCATATTACAGTTAAAATTAACGCATCCAAATCGTTATTGCATATTTATGGATCAAGTGTTACACCTAATATAATATTAAATGGAGCACCAATTGAACGAAGTGATGTAGTTAAAAGTCTTGGTATGCTGATTGATGAAAAACTACTATTTCGACCACATTTACTTAATAAATTAACAGCCGCTAAATTAAAGTTAAAACAACTTTATCAATTCAGAAATTTCTTATCGTCGGAGGTCAAATTGCGTCTTATGAAATCTCTTATATTACCCTTGTTTGACTACCTTGCCTGTTTATATGTACCCAATTTGACTGTTGTTTGCGATTTGTATTTAATGTGAGAAAGTATGATCACATTTCACACTACCGTTCTGTTGCGAACATTGAGTATATTAATAATAATTTTCAAATAAATATTAAACAATTGCTAATCTAGAAAACTGTTTCAAATAAAAGTCATCCAGCGGCGTACGAAAATAATTTTCTATCGGAAATTTTTCGGGATATATCACAGACTTCCATTTTTGATTTATACTTTAAAAAATACTCATTTTTTTCTCTTTCAATGAGTGTCCTTGAAGTGACGCCTGGTAAACGCCCGCACGGTACAAATATGTCATCATCATTACCGAAATCTGTGTACAAAGATTGGCACACCCAGCAGTAGGTAATATGCCGTGATGATGACAAGTTTTCTTACCCAAATTATTTTCCATAAAATATACTAAATGTAGTCATTCAATTCGAGAGATATAAATTAAAAATCGTAAAAAATTAAAAACTCGGCAATGGTTTGTGGCCGGGCCCAGGCAAGCCCGGGCCCTGAGACACGCGCCTCATGATTAATCTGGTACTGTTATAGGCTTTATATTGCTGTTTCTATACGGGAACTAGACTAATCGAAAATATGAATGCAAACTATTGAGCCAACACTGCGAATAAGAAGTCAAAATAGTACCATAAATCTTTCACAGTTAAATCGAACAAATAGTATTGATAACCAACATCATCATAACGAAATGATAAATGATGAATAAGAAAAGTATGCCATTGAATCGGTAGTTCCATTGCATTCCTTGAAACGATCTTGGTGTAATATTTCTTTGTCAGATGATAAGTTATATTGGATATGAAATGCTAATTTGTCAAATAATATAATAAAAAATATTTTAAATATAAAAAGTTAGCCACCGATTAAGTATTTTGACACCAAAATGAATTTCATTGGGTTTTAAATATTAAAACTTAAGTAGCAATCAAGTTTAACAAAAAAATTAAAAAAGTACAAGTACAAAACTGGTTTCTTTCTTCGCTGGCGTTGTCAACTCTCACAGTCGGCAATAGGGATTGGCAGTTCTGAATTTGAGTGTTGTAAAATGTGCTTGGAAAAATGACATCTATGTTTACAGATAATGAATAAAAAAAAACTACAAGCTTTGAATATATAATACATATAAGAACGGCAACGTAAGTATTTAGATTAAATATTTCGAGAGAAGGTGCCATCTATCCCTCCGTATACGAATTATTTCTGAGTTAGTTAAAAAAATACATAATAGGTGGATGTTGCACAGTGTTGCCACGTAGCTAGAACAGCAAGATAAGATTTTATAAAGGTTTTTAAGTTTCCTACTGTAAAACAAGTATACATGTATGTACATTGAAGATTCAAAATAAATTATCTGGTTATTATGAAACAATATTTATGAATTATTGATTATTGAATACCTCTAACAAATAGTATCTGGCAATGCTGTCAGCACGATTTACCGTAGTTCATAGTTTTGTGGTAGGAGACACTAGCTATCTAAAATAATTTTGTGAATAAAAAGAGACAGATGTAGTATCTTGCTAGGCCATATGCGTTGCCGTTCTTATATGTATTATATATTCAAAGCTACAAGTCTTTAAATTCCTTGACAATATGTTCTTGATACAATAATTTCCAAAATTTCATTTTCTTTAAATATGCAGCCAAAAAGTAAATCATAATCTGTTTTTATTGACAGCGCCAGTAAAACCGTACTTTTAGAAACTGTAATACTGACACACTGCTACATACATACTACTAGTAAAATAACTAATTTCTATTTTATTGATATTGAGCTACTTACAGTGCACGTTTAGGTAAACCTTCTCCGTGATGTTCCCGTGTCTGTTGGAGGCCATGCAATAGTAATCCCCTGCTGAAGACCTGGTGACTGCGTTCAGCGACAGCTTATTGCCTTTGGTGACGGTGTCCTGCGTAGTGTGGCGGAACCACATGTACGACACCTCGGGCGCGCCTTTAGCGTTACACGTTACTCGCGGTGGGTTCTGGTGTTCTGTTACCGCGATTTCTGAACTGGAAAGAGTGATATTCTCTGGCGCGTCTGAGACAGAAGAATATTTTATTTTAAATAATAATCGTTAATTGTGCAACAAAAGGAGAAAAGTTAAAGTATCGCAAATATAGTACTTTTATACATATACATGTGATGTCAGATACCTCGTGTCTACTTTTTACCTTCCGTCAACTCTAGGTAAGTGTAATAGTCCGGCGTAGCGACTAATACGTATTGTTTCGTAGGAATTTTTCCGTTAATTGTAGTTTTGTGTTTTCTTTAGTTTGAAATATTTGAGACAGGTTAAAATTATGTTTCTGGACGGATGTTACAAAAAGTCTCCAGGATAGAGCTTTTGGGCAGAGCTGTTGAGTTCTTGGAAGTATTTGTTCGTTACTTAGTACTTACTAATAAGTTTTCATAAGAATTTTGAGTTTTATGTATGAGATGAGCCGAAATTAAGGGTATGAGATTCACTGGTTTCTACCCTTACAGAGTATAAAGTCAGAGTTTTGACTCTGACTCCTTCTTGTTGTCTGATTGTCTTACTTCGTGTAGACTTGTTTCTCTTGTCTTGATTGTTCTTGTTGTTCATGTCAATGGCTTTGTGTCTTAGACTGAGCTTGGTATTTCTGTGTGAAATAACCAATTAAATTGTACTGTGAACTCTCTCATCGTGGTGTAATTTTGTATAATCGTGTGTTTATTCATGTAAGTAATTGTATTTGATTTTGTTTTATTCTTTGTGAACTGGTATTGAAAGATTTGTAGATTGATATAAAATGCTTGAGATTGATTTTGTGAATTAGAGATTAATAACTTATAGTCTATATAGATTCAATTGATCGCGTTGTAGTTTTATTTCGTTTATACAATTTTATTTGTTCGCGGAGAATTATTAAACATTATATAATTTTGTTATTGTTGGAAATACTTATTTGTTCTGCCTCATACCCATTTCCAGCGTGTGTCTTAGTGACCCGTAGAATAACGCGTGAGTATCAATTGAATTACTTAGTGACACTACCCAAATTGTAATTGATTGTTTTCTTTAACCCGTTTTGGCCGTGTCCTTCTATCTGAGGACTTTTAAAATACGGATAGTGGTGGCAGCGATTCCGCTACCTTTGATCTTAATAGTTTTGCATTAATGAAATTAGTGTTTTACTCTCGGGTCAAACAAATTTTCATATTGTGCAGGACTAAGCAGTATTAAACGCTACCCATCTCGATTACATATTTTTGTTTTTACTACTGTACGTGTTACAACTTTTGGTAGTTACCAGTGTGATATAAAATACTGCTAGTATTCCTGTTACATAAGGAAGGTATTTTCTTTGGTCAAAAAATGCGGTGGTGAGTTTTTAATGAATAAACACGTTGTGTGTGTGTGCGCGCGTGTGTGTGTGACCGTGGTTTCGGCCGCGATATCTCCATTACTAGAATTCCAAAAATTACAATTCTTACGTCTTCCACTTCCTTACATCCATATGCAGACTTGATTAGATTTTGGTTATAAATGGGCCACCGGAAGTACTCTCATTTGGAGATTTTAACAATTTTTCTTGAAAAAACACCGTTAAATATTATTTCACATTTAAAGTTATTGTAAATATTCTATTATCTATACGAATTGATTACATTTTATATTTCATATTCAATAGATATAGAGTTAAAGACTTATAAAGAAATTATATTTTATAAATCAGTCAGCTATATTACGAAAATTCTAACTTACAAATGTCAGTGTCAATGAAAAGAAATTGACTGTGGCAGAGGTGAGGATATTGAGTTAGATGTTGGGGAAAACACGGAAAGATACGGTAAGGAATAAAAAAATAAGGGAAATAGCTCGAGTATTAAAAGTTTATAGAATGATACAAGAGAGACGATTTCATTCAAGAATATATTGGAAGAAGAATGAATAGCTTAGTAATAGAAGCTGGAAGAAACAGAGGAAGACCAAAGATAAGATGGAAGGACTGTATTGCGGAAGACTTCAGAGAAAAGCAACCGAATGAAGACGACCCGCAAATGAATGAATGGAAGAAAAAAATAAAAAAAACATAGCGACCTCTAACGAATGGGAAAAGCTAAAGAAGAAACAGAAGATAGCGTCAAGTGCCATTTGCATAGTTTGTTTAAGAAATAATTTTGCTGGAAATTTAGAATCTATGTATCGAATTTGTACATAATACACAGGATTGACGAAAGGTATTGTGTTGGCCACATTTTTTGATCAAACAAAATTCCTACAATGGAATTGAATATCGAAACAGTTAGTTACCGACATTATTTACTTGTAAATGCAATTTATACTATTTAAACTTTCATAAAGTTGAATTATTTTTCATATACTTTGGTTCACGAACTATTCTATGTTACTTGTTCGAAGAAAGAATAAACATCACTTTATACAGTAGTATCTTAGCAACATTTCATGTTAGAAAGAGAAAGATTATTTGACGTATGTCTATGTAGTTTATGTAGTGTGACAGATCTACGTAAATGGTGACATTACTTTCTAACACACTACAAATAATAATGACGTATGTCGTAGAGTTACAGATATCTAATTATCTACTGCACTACCCTCTGTCCTAATAGTTACCCAGTAACGTTGACATTTAAATTAAATTATTATTCCATGGTTTTTGTTAAGTATATGTATACGTGAAGAGTATAAATTGAGAAAGGCAATATTTAAAAAGAAACATAATTTTCATATAAATTACACTTATTTTTTTCAGTTAAAATGTATCCATAAATATTTCATGTTACACGTCTATGTATACGAAATGCAGTGGTTATCTGCTAGTAATATTATACCATACGGTTAATAAATGACCATGAATTGTCATCTTTCGTGAATCAAACTATATAAATTTAATCCGTAAATCAATTACTAATGTTTTGTTTCAAAAATATAAAGATAGTAGTAGGGGCTAGAAAAACACTGAATCAAATGTTCACCCAATGTGCTTGAAAACGCTCAACCGAAAGCGTGGTTTTTAAAAGAATAGCGATTTAAATAAGTTAAACGTCAGCCGATAAAGTCAAAGTAGAGATTTTTTCCTAAGGGCGGACCCAACTCTGGTAAAGCGAGCGAAAATTTATAGTGTGTTTAGTAAAAAAAGGGAACGTATTCAGCGGAATATTTTTCACTGGAATGGAAATATATTGAAAGGAGTGGTAACATATAGCAAAAAGATATCTGTATTCAAAGAATATTTTCCGGTGAAATGGAAATTTACTGTAGCGGAGAATATGCGGAATCCTTTCGTAGCGGGAAAGCGAGCGAGTCGGAAGATGATACATGAATTTTCGAGGTTCATATTCGTAATTAACCTGTTTACACGCGTGCTTGACGCGTCACTACTTTCTCTGATTTAACAATTTAGTTTAAAATGGAAATGAGGGAAATGAAAATAAATAACTTACATTCTACTCCAAATAACGTGGTGCTCCACACGGGGCCGCCGACCTTGTTGGCGCTGCTTCTACACGTGTAGTTTGCGTTGTCTGTAATTCTGTCCAGCTGTCTGTTTGGCCACGCTGACATGTTGAAGTGCTGCAAGAAAACATCTTTTCCTTCAGATATGGATCCCCAATCTGCTTATCTTTTTTTTATGTTAGTAAAATTAAACTCCCAAATAAAATTTATGAACTCGCGCCAAATGCAAATTGTAACCTCACTTTTTTAAACTGCAACTTCGCATATTTTTTGTAATAATTTTAAAACAAAAATGACAAACCACAATATTTAAAAAATAACAATGAGAGTGACGACATCACAAACAATCGAGAATGAGATTATGAATTAAAAATATTTATTTATTTATAAGTGTTTGGCTTCTAAACAGGAAAATTTCCCAATTAAAGAGAAGCTCAAGCGTTACAATTAGATACAGTACACATGACATATAAAAACTAGTAACCAAATGTTTAGAAAAAAATATCAAAGAGCAAAACATATTTTTTGCACTTTCAGGTTTTTTTTAAACTTGACCGATAGGGTTTCCAAGACAGTAAGTTTTGTTTACAAATTACTGATCAGTAAGTGATGTGATCGTGCAAAAATATAATAAGCATTGCGGGCATTAAGTGCTTCTTACCGGTATCGGATGTATTGGAGATATCGACTTCGTCTCGATCTCCAAACTAATCCTCAACTGGTAAGGAGCACTTACAGCCCTTAATACTTAAATAGCTATAAAAGAGGAATATAACGAATAAAATTTAAGTGAGCGTTTGAAACATTGTAAACTTGTGGAAAATAAATCTGGCATATTGAAGTTGTACAATGAAGGGAGAATTTAGGATAGAATTAGTACGGCAGAAAGAATGACTGAATAAATTTCTTGTTCTAGTACCGTAATTGCGCACTATGAGATGAAAGGATAACAATTCTGGTGAATCGACATTGCTAAAAACTTTATGTAAGAAAGCAAGGTCGCTTAACTTTCTTCTATTTTCTAATGACAACAATTTTGGCCTGTATGTTGGAAGCCCGGTTTATAGATTGCACAGAATAGAATGGAATAGAATTTATAGATTGCGTTGAAAAGAATAGTTTTACACTAAATTAACTAATTTATAAATTATTTTTTCTTTTAGTAATTTCATTTAGAACCGAGTAAATTATATCATTGTTTTTGCTAAAAGAAGATAATATTTCTGCAGAAGAATTGTCGTCCACAGTAAGTTTTTAGGTTAGAGGATGGGCCAAAAGATACAAAGTCCATCCAATCACACGAATATTAACGGAGCAAGCCGAATGGAATAGAATAAGAAATAAAATTTGGTTATTTCCTATTCTATTCCATTCTATTCTATTCCATTCTGTGCAAGTATAAATGGTTCCATGCATTTACATTGGTTTATATTTCCAACATACAAAAGCAAACTCCAGTTGACTTCTAACAAGAGAGTTATACAATGTTGAAATAGTGGATGGATGTCTAAAATTATAGCTTGCTCGTATTAGAAAGCCTTTTTAACAATATGGTCGATGTGAATATCAAAAATTAAATTGTTATCTAGTATATATGTATGTTTGTAGTAGGAGCTGTTTAAGTTACATGTATAAGAAATAATAAATAAAAAAAACTATCTATCTGTATATACTCCCTATGAATATTATGACAAACAATACGAAAGTGAATAACAAAATAAATAGCTTTATATTTTTCGATGACAATTTCAGACATTGTATTTAAATTTAATAATATTTATTAAGTAAATTTTTCCTCTTGTCTTACCAGTACGGACTGCACGCTCTCGAAATCATATCTGTCTTTATCGGAAGGATGTCGAGTGTTGTTGACATAGTATCTGGAGTTGGGCATCTCGATCTCGTGGCCGTCTTTTAGCCACGTGATTGTACACGTGGGTAAACATTCCACGCGGCAAACCAGCTTGATGTCTTCTGAGTTCATTAGTGCGCCAGTATAGGGCTGCAAGGGGATGATAAACGCAGGCGGCGCTGCACAAGAAAAACAAAAGAAGAGAAATTAAAAAGAGGACGTGCACTTGTAGTAATTGTACTGTAACTATTCTGATCCGGATAATCACAGGTAGACGCGAGTCGTGCCACGTAGCGTTATGTTCCCAATTTGCGCCGTTATATTTAATCCTACAGGATTTTAAAAACACGTGCAATTTGAGCTAAGAAATAGAGTTTCATCTTTGAATATATAATACGTATAAGAACGGCAACGTAATGTATTTAGATTAAATATTTCGAGAGAAGGTGCCATCTATCCCTCCGTATACGAATTATTTCTGAGTTAGTTCAAAAAATACATAATAGGTGGATGTTGCACAGTGTTGCCACGTAGCTAGAACAGCAAGTTAAGATTTTAAAAAGGTTTTTAAGTTTGCTACTGTAAAACAAGTATACATGTACATTGAAGATTCAAAATATATTATCTGGTTATTATGAAACAATATTTTTGAATTATTGATTATTGAATACCTCTAACAAATAGTATCTGGCAATGCTGTCAGCACAATTTATCGTAGTTCATAGTTTTGTGGTAGGAGTCACTAGCTATCTATAATAATTTTGTGAATAAAAAGAGACAGATATAGTATCTTGCTAGACCATATGCGTTGCCGTTCTTATATGTATTATATATTCAAAGGTTTCATATTTGTTAGGCTACAAGACGAAAAATGCTCAGTACCCGAAAAATAAAAAGAACCACAAAGTATTGTGGATTTATCTACACTTATAAAGACCGAAATTTATTTATTTTTGCATACAAACCATAACATAACCTCCAATATATTTTGCTATCGTATTTTATTAGTCCATAATAATTTTTTGCTAAACAATATTTGTTAATTTTCTAAACTTTAACATAACCTAACCTAAGGCCCAAAAGTATGTAATATGTGATTTCGGTCTTTGTTCGTATTATAATAAATTACAGTGCATTGTGTCTGTAATAACTGATAACGAATAAATTTCTGTCTTTATAAGTGTACAACGAATTGTGAACGTTTTCGGTTTTGAAGCCAACATAAACATGAAAAGTAAAAGAACCTGAATGAATGATTACAAGAATATGAATGACTGAATTTAAAAAAAGCATTTAACAAATCTAAATAATCCTCGATACTAAAAATAACGATATACAAACAGAATAAATAAATAAAGTCGAATATTAGTGAAAGGAAACCGTGAGTGAATTTTCTGAATGAATTTATAAATGATTGATTTTTATTCTATAAAGAGTTGAAAAGTATTTTAGTAAATATTTCACAAGTATTCGTGATAAAAATAGCTGAATTTAAACGATCGATTATAAGTAAAGATAGCTGTGTATAACAACACCAATCTTAGTACACGATCCGAATTTTATGCATGTGGTTTCGTGAACCAAATAGCTCAGCCTATAAAGTTAACAAGTTGAATTCTACTTAGAAACTTCACAACAAGAAACTTTTATTGTAGTCTCAATGTCAGTTACAATGTGATCGCCAACTTAAATAATGGAAATATTCTGAAATTCTTCGTTATAACGTAAAGTTCAGGCTGTTCAGGGAACTTCAAACATTTATTGCTGTTTCGCCGACACGATTTCAAACTGGCAGCGACGTACAACTTCTACAAGTCAAATTTCTTACAGCACGAAAAAAGCTTTTTCACTACGTTGCTATCCTCTTTATACACGTGACATTGACAACTTTCTATTTAGGTCAGTAGGAAAATCATGAGATTGATAATAAAGTTCAGATTAAAATTTATTCGCTTTCAAAAAGGTTTGTCAACTGTTAGCATGTTGATTTTTTTCTTTATTTGTTTTTTACAGTATTAATTAGCGGTTTGAATCAGTGCTTTTTGACAAAAAATTAACAATCCAACAACACACGGATTTTGTTCATTCGAATATTTCACCAATAAATATTGATAAAGGATAACAAATATTTTTCTTTTTTAGTTGTCAGTGTCAAAGTTAATGTCACTTCCGCTCAAACCGGAAGTGCTACTATCATGCCAATTACCATGATTTGTGAGCCTCTAAGCCTAGGTTACAAAAATGCAAAGAGAATTATGAAGTAATTATGAATAAGTTATTTTATATATATGTATATACAGGGTGTTTCCTTTAAAACAACCAGCGCTTTTTTGGGCGAACTAATGACTTTAGAGGAAAATGTTATGTACAAAAAATTACCAGGAAAAAGGGCTTAATTTATGAGGAATAATAAATAAAAAATTCAATTAGTGGTTCTCAAACGGTAGAATAAAATTATAATTTTTTAAATGGCAACCTATATAATTTTTTTGTCCATTAGATAGAGAATTTTTTTCTGATTTCAACGATATAAATATGATATGGGGTTGTATAACAATTATTTCGAGAAAAATGATATTAAAAATCAGAAATAATTTTACAATATTGAAGTAGGCTATGCAATAAACAACTATTAATACGACTATTGCCTAGGTTACGATAGTATATTATTTTCTTATATCTAAAATAACTTGTTTTACTAACAAATTCATAATAACAAATGAACTACATAACGAAGAAATATCAAAAAATAATAGTACTAACATAAAAAGAAAAACTATATGATGGAAATTATTTACAAATTTATGCAACCTTAGGTATTTTTGGTATAGTCTACATTTGTTAATTCTTGCAACTGCAAAGCCATTTTTTATTAATAAGTAATTAAACAATTACGACAACAAACACTTAATAACGTAAGTAACAAAACTATCTGTCACCTGTATCATTTGTTTGCATTTGTTTATTGCATAGCCTACTTCAATATTGTAGAATTATTACTGATTTTTAATATCATTTTTCTCGAAATAATTGTTACACAACCCCATATCATATTTATATCGTTGAAATCAGAAAAAAACTCTCTATCTAATGGACAAAAAATTTATATAGGTTGCCATTTAAAAAAATATAATTTTATTCTACCGTTTGAGAACCACTGGTTGAATTTTTTATTTATTATTCCTCATAAATTAAGCCCTTTTTCCTGGTAATTATTTGTATATAACATTTTTTTCTAAAGTCATTAGTTCGCCCAAAAAAGCGCTGGTTGTTTTAAAGGAAACACCCTGTATATGAATAAAATAAATAAATATATCATCACGGCATATTACCCATTGCTGGGTGTGCCAATCTGCTTTGTACACAGATATCGGTAATGATGATGACATAGTACCGTGCGGGTGTTTACCAGGCGTCACCTCACGGACACTCATTGTTGGTGTGGAGAGTGCATTACAGGGGTCAATTTTGTGCCATTTAAAATTTGAAATATTTGGCGTCGGTCGGGATCGAACCCGATTCCCCAAATATCTAGTGACCTACTTATAATTTTTTTTCAAATAACGATACACTAATAAAATGATCTAATAGGGCAATATTTATTTAATTTAACCGACTTAATCGTGTTAAGACTGATTATGCAAATGGAATTATGTCAAATTTCCTGTGTCCAGCATTGACGTCGATGAGGGATCACTTTATACATCTGTCAACTCACCGAAAACTTCTATCTGCACAGTTCCAGGTGGACCTTCCCCGCCCTCATTGTGAGCAATACACGTGAAGCTGCTGTTGGTCTCGAAGTCTACAGGGGAATACAGCCATTTAGGAGTGATAACGTTAGGTACATCATGGGTTCCACGCTTCCACAGGTACTTGGTGTCCTCGGGCATGCCTGGATCTTCCACGGAGCAGAATAGCGTGACACTACCCCGCTTCACGACTTGGGCTGGCTCGTAACGTACTATTGCTTGGCTAGGAGGATCTGAGAGAAGAAAATTCAAATAGAAAAAGGTAAAGTTTTTATGGAACACTACAGCCTAACATACCGGCAATATCAGCAACTTTCTATTAATATTTTAATGAAATTTAAGCAAGCTATACTGAAAATATATACATTTACCGGTCGAATCCTGTTGAATTATAAAGATTAGAGTTTATTTAGGAAAGTTGCTAATAAAGCAAATCTGTATAAAACATGTATAACGGCTTCAAAAATAAATACAAATTATACCAGCAAAACCTGACGGCCGTAAAGTATTTTTTTATGACAATTTCACTCATGTTCTTTCAATCTATAAAATTGGTGTATTCTGCAGTTCTGAAGCATCATACTATTGTAGCTATATTATGTGCGTTCAATAAGTCCAGCGAAACAAGCAACCGGAAATAAAATTTGTTGAACGACTTTGCAAGCCTAGCATTTGCTTGATTTGCTCGTAAGCTATCCATGCGTCAAACTTCTTGCTTGTCTTGCTAAGTTATCAAATATAATAACGGGAAATACATATTATACATATATGAAGTTAATTTGTACTGTTTCTATTTCATTTTATGGTGTGTTTAGGTCAATCACATGTTAAAAAGGCTTCAAACTTTTGTGATGAATGTAACATTATTAAATTTGAAATATTTTCTTAGATCTAAAAAAATCTTCAAAACTGATCCCACTATCTGCAAATAACTGTGGCTATCTATAATTCATTTTGTATAATTTTTCAGACCAAAAAAGATATACGAGAGATACACATTTTATATTTGACAACTGTATAACTTTCTCAATGACAGTTCTTCATATAGTTAGCAAATCGTTCATTGAACTACGCATTAAGTATAACATTTGCTTGATTTTCTTACTTCATTGAACGCACCTAATAAGATGCAAGTATTGCCGCGGCAAAATTTTGACATTCATGTTCGTTGATACTATAACGTTAGAATAGTACCTATATTAAAACATAAATTACAGAAGGCAACCTATTCTAACAAGAGTTAAAAATTCAGACACAAGAAGAATTCAATAATTAAATAATGAAGTATTCATTTAAAAAATGCAGTTTTTTGCATTTACTCTTCTTTAACTCTACATTTAAGGAGAAATATTCGACTGATTTTATAGAAAAAACTTTATTTATAATATAGTTTTTACAAATTGTAGATATTCGATTCCATTCACGTGATATAGTGATAAAACTGTATCCATTTTCAGGAAAAAAAATAATTATACCGGAAATGATTAGGCATCAGTAAAATGTTTATGTTTAATATGTTAAATTTTCTGTTGAATTCAATGGTAAAATAAAAAACAATATTCTATTTAAAATAAGAAAGTTCGGGATTACTTCCGATTAAATCAGAAGTGCACTGCTTTCAAAATAATTTAGTTGAAATGCTCATGCATAGAAAAGCTATGTACAGTAAAAACAATTAAAGATGTCCGATCAAGGTCATCTGTGTCATAAACGAATTAACAAATTGGCATATTTTTATCTTTCTCATTTGCAAAGATTACGAGCGTGCGCGATAAGTATGGATACAACACGCTTGTCTTTCAAAAATTCATATTGTTTTGACTAGTTTGGACATTTCATTTTTTTTTTAAAAAGATCCTCCTTGTTAACAATACTTTCGCTGTAACGTAAGTTTATTTACTAACTCATATACTGGGTGTAACACCAAAAACGACCACTGCCATTATTTTCTTTATTATTATAGTTACAAAAAAATACTATAGAATAAAGTTATAGGAGACAAAGGGGGACATCTCATTAGAGAAGAAAATATTTTTTTAAACCAATGGTTCTTAAATTACAACACAGAGTTATATTTTTTTTAATCGGATGATTTATATTTTTTTGGCCTATTCGAATTCAACTACCTATGTTTTTTTTTATATCGTTACATAACAAAAATATTGAGAAATATTCAATTGAAATTTAAATAAATTTTATTTTTATAGTTTTTTTTTTCAGTAGGCTATGAATGAAAAACAATTGAGCTTAAATTAAAATGAATCAAATATTTGTTAACAACGTTATAAACAGTGTTCTATTTGATTTCTATCCTAAATAATTCAAATTGACAAATAGCAGTTTTTGGTTTTCATACATAGCCTACTAAAAAATGACTATAAAAATCAAATTTATTTAAATTTTAATTGCATTTTTTCAATATTTTTATTATGTAAGGATATAAAAGTAATACATGGTTGTATTCAGAAAAAATACGTTATCCAATAAGCATAAAAAATATGTATAATCCCATTTGAAAAAATATAACTTTGTGTTGCAACTTGAGAACCACTGGTTTCAAAAAATATTTTCTTCCTTAATAGGATGTCCCCTTGGTCTCCTATAACTTTGTTCTATAATATTTTTTTGTAACTATAATAATAAATAAAATAATGCCGGTGGTCGGTTTTGGTGTTACACTCTGTATATTATCTAGATTCATAGTCGTATGAATAACGTTATTTTCTGTCAGTGTCACTGACACTATGTCAGTATCTTATTTTTAACATATGTTTTTACATTTGCCAATAAACTTACCAGTTGACCTAGCATTGAATTTTGAATACTTTTACTGTAACAAATATTTGTATAATAATAAAATAATAGTAGCATCTTATGTACCCTCATAAAAACCAAATAAACGACACTACTGAATTTGACAGAATGGGTGGAGCTAATATCTTAATTCATGCAGAGATGATCTTGATGAGACATCTTTAATTTTTTTTATTGTACATAATTTTTATTTTACTTACAGTGGACAATAAGTTCAGTGTCTTCCGAAATAGGACCCCACCCTGCCTCGTTCATTCCCCTACAAGAGTAATTCCCAGCAAACTTTTGATCTACATATTCCAAAAGCAGCCTGCTCGGATCTAAATCGCAAAACGTACGATCACTATTCACATCATTTGTGCAATTCAAGTCTGGTATCTCTTTCAGCAGGTCCCCTCCTAAGAACCATTGTACCTGGAATGATAAACACAAAAAGATAAACATTAACATCAAATATGAATGAAGAGATAAAACGTTGTTGAAATTTAGACCTCGTGTCCTGAACAAAATACGGGATCAATCGAGTACAATTCAATAATGCTTGTGTGAAAATGTCGTCAAAGGAAAACCTGCACACCTCGGAAATCGGTGGGTAAAGGTTAGTGAATAATTACCCTGAGTAAGGTGTCGGGATTGCCCCTTGATACATCACAGAGAAGGGTCACGTTTATCCTGTCCGCGGCCTTTACTACGTTCGAAGGTTCCATTCTCAACTGGACCTGCGGTTTGACTGTAACAGAATGGTTTTACAATAAATGTTACGTTAGAGCTATTTCACCAAGAACGGTTACTAGACAAACAGCCCCAATTTCAGTTTGAACAGTTATCAATGACAAAAAATGTGGTAAAAAACAATAAAAAAAGTATGTATTACATTGTGAATTGTAATAAATATATAAAAATTATTATCAATGAAAATAAAAAACAAGAAACAGATATATTTTACTAGAAAGTTTATAAATAAAGTGTAGTCGCAGTCAGTGACCATATTCAAGTTTATAATTTATTAACGAACGGGTTGAAAAGACACGAGCCGTTACTGCATGCAAGTATAATTATTATGCTTTTATTATTTATTAATTTTGCAGATTCTTGATTTAATATATGAATTCTGCTTCAAATGTCCTTAAGTAAAATAAGTAACAACAGATAAGAATGTTTTAATTAATGATCACTTTATTATTTATTTTAACAACATAATGATAATTTATGCGCGATTAACAATTATTCTAGTTCATCTAATAATACTTGAAGACGGTTAGTAATCCTTATCTATGTTTTTTTCTATAATTAATTCAAATTTTTGATTCTCACATTCATTTAAATTAAAAAAATTCCAAAAAGTTTCAAATAATCTTTTCAATCCTTCATTATTAACATAATTGAATGTTACTATTAAGTCTATATTTACTAAATTACCCTTGTCATAACTTTTTTTGTTCTTTTTCAAAAATTCCGTTCATTTTTTAAAAAATTGTCTTGCTCAGTAATATATCTCATCTCTGTAAAATACCTACTAAGTGATTTGTTATATAATTTAAATCTAAAACATTGCTCTAAAAAACGACAATCTAATAATAAGGAAAATACTTGCATTGTTATTGTAATCATCCTTGATATTCAAGGACTTAACAGCGTATATTTTGGTGTATTGGAAAAGTTAAAAAAAGGCAAATTCCTATAACTTACTACATTATTATTGGTGTACAGACGACCAATATAGGAGTCCGTATCAATGATGTCACCAGAATCCTTACACAAGATATTTCCGGCTATTTTCCGTATTATTCGGTTGTTGTTTTTTAGAGAAAATTGATGTGCGTATGCTCTTTGAATTTTTTGTACGATGTTTAATAAATTAACTGAATGTTTTGTACGATTATATTTTGTGTACATGAATTGTAACAATTTGTAAGATCGTACTGTAGGTGTGATAAATGTCCATGTTATTTTCTATGTATTACATATTTGTTATATAATTGTTGTAAACCCTGAAGAAGGTGTAAGAGTGAACCGAAACGTTGGTATAGTAAGAATAAATGCTGTTTGACTGAACTTTCGAGTAATTGTTAACACTTATTTGATACAATATTTATACAATTTTATTTATATACAACATATTTAGGAATTACTGTATTATAAATATAAATTATTATTTTTTTATCCGTAGGCCTGAAGAAGTCAATAAAATAACAAAATCGATAAGCTCAAAGCAACCATTTTATGAAATAAATTTTTTTTGTAAAAACTTCAGAGTTCTTTTTCACCACAAACCTACCTACGATATTAATATGAATTCTAATCTGGTGTCTTTCTTCAACAAAATAACAATTATTAACTTGTGCCAAATGTTTCCGCATTTATCTAACAAAGCAAATTTATTAGTACCTATCGGAAAAAATACAACAGAATACATTCATATCATTAAACGTTCAATTTTATCATTTATGTATCCAAAAAATTATAATTTACTTAATATCAGTGTTAATAATGTTATGCCTTATCAAAGGTGGGTAACGAATATATTCAGGGTTATTTTCGACGAATAATTTAAAGATACTTGGTCGTTTAATAATATACTTCGTGAATAAATCTATTACCGACACGCTAAAATACATGTAACTCTTAAAAAATAAAATAGACATTTTTTACCTAATAAATAGTGACCTTTGATTATATGTTATGCTGAAATGTAAATAGATCTTAAATTTTTCACAATGTTTGTCTAGTAACTATGGTTAAAAATTTATTACTCACAGTACACATTGACGTTGGCGGGTAGTGGACTCTCCTGAAATCCCACACTATTCTTCAGCGTGCAGTAGTATTCACCAATATCTTCGCTAGTCACATTTTTAATAACCAAAGACTGCTTGTCTATCGTTCCTCCTTCGTAGTGGCTGTCGTTTACATTCAACAGTTGTCCATTTCTATGCCTATTGTAAACATCTTATAATACATAGCTTTGAAGAAAGAAAATAAACAAATTACCATTTCACCCAATCTAATTTGGCAGGATTTGCGACATAGTCACAAATAATTAAAACTTCGTCTGTTTCGTTCACGGTGATGTTTCCTGATGGAATGCTAACGATTGGCGGATCTTTAAGGGAAATAAAATAATGTAAATGCTGAAGATTAACACAAAAACATATTTAAAAAATACAGTAGATCCTCGGTTTCTTGATTAAATATAGTTACAAAATATATACCCCTAAGGTGGGGATACCAGAAATTCGGTCGGTAGATTTGAACCAAATGAACCGAAGAAGATATCTTAAATATCACTTATATAGCTATTTCCTTTTTAAATGCGCGTTTAGCGTACAAAAACATCAAATTGAAATGTTAAACAAAAATTTTAATATTGCTATAAAAATTTTGGTGATTTTTTTCGCCGAAAACTATTAAAACAAAAAATAATTAGTAATAAAGTCATGGAAATGTGATATGCGTTAAAAAATGCATATTCAAAATGAAACAATATATGATTTGTAGTTTTGTTGTTAATATTTCGATGCGCATTTTTTTTGTTAATTGCATTTCAAATTAAATAGCTATTGGCAATATCAAACACAAATATTGGAGCAATTGAAACGTCTAGTTTCAAAACCCGATAAATACATTTTTGGCCAGAAATGAGTTTGCAACGGAGTCGTCTTTTCATTTTCCATAACTTGGTGTGATGTTTACGTACCAAAACTCAACATATCCTGATGATATTTATGTTTAAAATATCAGGTTAATTTCAAAACCCGAGATATTTCACAATCGGTTGGGATTCAATGTCAGCAAATCCAAATTAGCCAATCAGAGGAGCGGTTTGGAAGCCACGTTGTCATATTATACATTTTGTTTAATGCCAATTGTTTCTTTGGAATAATTTAATAAGGATATAGTGTCCATTGGATTTTATTAACTATCAAATTGACAAATAATTTTAATAATTTATAATAATTAAACAATTGCAGAGGGTCGAACATAATACAATTAAAAAATTCGGTTGTTTAGAGCCTAACAAAGAAAAACTTAAAGATGTTAATGATCTGAAGGAAAAACAAAACATACAATGATCCCTCACTGGAAGTTACTATAGTTAAATAGGATTATGTATGCAGAATCTATTTGTAGGAAGCAGTTGATTAGATCCCCGATTTAAAAGTCTGATTGTCTTCAATATTTGATACTGTAATTTGGCTTATTTTTTGCAATATAATGGAATGTTATCTACAAATCCAGAATAAAAGAAGTTTAGAAAGTAAGTTCAATGAAATAAGCTCGTAACTCAAATAATGAACCCGAATAATTCAAAATTCAAAATTAAAACTCGACAAATCCATAAATAAATAAAATAAATAAATATTTCATCACGGCATATTACCCATTGCTGGGTGTGCCAATCTGCTTCATACACAGATATCGGTAATGATGGAATATGTGTACCGTGCGGGCGCTTACCAGGCGTCACGTCACGGGCACTCATTGCTGGCGTGGAGAGTGCGCCACAGGGGTCAATTTTGTGTCATTAAAATGCGATGTAATTTTTGGCGTCGGTCGGGATCGAACCCGGGTCCCCAGATTCGCGACCAGACACTCAGGCACACGGCCACGAGACCCCAAATCCATTTTATAAATTATTAATTAATTATTAAACGAAGTATTTTTTGGTTCATCATTATCAACATTATACGTGTATTGATGTTTTTATATAATTATTCATTTGGAACATATGAAAATTTGACCTAAGTCATACCTAAATCGATTAATCGTGTTTTGAAACTAAGACGATTCAATTGACACAAAAAAATAAAAATACATTTCAAATATTTCATGAATCATGAACAAAGAAAAGCAAAACATCCCGCTTTAATAAAGAAAAGACAAACGGTAAAAAAAGTGAGCAATCTAGAAGTTGGAGAAAGAAATGAGTTTTTTTGTAGTGAGCAATCTGACCAATGTCTGTATGAGTGTCAATACTTACAGAGTACTTCAAGCTTGAGTCTTTCGTGCAGCGGAGTTTTATCTTGCGCCCTCAGTACCGCATTTTCCGCTTTGCATGTCAAAGTCTGACCGTTTTCATATCTTGACGCAGCGAATATCAGCTCACTCGTCGTGTTGTAGGTGGAGTCGGCCTGCAAGAGAAAAATCATACCGTCACACCACAAGAACCTCATTGTGTCTATCGTATACCTGCCGATACCGATCAGGTTGATATCGAACACACAGAGGTATAACCTCAACGTGTTAAGGTTAGGATATCAGATTTTTCACACGTAATGTAGGGTTGTAAATCTTATCGACCTGTTCTTGTAAGTATTCATAACTTGTTCAACTTCACATAAAGGAAATATTGATAGTATTCAATGTTATTATAAAAAATCTGTTGTGGCCAGCACAATACCTTTCGTCATTTTTATGTTTTTACCTTCTGTCACCTCTAGGTAAGGAAGGTATTGTCTTTGGTCAAAAAATTCGGTGGTGAGTTTTCATTGAATAAGCACGTTTTAGGGTCTGTATGTGTGTGTGTGCGTGTGTGTTCGCGTGTGTGTGACCGCGGTTTCGGCCACGATATCTCCAATACTAGAATTCCAAAAATTACAATTCTTGCGTATTCCTCTTCCTTACAACCATATGCACACTTGATTAGATTTTGGTTATAATTGGTCAACCCGAAGTATCCTCATTTGAAGATTTTAACAGTTTGAAAAACTCAGTTAAATTTTTAAATTAAACTTAAAGAATATATTATTCTCTATACGATTTGATTGCATTTTATATATCATATTCAACAGATATAGAGTTAAAGAATTATAAAGATATAAAATTTTATAAATGAGCCAGCTATGCTAACTTAACCATGGAAACTGCTAATATATTCAGGTAATTCAAATTGACAGATGTCAGTACCAATGAAAAGTAAATGAACGAAAGAATAAGGAAAATAACTCTAATATTTCTACAAAGATATAAGAGGGACGATTACATTAGTTTGAACATGTCATGAGGATGAATATATTGGAAGAAAAATGAATAGTTTAGTAATAGAAGGTAAAAGAAACATAAGAATACCAAATATAACATGGGAGGACTGTATTTCGGAAGACTTGAGAGAAAAGGAACTGAATGAGGACGACACGCAAAACAAAAATGAGTGGAAGAGCAAAATAAAAATAGCGATCCCTAACAAATGGGAAAAACTAAAGAAGAAGAAGATGTGAGTGTCAAGTGCAATTTGCATAGTTTGTTTATGAAATAATTTTACTGGAAATATAAGATATTTTGCAAGAAAATTTATGTATAGGGCGCGTGCAGTGACGTGACTTTTCTGACTTTGGCAAGCAGATATGGGGACCCGTGTCAAAATTACAGCAATTAATTATGTCCATAACTGACAAGTGTCATAATTTTTCATGATTTTCTTTTGTTATCGGGAGTATGGAATTCAGTTGTCGAGAAAGGGAATCATAAATTACCAAAAATTTAGAATGTTTTGCAAGAAAATGTATGTATGGAATTTGTACATAATATACAGGATTGACGGAAGGTATTGTGCTGTCCACATCAGATTTTTTATTACGACATTGACATACCGTCATTGTACCGCTAATGTAAATCAAGCCTTATATCACGCGGTTTATAAATGACCTTGAATAGTCATCTTTCATGAAAAAAACTATACCCCACCTTTTGGTGGTTGTTTTTGCTCTCCATTGATTGGACTATAAATTCTTACGAATATACATACATGTCAACAAAAAGCGGCAATGATTCAACTCGAAAATCTATATATCAGAACTAGATCATAAATCATATAACAAGTTTTACATTATCATATTGGGAACGACGTTACTTTAATATCTGGAGACGGTTTAAATTTATAACATACAAATATTTGTTGTTTGAAAGTTGAACTTTTATTTTCGTCCTTCGTCGTGGCCATGGCCATTAATATACAGTAAAATATTTGAAAGATGTCCGATCAAGGTCGTCTACGAATTGTATGAATTCAGATTTTTGCTCCGCGCATTATGACAAATTCAGTAGTGTCGTTTGCTTAGTTTTTATGAGGGTACCTAAGATACTACTTTTGAATATATAATACAATACACGAACGGTAACGTAATGTATTTAGATTAAATATTTCGAGAGAAGGTGCCATCTATTCCTTCGTATACGAATTATTTCTGAGTTAGTTCAAAAAATACATAATAGGTGGATGTTGGACAGTGTTGCCACGTAGCTAGAACAACAAAATTAGATTTTAAAAAGGTTTTTAAGTTTGCTACTGTAAAACAAGTATACACGTACATTGAAGATTCAAAATATATTATCTGGTTATTATGAAACAATATTTTTGAATTATTGATTATTGAATACCTCTAACAAATACTATTTGGCAATGCTGTCAGTTTTGTGGTAGGAGTCACTAGCTATCTATAATAATTTTGTGAATAAAAAGAGACAAATATAGTATTTTGATAGGCCATATGCGTTGCTGTTCTTATATGTATTATATATTTAAAGATACTACTGTTATTTTATTATTATAAAAATATATGTTACAGTAAAAGCATTCAAAATTCAAAAATAAGTCAACTGGTAAGTTTATTAGCAAATGTAAAACCAAATATGTGAAAAATAAAATACTGACACAATGTCAGTGTCAGTGACTCTGACACAAATAACCTTATTCGTACGGCTATGAATTAGGGTAATGTATCTGAATTAATACATAAACTTACATTACAGCGAAAGTATTATCAACAACGAGCATCGTTTTAAAGTGGAATGTCGTAGCTTAGTCGAAACAATATGAATTTTTGAAAGACAAACGTGTTATATCTATCCTTATCGCACATGCTTATAGTCTTTGCAAAGGAAAGAGATAAATGTGTGCCAATTTGTTAATTCGTTCCTGATACAGATGACCTTGATCGGACATCTTTCAAAAATTTTACTGTAGATATAACGAAAGGTAGATTTCGGTAAAAGTAGAATTCGTCACCTGCCAATATCACGTCGTCGCGTGTCCTAGCAAGGACATCAATTATCTCCGGAGAAGCTTTTAGGAAGATACGCAAAGGACGCGTGATTTGATTTATCTGGAGCGGGGTGCACAGAATGGATGATGTCTTTCACATTTTGGGAAATGTGTAGAGATTAAATATTCTAAGTGGAAGGTGAGTTATCGAGTGTCGCTGTTATTTTATTGATGGGGATATGTGGACGGAATTTGTGTTTTTTGGGACGTGTCAAGAATGATGTAGTGTTTGTGTATAATAATTTTATTACGAACTTTAGATGAATTTATGTTGTGGGAAGCTGAATGATATATGGAATTTAATATAATGTAATGTTGGAATTTTAAATATAAAATAACAACCAAAAGAAATACCTGCTGAAAATAAAATATAAATGATATAAACGTGACTAATTTTTTTTGGAATAAAATATGTTTTTCTACAGTCTACATAGGAAGTAGCCATTTGCGCTCACTTTTGACAACGCAAAATGTCACTTTGCCGCTCTAGCGCGACAAAGTAGAAAATACGCTCGCTGTCTAAATTTCTAACTATACAATGTTGAGAAATGTCACTTGTCCACATTCTTAATGAAAATGTTTAGTCAGGAACTAATGGCAGGGTTGCGATTGAGAAAATTTCTATTGTACTAACAGTTTAACTCAAATTGTACTAAAATCACTAACTAAAAATAAAAATCCCGCCACATATTTAAAATAATCATAATTGTACCTATAGGTCCTTTCAAACATTTTTATTGATAAACTAATAAACAAAAAATAACAAAAATACATTTTTGTGCAACCACCCGCGAACTAAACATTTCGCAGACGTAATACAGTCCGTTGATATGGTTACGGCGGCAAAATTGAGCCCTTCTGACATTACCTACTACTTTAAATAAATTGTACTAAACTTAGAAAAGAGGTATTGACGTACTAGAAAATTGATAATTGTACTAAATCTAGTACAATTGTGCTGACTATCGCATCGCTGACTAATGGCACTGTAGTGACACATTTACCACCTTTACAAATAAATCTGACATAACTGCTCTGTCGGTATATTACATAACCTAAAAAAATGCCGCGCTATTGTGAAAATAAAATAGGGCATTCATTTACAAAAACGAAAGTATAAAATGTTAAGTTTAGATTGAAGCAATAGGTCAAGAAGAATGGGAAATGACGATAAATTAAAATTAAATACAAAAGACGTTTTTTCTTTATATTAATCCTTATTAATTGAGTAGTAGTGTAAGTACAAAGTGTACATTTTATTTATTTTTATGGTGGCGACTGTAGAAAAAATCTTGTGTGTGTTTCGAGCGCAAATGGACATTGTCGATTTCGAGAGAACCTCTTAATCCTATTGTCCTATTTTGCGCTCTTAATACACAAATAGCTATTTTGAACAAAACTGATTTAAATGAACAATTTAATACCGAATAATTATTAACAACGTTATTAAATTTGGCACACATGTTGTTACATAACAAATTAAATTGTATTGATATTTATTCATAAAATGGAATAATAAACAAATTATCAACAATAATATTCAAAATGTAAAATAATATGAAATATAAACAAATTAAAATTAATTCATGTCCCTTGAAATTTTAAATGTAAATCATTAAATTTGCAATACTTTTGTGTAAACAAAGGGTAAAAATGCCATTTTTATGAAAAATAGCAATTTGTACTTTATTACATTTTAATTTTTATGTGGCGTATGAGGGAGGGATGACGACGACAAAACGTGTATGAAGCAAATAAGTACAGCTTTCAATGCATAACAAACCTTGTTTAATAATAATTTAATTTGGGAACTTTTGCGTAAGATAAAACTGATTCTCCATGTTAAGCGCCTATGTCCAGGTTTTTAATTAACCCCCAGTATATTCACCTTTGCCTACTTTTATTTAGTTATGGACATAATTAATAACTGTTATTCTGACACTGGCCCCCATATCTGCATGCTAAGATCAGAAAAGTCACGTGACTGCTCACTCCTTATTATGTACAAATGCCATATATAAATTTTCTTGTAACAGATTCCAAATTTCCATTAAAATTATTTCATAAATAAACTATACAAATTGCACTTGACACTGACATCTTCTTCTTTAGCTTTTCCCATTCGATAGGGGTCGTTATTTTTTATTTTCTTCTCCACTCATTTCTGTTTTGCGTGTCGTCCTCATTCAGTTCCTTTTCTCTCAAGTTTTCCGCAATACAGTCCTTCCATCTTATCTTTGGTCTTCCTCTGTTTCTTCTACCTTCTACTACTAAGCCATTCATTCTTCTTCCAATATATTCTTCATCTCTCCACATGACATGTTCAAACCTATGTAATCATCTCTCTTGTATCTTTCTAGAAACTTCTAACACTAGAGTTATTTATTTATTCTTTCATTCCTAACCGTATCATTCCGTCTCTCCCCCAATATATATTTCAAAATTCTCATCTCTGCCACATTCATTTACTTTTCATTGATACTGACATCTGTCAATTTGAATTATCTGAATATATTAGTATAGTTTCCATGGTTAGCATAGCTGGCTGATTTATGAATTTTAATATCTGTATAATACTTTAATTCTATATCTATTGAATATGAAGTATAAAATTCAATCAAATCGTATGGAGAATAATATATTCTTTAAGTTATAATAACGTTAAATGTCAATAAATGATATTTAACTGCGTTTTTTCAAGAAAAACTTCAATTACTAAGCTGTTCATTCTTCTTCTAATATATTCTTTATCTTTCCTCATGACATGTTCAAACCAATGTAAATCGTCTCTGTTGTATCTTTCTAGAATCTTCTTACACTAGTGTTATTTTCTTTATTCTTTCAATCCTTATCTTATCTGTCCGTGTCTTCCCCAACATATATCTCAATATCCTCATCTCTGCCGCATTCATGTACTTCTCATTGATATTGAAATCTGTCAATTTAAATTATTTAAATATATTAGCAGTTTCCATGGCTGGCTGATTCACGAAATTTCATATCTTTATAATTCTTTAACTCTATATCTATTGAAATGACATCGTATAGAGATTAACATAATATTTAAAATTTATAAAACGTTAAATATCAAATGATATTTAACTGCGTTTTCCAAGAAAAACTCTTAAAAGTTGCAAATGAGGGTACTTTTGATGAGCCAATTATAACCAAAACACACCAGACACACACACACACACACACACACACACACACAGAGAGACGCACACACACACACACGCGCGCACACACACACACAGAGAGACGCACATACACATACATACAGACATCATCGTAAAAGTAGTAAATTCGTATGCTACGGACCCCAAATTCATTAGAAACTCACTATCGAAATTTTGACCAGACAATACCTTCGTTACCTAAAGGTGACGAAAGTAAAAAGTTAAGTTGTAAATAATAAGAAAACAATAAAATTCTCGCGATAAAAAGTTGTTTATGTGGGCAAAATATAACGACCGTTTTAGAAAAGAGTAAAACAGTGCAAACAGCAACATTTTAGTTTAGCAAATAATAGTAGATTTATGTGCATTACAATGTACTAAAAACAGGACATCTCGTAAATTGCAACTTCACTTCTTGCCAGCATCGGGAAGATTACAGCACGCATTCTTTTGCAGAGTTACCGCGCTAAGCATTTCCGTAACTTGGTCGTATAAAACATGCACGTAGTAGCGGATGTTTATAGTCCGCGGCGAGGCGCGCGCCTCGGTTCGGCGAAATTATAATACTGCTCCCTGTGTCGGGGAGAAAGATAGTGAAGGAATTACATAGAAAAGGCGCATCCGACCCGTAAAATACCCCGTTATTTATAGCGCATTTGTGACTGTTTGAGCTCTAGTTGGAACGTTAGACGCTAGATGGCACCAGCCAGAAATACTCTTCTATATTTGAAGACGTGAATCTCAGGGTTCTTGCCAAAGAAATTTTCAAGAAAGAATCAGGTGTAATGAATTAAATTAAAATTCTTATAAAACTTTAAGGAAGATTTCGTATTTTCAATATTTATGACATATGTTTCATCACTTTTTTTTGGTCATATAAATAAATGAAGAAGCCTGTTTCTGATAACTTTTGAATATTCACCTTGCCGCAATTAGCGAAACATGTCTATATTTTAATTATTCCTTAAGCAGGATGTTCGTCTATAACACTGCTGCGCAACTTTTTTTAAAAAATCTGATGTGGCCAGCACAATAGCTTCCATCAATCCTGTATATTATGTATAAGTCCCATACATAAATTTTCTTGCAAAAGATTCTAAATTTCCAGTAAAATTATTTCATAAACAAACTATGCAAATTGCACTTGACACTGACATCTTCTTTAGTTTTTCCCATTCGTTAGGGGTCGCTATTTTTTATTTTCTCCTTCCATCCATTTCTGTTTTGCGTCTCGCTCTCATTCAGTTTCTTTTCTCTCAAGTTTTCCGCAATACAGTCCTTCTGTCTTATCTTTGGTCTTCCTCTGTTTCTTCAACCTTTTATTACTAAGGTATTCATTCTTTTTCCAATATATTCTTCATATCTTCTCATGGCATGTTCAAACCAATGTAATCGTCTCTTTTGTACCTTTCTACAAACTTCTAACACTAGTTATTTCCCTTATTCTTTCATTCCTTAATGTATCTTTCCGTGTTTTTCCCAACATCTATCTTAACAACCTCTGCCACATTCATTTACTTTTCATTGATACTGACATCTGTCAATTTGAATTATCTGAATATATTAGTAGTTTCCCTGGTTAGCATAGCTGGCTGAATTATAAAATTTAATTTCTTTAAAATTCTTTAACTCTGTATCTATTGAATATGAAGTATAAAATGCAATCAAAACGTATAGAAAATAATATATTCTTTAAGTTAAAATAACGTTAAATGTCACTGATATTAAACTGCCAAAATCTTAAAATGAGGGTACTTTGGGTTGACCAATTATAACCAAAATCTAATCACCTCTTCTTCTGGATGTAAACATGAGGAATACGAAAAAATTATAATTTTTGGAATCGTAATATTGAAGTTATGCGATCCGACACACACTTACACACACACAGACATACACATGGACACATACACACATACATATACCACATACACACGTAAACACATACACACATACACACACACACACACACACACACACACACACACACACATACACACACACACACACACACACACAGAGACATCATCGTAAAACCTTAAAACGTACTTATTCATTGAAATCTGGATATGTGATTTGTAGCATGAATCCAATATCTCTCTTAGCGAGATGTAAAAATTACATATATTCTTGAAATTCTGCCCCCTTGCTAATGTACCTCTTTTGCCCGGCTCGAATAGAAGTAGCAAGAAGCAGAAGTCTCTTCCTCCCTGGTCCGTAATCTGATTAGTTTCTTTAGGAGGCCACTGTACTGTGTCAAAGAGAGTTTTATTCAGTTTCAATGATGACGTAGCCTGACGTTACCGTACAGGTAAATGTGATTGTATTTAGAAAGCTTATTTACCTACGAAAATTCAAAGGAAAGTGCTGACAGTGAAACTAAAATAGTTTCTATCTTAAGTAACATGTTAAAATTTTCAGGAAATGAAATTCCTGGAGCGCACAGTTCACGAAAGTGCATATTTATGCCAAACACTATTAAGTTTGCTATTGCTAAGCACTCTGGCATCTCTATTTGTATATTTAACTACAAAAACTAATTAAATCCAGACATTTCAATTTATTAAATATGGAGACATTTCGAATATCTGCATACAGATAAAATCCATAATATTTCTTAATTTTACTTTAATGTTGTGTATCATTTTAAGAATAATATCAATGCATCATTTCATGAATCTTTATGACATATATGTTGAACGCAGTGGAAATAAAGAAGAAATAAAAGCACATAATACTGGTCATAAAATGAAAGAGGATCACGCACTTCTCATACGAAAGTAGTACAATACGTGCTGAATTAAAGACGAATTTTGTTATGTGAACAAAAAATAAGAAGAATATATTTCTTTTATTGCAATACATTTTTACCTGTCGCTAAGAGAGGTACCTATTGGATTCATGCTAAAAATCGCATATCCAGATTTTATTGAATAAGCACGTTTTAAGGTCCATACAATCCGATTTTCATATTTTTACGATGATGTCTGCATGTGTGTGTGTGTGTGTGTGTGTGTGTGTGTGTGTGTGTGTGTGTGTGTGTGTGTGTGTGTGTGTGTCTGTGTGTGTGTGTGTGTGTGTGTGTGTGTAATAAACATGATATAAGTAGGACGAAAAACTAAACACTCAATGAAGCACAAATTATCAACACCAGTAGCCAAATCACTTTAATCACCACATGAATGATTTTGACACGAATTACATGAATATTCAAATATTTGAAAATGAGATTTGTTACCGTGGTTACAATACCATTTCTATTTCATTTTTTGCAGTTGATTAGACGGAGAGCGAGTATCTGGACTTCGACTTCGTCTTGATCTCCAAAATCATTATTGTTACCTTCCATCACCTTTAAGTAAGAAAAGTATTGTCTTTGGTCAAAAAATTCAATGATGAGTTTTTACTGAATAAGCACGTTTTAGGGTCTATATAATACGATTTTACCATGATGATGTCTGTATGTATGTATGTATGAGTGTGTGTGCATGTGTGTGTGTGTGTGTGTGTGTGTGTGTGTGTGTGTATGTGTGTGTGTGTGTGTGTGTGTGTGTGTGTGTGTGTGTGTGTGTGTGTGTGACGAAAGTTTCGGATCGCATAACTTCAATACCACGCTTCCAAAAATTATATTTGTTTCGTATTCCTCAAGTTTACATCCAGAAGAACAACTGATTAGATTTTGGTTATAATTGGTGAACCGGAAGTGGCCTCATTTGAAGATTTAACAGTTAAATTTGATTTATTGACATTTAACGTTATTATAACTTAAGAATATATTATTGTCTATACGATTGCATTTTATACTTCATATTCAATAGATATAGAGTTGAAGAATTTTAAAGAAATTAAATGTTATAAATCAGCCAGCTATGCCAACCATGAAAATTGTTAATATATTTAGATTGACAGATGTCAGTGTCAGTAAAAAGTAAATTAATGAGGATGTTGAAGTACATGTTGGGGAAGGCACGGAAAGATAGGTAAGGAAATAACTCTAGTGTTACAAGTTTCTAGAAAGATACAAGAGAGATGATTATATTGCATGAAAAATGAATATCAGTAATGGAAGGTTGCAGAAACAAAGGAAGACCAAAGATAAGATGGAAGGACTGTATTGCGGAAGACTTGAGAACTGAATGAGAACGACACGTAAAACAGTAATGAGTGGAAGAAGAAAATAAAAAATAGCGACCGGGAAAAGCTAAAGAAGAAGATGTTAGTGTCAAATGCAATTTGCATAGTTTGTTTATGAAATAATTTTACTGGAAATTTAGAATCTTTTGCAAGAAAATTTATGTATGGAATTTATACATATTACACAGGATTGACGGAAGGTATTGTGTTGGCCACAACAGATTTTGTAAAATGTGTTACAGAATACGAATACGAAGATAACGATAAAGCGAATACATTCGGTAACTTCATCAAACAATTAATTTTCGATAGTCTTTTACAAGTTTGTTATTACTAACCTTACACTTAAATAAGTGTTTAATTTTCTATTCCCCAATAATTTAGAACTGAATTTCTTATTTACCAAGCATGTTGAGCCTCGTCAATTTCTCATCTCTTAGTTTGCTCTCACGTCTTGGCTAAGTTTTCCAGTTATCCGCTTGTTGTACACGTCGTACATCTACTCGGCGGCAGAATTAGAATTTCTTGATTAATTAAAATGCGCGATGTGGTAGCGCGAGGCGTGAGGAGGCTTACGCCACGCATAACGTACAACGTGTCGCATGTCTACTGCGCGTGAACGTGAATGCCAGCCCGGAGAAACCATTGCGATTAATTTACGCCTCTGATGGTAATTCTTATGAGAAGACAGCTTTCGCTTACATTTATGGAATTTGGATATGCTTGTAACGAAATTGTTGAGATTTTGACACGATGCTATGCGAAAAATGATAATTTAGTCGAGACGTGATTGTGTCATTTCAAAATACGAGCCCAAACCCAAATGTATTCGTACCCTCTGAAATAAATATATTAACAGCAATAAAAATAATATTTTTTTGTTACAATAGTAAAGACTATATTTTGGCATTTTTACCTTCCGTCACCTCTAGGTAAGGAAGGTATTGTCTTTGGTCAAAAAATTCGGTGGTGAGTTTTCATTGAATAAGCACGTTTTAGGGTCTTTACAATACGATTTTACTATTTTTACGATGATGTCTGTATGTGTGTGTGTGTTCGTGTGTGCGTGTGTGTGTGTGTGTAAGTATGTGTGTGTGTGTGTGTGTGTGTGTGTGTGTGTGTGCGTGTGTGACCGCGTTTTCGGGCACGATATCTCCAATACTAGAATTCCAAAAATTACAATTCTTGCGTATTCCTCTTCCTTACAACCATATGCAGACCTGTTTAGCTTTTGGATATAATTGGTCAACCGGAAGTACCCTCATTTGAAGATTTTAACAGTTTGTCTTGAAAAAATCAGTTAAATGTTATTATAACTTAAAGAATATATTATTGTCTATACGATTTGATTGCATTTTATATTTGATATTCAACAGACATAGAGTTAAAGAAGAATAACGATAATAAATTTTATATAAATTTCATAATTCAGCCAGCTATGCTAACTTAACCATGGAAACTGCTAATATATTCAGGTAATTCAAATTGACAGATGTCAGTATCAATAAAATGTAAATCAATGAAAGAATAAGGGAAGTAACTCTAGTGTTAGAAGTTTCTAGATATAAGAGAGACGATTACATATTGGTTTGAACATGTCATGAGGAGAGATGAATATATTAATAGAAGGTGGAAGAAACATAGGAAGACCAAATATAAGATGAAAAGACTGTATTGTAGAAGACTTGAGAGAAAAGGAACTGAATGAGGATGACACGCAAAACAAAAATGAGTGGAAGAAGAAAATAAAAAATAGCGACCCCCTAACGAATGGGAAAAACTAAAGAAGAAGAAGATATCAGTGTCAAGTGCAATTTGCATAGTTTGTTAATGAAATAACTTTACTGGAAATATAGGATATTTTGCAAGAAAATTTATGTATGGGGCGCGTGCAGTAACATGACTTTGACTCGTGTCAAAATGACCAATTAATTATGTCCATAACTGACAAGTGTTATAATTTTTCATTCAAAATTTCATAATTTTCTTATTTCATGTGGTTTGTTTGTTATCAGGAGTATGGAATTCAGTTGCCGAGAAAGGGAATCACATAATACCAAAAATTTATAATCTTTTGCAAGAAAATTTATGTATGGAATTTGTACATAATACACAGGATTGACGGAAGGTATTGTGCTGGCCACATCAGATTTTTTTATTTTATGTATTAATAAAGTATATTGGATTTGAATATTATGTTATCAACTAATTTAACTTTTAAACAATAATCTACGTGCAAATATATGACAAAAGACAAGTTCCAACATTAAATAATACAATATTTATGTTATTATTATCCCTGATCACATAGTTATGTGATCAGGGGTATTATCTATAAAACTGAGGGTAAAGGTAACTTACAACATCTTAAATTTATTACTTTAATAAAAATTATTTGAGAATTATTAAAGACGAAAACATTTGTCACATGCAGATAATGCATATATATGTTACAGTTAAAGTATACATTTCAGTCAGTGCATACACTGTCTAGTTGATGTTATGCTTCCACTAGCTGTTTTAGTGAAAGTATAAATTATTGCGTTGCCCACGCAACATGCCCACCCAAACTGCCCACCCAACAATCTAGGCGTAAAAAAAAAACAAACAGAAACAATACCTAACGCACAGAACTCGGACAGTGACAAAAGAAGGTGTATACACTAACTAGTCAATGAATACATTAACTAGATAAAGTATGCACTATATAAAATTATGTATACTTTCACTAAAACAGCTAGTAGAAGCATACATCAACTAGACAGTGTATGCACTGACTAAGTTGATACTTTAACTGTAACATATATATACAATAATAATTCACATAATTCAAATTGACAGATGTCAGTATCAATGAAAAGAAAATGAATGTAGCAGAGATGAGGATGTTGATATGTGTTGGGGAACACGGAAAGGTACGATAAGGAATAAAAGAATAAGGGAAATAACTCGAGTGATAGAAGGTTCTAGAAAGATACAAGAGACGATTACATTGGTTTGAACATGTCATGAGGAAAGATGAAGAATATATTATAAGAAGAATGAATAGCTTAATAGAAGGTAGAAGAAATAGAGGAACTGAATGAGGACGATATCCAAAACAGAAATGAGTAGAAGAAGAAAATAAAAAATACCGACACCTGACGAATGGGAAAAGCTAAAGAAGAAGAAGATGTTAATGTCAAGTGCAATTTGCATAGTTTGTTTATGAAATAATTTTACTGGAAATATAGGATCTTGCAAGAAAATTTATGTATGGAGAATTTTTTTTTGCATAATTTTGCCCAAGTTATGCCTAGTTTTGCTCAACTCTTATTTTTTTGCCCGACCCGCCATAACCCATGAGTCAAAAGTTGATTTTCTATGGTGTGGCACCCCCATAAGCGAATAATTTTGTATCTACCTAACTTAACCTAACCTAATCTAATCTAACCGAACCAACGAAAGGTATGCCCAGGTTTGCTTGTTTTATTTTGCCCAGCCCCCCCCCCCTCAACCAGTGATTCAATAGTTGTATATCTATGGTGTTGAACCCCCATAAGCGAATTCGATAAAATCAAGTAAGCCATAATTTTGCTCAACTTATTCGTTTATGGGGGTGCCACACCCAAGAAAATCGACTTTTGACTCATGGCTTATGGGGGGTAATTATGCAATAGTTGTTTGTCTTAATTCCTACATCCCAACTTCATTGGGATCTACTGGACAAGAATTTACATTTATATTACAAAATATTACAAACAGTTTTATGAATTATTTTATGAAATACAGTATTCCAAATGAGATGTAATACGAGTAAGTGTCGGTTTTGTAAATAGTAAGAAGTTGTGTGAAACAAGTACTTCAAAGATTTCATTATGCTTAAACAAATGAAAATAATCTTCTTGTATAAATTCAAGTATATTTTATATTTGCATCCTTTTCCTATAGTAATATTATATTTTAAACAGCATTGTTATAAAATATTTAAGTACCTACTTACCTAAATATTAAAATGATAAATAGCTTATACAATTTTCATTTTTAACAAATTTAAATTCGTTTCCGTCCATAATTACTCATTTGTATTACAATTTTTTAGTAATTAATAAATTTAGAAACAATGCTCCAGTGTTTTGTAACAAGTTGACACGTGTATTTACAAAAAATCATGCATAAAATTACAACAATGTTGCGGCTGTGTTTATTACCCTAGCAGTGAATAATTATTCTAGTATCTAGCCGTGGTTTCCGTGCAATTTGTAGGCAACTGTGTAGCACAGATTTTTAAATAATAAATGCCGTTTTTACCGGGCAATTTTGTTACGTTGCAGCTAATTTAATTTTCGTTCAATTTTAATGGTTTTCAATTACTATTTTTTTGTTGCATATTTTGACGTCGTTCAATCAATCGAGTGATGGATTTTTTTTTTTAGTTTTTATCGTGCAAATAAAACAAGTACCGGTAGCCAATTTTAAACATTAGGTACCTACATAAAACTCGACATGAATCAATGTACCACCGCCAGCTGGATTCGGGAAATCGAATTAAAATAATCGGCAATCAGGAATTTATTTCCGACTCTCCTTAAACAAATTTCAATTTAATTAAATCAATCAGTTCTGCTTTCTGTTGGCATTCTTCTCAAAGTTAATATTGACATTCATTAAAAAACTCGGGCAGATTAAATTTCGTCTACTTTGGACAAAATAAATAAAAAAAGTCACAAAGAATCACATAAAAGCCTTTGTTTGACTTAGGAAACAAATACATATTATTGAACGCAAATGGCACTAAAGTAGAAAATATCTTTGATAATATACACAAAGCAAAATAGAATAAAAAAAATAATTATAATCATTAGATCAATGACATATCAATTTATTTAGTAATATAAAACAAACAAGTATTCTATGTTTTATGATATTGGTTTTATTAGTTTTTTTTTACAATTGATAGTAATGTTCGTTATAACTTACAGCTTCTGCAAAAGACGGTTTTAGTGGATATCGAAGTACTTAAACATACAGATATTTTTCAGTAATAATTGTTCTCGAGTTAATTTTTTTCTATCATAGAACAAGCAGTAAAAAATTGATGTTTATTTATTTTTTTAAAGGTACAATTTTTCAGCTTACGTCTACAAGGTTTTTTTTACTTTTCGTCACCTTTAGGTAAGGAAGGTATTGTCTTTGGTCAAAAAATTCAGTGATGAGTTTTTAATGAATAAGCTCGAATAGGAAAAAAATTATAATTTTTGGAATCGTGGTATTGAATACATACAAACATCATCAATACAATCGTATTATATGGACCATATAATACGATTGTATTGATGATGTTTGTATGTACATATGTATTCAATACCACGATTCCAAAAATTATAATTTTTTTCCTATTCCTCAAGTTTACATCCAGAAAAAGAGGTGATTAGATTTTGGTTATAACTGGTCAAGAGGAAGGACTCTCATTTGAAGATTTAACGGTTTTTCTTGACATTTAACGTTATTGCAACTTAAAGAATATATTATTCTCTATATACGATTTGATTGCATTCTATACTTCATATTCAATACATATAGAGTTAATGTATTATAAAGATATTAAAATTCATAAATTAGCCAGCTATGCTAACCATGGAAACTGCTAATATATTCAGATTATTCAAATTGACATGTCAGTATCAATGAAACGTAAATGAATTTGGCAGAGATGACGATGCTGAGATAGATGTTGGGGAAGACACGCAAAGACACAATAAGGAATGGAAGAATAAGGGAAATAACTCTAGTGTTAGAAGTTTCTAGAAAGATACAAGAGAGACGTTTACATTGATTTGAATATGTCATGAGGAGAGATGAAGAATATATTAGAAGAATGAATAGCTTAGTAATAGAAGGTTGAAGAAAAAGAGTAAGACCAAAGATAAGATGGAAGGACTATATTGCAGAAAACTTGAGAGAAAAAGAACTGAATGAGAATGACACGCTAAACAGAAATAAGTGGAAGAAAAAACAAAAAAAATAGCGACCCCTAACAAATGGGAAAAGCTAAAGAATAAGAAGATGTCAGTGTCATGTACAATTTTCATAGTTTGTTTATGAGATAATTTTACTGGATATTTAGAATCTTTATCAAGAAAATTTATGTATGGAATTTATACATAATACACAGGATTGACGGAAGGTATTGTGCTGACCACATCAGATTTTTAGCTTGGAATGAATTATGAACCATTAACAGTGCAACATATATTCTGATTAATAATTATTGTTGGTTGTGAGAACGACACTCATTTACCCATTTACCATGAATTTGTTTGGGCAGTGAGATTTATATTACTTTTGTATTATCTCCAAATTAATTGAAAAAATAATTAAAATTTTAAATGTATCGGATCGAGAATTTTGTATTTTCTAATATTTGTAATAACATATATTTTCAAAAAAATAATATTTAGAAGATTTTTTTAAAGATACTTCCGGTTGTTCAATTGTTACCAAACCTTTTCAGCTCTTCCCATTAATGTCAGATTGAGGAATCCCTAGTTAAACAGGTCTTAAGTCTTATAGTTTTTGAGGTATCGTCCTTCCAACATCCATACACACATACACACACACACACACAAACACACACACACACACACACACACACACACACAGACACATGCAGACATCGTAGAAATGTTAAAATCGAATCGATATGCGACTTTTAGCATGAATCCAATACCTCTCTTAGCTAGAGGTAAAAATGTATTTTTATAATAATCATGCGTTGTTGTTTCGATAAGTGTTCCACCTTTACTAATCAGCACAATGTCAAATAATAAATGTCAAAGTTTCAAAGATAACAAAAAAATAGCGCCAAATTTAAATCCGGCGCTTTTTATCATTGATTAAAATTTCTAGTTTAGTTATAAATTAGTGGTAAAGTTAATAATTAATGTAGTGTCTTGCTTACGGTACAAACTTCACCTTGTTAAAATTAGATTAATTAAATACATTTTGCTCCTTTTGCGAATTTTAATTAAACAAATTCAAAGTGTTAAAAACGTTACAAGATGCTCAGAAGACCTTCATTCACAGTGAGAAATTTGAGCGACAAAAACGCGTTAAATTTAGATAGAATTAGTGGAGTTGTTGTAATTTAATGCGTGTAACATTTAATAAATCGTGTTGGGTAAAATATGTGTATTTTAGCATGAAGGTAAACGCATGCCAGGTCTAAGAGTTCAGGTCTCCGTGACAATATTTCACTAGTGATTCACACAACAGCACGGCAATCTAACCTGCTCCTGCTCCTGCGACAGATAAAGCACGGCGAGTAAGGGCACGAGCATGAGCTTTGTTTCGCGACAACGCCGCGTGATGTCTCCACCGTCCTACTCGCATCGCACCCTCTTTAGCAACAGGAATAAAGGAGGAACAGTCGTAATTTATTAGCGCTAAACATGTGTGGCTGATATTAAAGCCCCACTCAGACTAGAATTAGCGAATCTAATACTTATTCACGAGTTTTGCTTCTTTGAATAATGATCCACGATCCACGTTATGAAGACGCTTGCTTACACATTCGTAGACGAATTCCGGAGGAGAATTGGATCGGAAGACAGACTTGTTAAATTTGATCGTGATTTTGCCAGGGTGTTGATATCTCTATTGTTCGCGCTTGTTACAAGATATGTAATTGGCACATACTAAGATTCATACACTCTGTATCTCCGAGTTGATCCCCGCGTCATTAATTACTGATACAAGAATTACTAAACTTTTATCTAGCCTCTTTGTTGTACGCGCATGGCATATATGAGACATTTATTCGCTATCTCATTATCGTCGGTGTTTTAGAGGGATATACACTATCTCCGTCCAATCGACGGCAAAAAATGTTAAAGAAATTGTTAGGGTTTCATCAAGTCAAGCAGCTTGATGTTTTTGTAAATTACTTGACTTGAAAATTAAGCTTTTCAAAAATTCATTACTTGACTTGACTTGATTTTCTATCGTTACTACTTGACTTGATCAAGCAATTTCAAGCAAATTCAAGCTACTTGATAACGAACCGATTATGTACGAAAACGCGCGAATCAGTAGAATCGTAATCTAGCTGTGTGTGGTACGGCCTGGCGCGCCATATGCTGTGCTGATTCACTACTGCAAGTTAAAAATTCTGCAGAGGTTTAAAAAATTCACTCAATATTGGAATATATACTAAAATGGCCCGAGAATATATCGACAAAATTTGAAGTCCTAATCATTATTATTAAGTGTAGATGGTTAAACTATCGCACAAAAGCCCAAAAAGCTATACTCCTTTCGAATTAAGAATAATAATTGGGACTTCAGATTTTGTCCACATATTTTCGGGTCATTCTAGTATATATTCCAATAATGAACGGATTTTTTAAACCTCTTAATATCTCTGAGAAAAATAAAGTTCCAAAATGTGCTAAAACCGAATGTTATATAAATGGGGAAAAATCAAGTGCATTTAGCACGGTCAAATATGAAAATTAAGCGGAATCATTGCCAGTATAATTTTTTTATTTATTTGGAACCACTTTAGGGGGCGGTCCGGTTAAAATTCGACTTATCCCCTTTTAAGGTCCACCATAATACGTATACTAATAGTTTGTTAGTCTAATGAAATGTAGTCTTGAAGAACTTTTTGATTTTTCTGATAATTAAAATAATAACTACTTGATTTTTTCAAGTAATTGAAAAATAACTACTTGATTTTTCAAGTACTTGAAATTTTACTACTTGACTTGACTTGAATTTCGACTACTATTACTTGACTTAAGATTGGCTTGATTTCAAGTCAAGTAACTTGAATATCAAGTCAAGCCGTGAAACTCTGGAAATTGTATTGTAACCGCGGTAAAAAATGTGATTTTCAAATATTTGAATATTGTATACGTATTATTATGTGCATTGTTTCTTCGTTTAGGTGTATAAATACGAAGTATGATTAAATTCATGACGAATTATTACTAAAAATATAATTTTAATTATTCCAATATTGGAATTTAAATATTTTTTAAATAATAAAATTGTATCTACTATAATTTACATGAGGGAATAAATATTAATATGCTTTTATGAAAATGTTTTGCTGCAAATAACAAAAAAGTCGATCAACATATTAATAATTTTATTTTGGAAACGAGCAATTATTATTTGCTTTTAAAATTTGTATGGGTACATATTTAAAAGAGAAAAATATACTCTTTCCATGAAAGAATAAAAAAATATATATTTTGTCCCAAATTTTGTGAACATGACCAATTTTCTAATATAACCTCAAAAAGTACTGGATTAAAGGGTATATGAGTACAGTAAATATTCAAGAAATATTCCAAAGAAGAAAAGTAGATCGACTGAACGTATAGTAAAAGAAATTTAAATTTATAAATATCTGCTCTTTCCATTTCACAAAGAATAAATAATAAACTTTTTCGTGTATATAATTTTGATATAATTCACAATATAGATAAATAAAATTTATAATTTCATTAATTTTACTATTATTTGCTTTTGCGGACTGCAGTTACGAGTTACACCAAATGTAGTAATTTATTACTTGGCGTTCAATTCTGTTTCTTGGTGAAGGATTCGACTGAAAAAACTTAAAATTCGTATTGTTATTGTTAACATTTATTTTGTGCCGGAAAGTACTCACTAAAAATCTATTGTGCCCAGCACAATACCTCCCGCCACTTCCGCTTTTGGTTACATAAGTATAGGGTGCGAGTAATCATGTGACAATTAATAATTATGTACATAGATGTCAAATGTCAGATTTTTTCATTAAAAATTTCAAGATTTTCTAAATTCACGTAGTTAGTTTGTCATACTTGACCAAGAGAAGTAGATATGGAGGCCCTTGTCAAAATGACAGTAATTATTTACATAAATATCAAATGTCATAATTTTTCACGCGGTTAATTTGTATATTTGTAATATGGAATTTACTTGCCGAGGAAAATTGATATTTGACATATATGTTTAGATTATTTTTATAATTTTAAATTTATTTTTTGAGGAAGTTTTCTCTCATGCTTCTAAATGTTCGAATTTCTTCCAATTTTCTTGACGGGATTTCTGGTGGGTATATATATATATATAGCTATAATTTTAAATATTTAATTGTTATTATTGTTATACAACAAGAAATATTAACGTACAAATATCACAGAAAAATTCTTCAATAATATCAGTTAAACGTCTTCATTTAACGTAAAAGCGTAATTTGACGTTTTACTACTATGTTGCCAAAAAAGAATATCTAAGATTTATTTTCAGCTAAAATCTACATAAAACCATATTCGTACTATGACAAATTCTGAATCGGTTCTTATCCACTGTCATGTATTTAGTTAAAATATACTTAAGGTCAAGTTTTAGAATTGAGCTGCCAATACCGCCCAAATAGGTCATTTACAAACATCTGATGGTTACTATAGAGTTGTTTAGGCTCTGAAATTTATTACAACAGATTATTTTATATATTACTATTTTAACTGAATATATAGAAGTTATTTTACGTTCTTTATACTAATAATAAAAAAATTCAAAAAAATAATATTTAGAATTTTTTTTAAGATAGGTACTACTACTTTCGGTTTTCCAATTGGTACCAAAACCTATTCAACTCTTCCCATTAATGTTAGATTAAGGAATTCGTAGTCAAAAAGGTCTTTAGTCTTATAGAATTTGAGAAATCGTGTCTCCAACAACCTCACATACACACACATCCACACACACACACATGCACACACACACACACACACACACACACACACACACACACACACACAGATATTATTGTAAAAATGTTAAAATCGGATTCAATGGTCCATTGACGTTTTACGGTCCGTAAAACGTGCTTATTCGTTAAATTCTGGATTTGCGATTTTTAACATGAATCCAATACCTCTCATAGCGAGAGGTAAAAATGTAAACGAAACTGACATGCTCTACTAGGCGCAATGACAAGTGCGCTTACAGCGCCTCCAATGGAATCTGCGGGTCCGGCGTTGTCTTTTTACATGAGTATATTATATAATCATACTTTTAGTTTAAGTTTCGTTCGTTGTATTTCTTAATAAAAACATTCATGTACTCTAAGAAAAAGTAATGGAAATTCTAATTGTATAACTAGGCTAATTAAAAGCAGAAGAAAAACAAAGAGACCATTTAAACACTATCTCGTTCTCCGCATAACTTACCGTCTTGACGGTTTTTGTGGTTAGTAGCTGGTCCATGCGAAAGCAGCGTGGAAGAGAACACAACATACATACACTCATTACATTTGCATTTCAAGTGTGGCGTGAAGCGAACACGGCGTGCAGGAGTGCAGGAAAATCTCTCTCCTCCTGCAAGAGGCAACACGTACTACTTGACCAACCCACGTATCCTCAATACGCGCCTCAACACTCCTGCTTGAGTGCTCGCCACACGGATTTTATTAACTACAAGTGGGAAAAATGAATGTTTTCTCGAGAAGAATGGTTCGTGTTGATCCAATTAGTGTTAGAAAAGATCCTATTCAAAGGTTTCAGTTTTAAATTAACTAACAAGGGTATTATGAATGTCAATAACGGCTTTTCAAACATTTGTATGTGTGTGAACTTGTATGGACGTCCCCTTATTCAAATTAATACCGTGGACGGTGTTCAGAATAAAATGTATATGAATCAAATTTGTGATTTTAAGGATCAATATTTCATCCTCAGTTAATTAACTTCCACATAAATAAACAATATTAAGAGCCATTTTCACCAAAGAAAGGATTAATGTCAGATTAGCTGACTAATAAATAAATTTATACTTTTCACCAACCAAATTTTGAACTAAATTTACCAACCAGAGTATTCCAGTAATAAAAAGATTTTGAATTTGTCAAACGTTCAATTAATCCATCTATTAAATATTTATCCGCACCAAAATTGAGGGGATTAAACTAACCGTGTCATTTATACCATTACTAAAGGAAACTGAGATTGGTACAATAAAATCTGTATCGTAATATTTTTTCCTACTTCGCGATCACAAAGTGAATTTTATACAACTGTTTTTGTCAAAAAATTAAATGAACAATTTTGAGGAATTTTTAAATTACGAAGTTGTTAACTTAGTCTAAGTGTAAAGTAAATATCTTTCATTTCATTAATGATGAAAAATTACTGAAATTAGATTTTTTATAAAAATATTTACATCAAACATATATAAGTACTCTTTTAAATTAAAATTCAGGGTATTTCTTTGTAGGTTCATAATACAATAAATATAAATTTTAATTCTAATATGATTTGTTAGTAAATGTCAAAATGTCAAAATAAATTAAATTACAAATGTTTATTGAAACTGCTAATGTTACCAACCTTGATATTCTATTATTTTTTTCAATAATAATTTTGAAATAAAAGTAAATTAATGTGAAATAAGGAACTATTTCTTTAATTTAAAATATAAAACACTTGTCAGAGTGTCACAGAATGTTATTCAATGCATTTGTTATTTCGTCTACTTCCCGTAATGCGACTTGTGACCAAATTTCTAACTTGTACTTGAATAGATTACTTTTTTAACAATATAAATCTTTTTCACCTCCCGCTCCCCTTGGTAAGGGTGATATAGGGACCGTCCTAAAAATCGCATTTCGAGATTTTGATAAATGACTACGTTTTAAGGTCCCTACAATCCGATTTTAACATTTTCACGATGATGTCTGTGGGTGTGAGTATGTGTGTGTATGTGTGTGTGTGTGTGTGTGTGTGTGTGTGTGTGTATGTGTATCTTCTGGGCGCTCTAACCCAATACTATCATTCGGAAAATTTTGAAACCATGTATTTCTACCTTATTGTAATATGAAAAGAAGCCATTAGATTTTGGATCAATCGGATAACCGGAAATGGCAGCTTACTTTAAGCTCAAAATAGTTTTTCCTCAAAAAATACCTTTAAATGATATTTTTTCGCAATACTTTTTGTATAATGTTATGGATAAATTAGTAAAGTAATATAAAAATTATATCTTGAAGCTTACGCTTTAGCAACTCCATGGTTACACAGTTCAGCTCAAATGTATGTAACTGACAGATATATGTCACTGTCAAATAAATAATCATTTAAAATAATAACAGCAACGTTTTAAAACGAAAATTGTAAATAGAACAATAGTTATATGGAAAGCAACTTAATATACATAACTTCTAACATTAGTAAATATGCAGGTATATAAAAAAATAAATATATTATCACGGCATATTACCCATTGCTGGGTGTGCTAATCTGCATTGTACACAGTTTTCGGTAATGATAATGACATTGTACACTTCAAGTAAATTGTAGCTAATTTGTTCTTTGCAAATTACAAAAATTTATTTTTGTTCTAGAATCAGTGTACCAAATTACATGTTGTGTTGAATGAAATTAATAATTATATTTAGACATCAGATTCGATATAAATTTAAACAAGGAACAATTATGCATACAAAAATTGTATAACCTTAATTCCTTCACCTTGATTTTAAAAGTAACGGATGTAGGAACACCTAACTAATAGATAATACTTTATTTAAAGTTACATAGTTCTCTACTTTTTCTAATGAATACGCTACTGTTTCAATTAAAATTAATGTAATCCCTTTCGTGCTTGTCAATGCAGTGTAACGAGTTACGAAGAGATTATTAGAATTTATGTACCAGCAAATTTAATGTGACTAAAACCTAGTGAAATCCGTTGAAAATTTTTAGTTATCGTGTTATTTACGAGGGTAGTAAGTTTAGTATAATGTTTATACTTGTTATCGAGGGCAACTTTAGCGAGTAGAAGTAAATTTAAAACAGTATTTAAGATCATAGGCGAGCTTTTAAATAACTTGCTATAAAGATAAAATCTCAAGTGTACCTGAGAAACTCAACCGCCATAGATCATAAACTATTCGAAAGATAATAGCGCCATATTTTTCTATTCACAGTTTATTATCTCAAGTTGCACGCAACGGAGTTATGCCAAATTATTTTCAAGTGAAATAAAATTATAAGCTGCTATAAAATTAGAGTGGATTGTAGGAGCCGGCGCTTTGCGCAAAACAAAATAATAATAATAATTCAAGTTGGATTAGCGGTAATAAAACGCTGAAATCCTCGCCTTCAGCCAACGAAACAAATTCGATTCTGAGAAAAATTAATGCGACTTATATATCACTGTAATCATTATCCGCGGAATTGGAAATCCCGGATTCGGCCTAAGAGTAACGACAAGTAATTGATGACGCAATAATGGAATTATTTATTTGACATTTAGTGATGCCAATGGCTTCAAACGCTTTCGAGCTAAAATACCTTCAGTCCGGCAATTAACACCCACCGTTCCGTATTTCTTCACTAAACATCTCTTTTAGAAGCCAAAACTCATCACTATCACTTCGAGGTTCGATTGAGGGTTATGTTATGTGAACTGGCATTAGCATTAGTGTCTGCACAGTTTTATATTGTGGTGCCCACACGACACGGTACAAATATTTCATCACTAGTAAACAGATTGGCAAACCCAGCAATGGGTAATATGCCGTGATGATATATGTATATATATATTATTTAAAAACTGAATATGTTATTCAAGTATTCCGCCATTTATAGGACTATTCTGTAAGATCGTTATGACGTAACGAATCGTTAAAACGTTATATCGTCATGGTAATAAGGAAAATCGTTTAATAGGCTTATTCTGTAAACGATCGTTATGACATTATTATAACGATAATCGTAGAAGTGGTATTCTGTAAACTATAATTTAATCCTACATAACGAAAAAAGGATAACGGTATCGTTATTTTTTAACGACTGGAAAAAGCATTCGTTACATAAACGTTTTGTCAATAAGTCAGTATTTTTATTCATGTCAAAATAAAATTGCTATTATGTTGAATAGTGATCTCAAAAACCAGTCATATTACAGTTTTCTGCAAGGTAATATTAAAATAATTTAATAAGTTTTTATTCGTAGCGCCTAGCGCAAACTTCCCAATTTCTCTACAGATAGTAGTAGTTGCTCCAGCGTAACCTACAACAAGATAAATAAAGGATCCGACGGCTGATAGGTTGACAGCAGAATACCACCAGAACTAATCTAACCTAGAAGTTTTGTGGGTTATATTGAATTATTTTAGATATTGCATTTAAAATTATAATTTGATTTAAGGAAATAAAGTTCTAAACTTGATCCCAAGGTTATTATTTTTCAAAATGTGTTACATAATACGGATACGAAGTTAACGATTATCGTTAAGTAGAAATAACGATTTCGTTATGATAACGATTAGATTTTACAGAATAGGCCTCTATTACATCGCCATTATTAGTAATACATTTGATTCTAATATACTATCATAATCAGATTGCTCAAGGTCCATATAAATTATGTCAACCGCTGCCAGCAATGCCTCTAAGAGATGGCAGCATTAGGTCGCCATCCGTCAATTGATGGCAGAACTTGCGTACTTTCATTCTTACTCGTTTAAGCATTCTTTCAATTTTATATTTGTATCACTGACACCGACATTGTGGCATTATCTTATTTTTAACATATTTGGTTTTACATTTGCTTATAAACTTACCAGTTGACTTTTTTTTGAATTTTGAATGCTTTTATTTTAATATATATTTATAATAATAAAATAACAGTAGTATCTTACGTACCCTCATAAAAATTAAGCAAACGACACTATTGAATTTGTCATAATGGGCCGAGCAAAAATCTGAATTCATACAATTCGTAGATGACCTTGATCGGACATCTTTCAAAATTTTTACTGTATATCAAAATAAAAATATAATATTATAGGAAAATAAATAATACATATTTTATATATAAATTAAAAACTTACATATGGACAATTACCATGAATAAAATTATATGACTGTTTTCTATTTTTTTCCAGTTAAAAAAAAATAATCCATGCACATACACAATATTCCAATTGGTATAATTTATCGTTGCCGTCAAATAAGTATGGACTGGAGATTTCTACAATGTTGAAAATGCTAAGTTATGAAGAAGCGGCAACACCGCACAGCAAGTGACAGGGTGCGGTGAAGGGGAAAAGTTGAGCATCAGTCAATCCTTATTTGACGGCAGGAAAACTTCGCAGAGACATTAATGACAGTTCACAAAACTACACAAAAATAACTGTGCAACTAGTGCCGCCCTCTCTGTGTCGTGAGCTTTTCAAGTCATTTTGAAAAGAACATCAAGAATAAAGAGTTCCTAGATAAATCTAAGAGATTTCTTTCACGAATTGAAAATAGGTTGCCAATTAGAGTACATAAAGAATACTATTTTATGCAATACCAAGAAGTTCAATAAATGATTTCCTAGAAGAGTTATTAATGAGAATTTATTTATTTCACAAAATTTCAATTGTTAAGCGGTTTATTTAATAATAGTATTTAAATATCAACTTGTTTTCAATCAAACAAATCGACAAAATGTATTTAATTTGGCGATAACGAAATCTGTTTTAACCTGGTATAAAAACAAATCCATTTACTGTAATGGAAACACATTTATAAAAGTTGTTAAAACTGTTGTAGTGCGAATTTGGTAATCAAAATGGAAGCTTGTATATTGCATTTGTGGAAATGGTGATATTAAATTAAAACATTTAAAACTATTTGTTGTTAGGACCTCTGGCATGGTTGACATGTTGTGTAATTTTAGCAACTCTGTTTAGCTTTGTATCACTGATGATGAGAACTTAGTACTCGAAATGGGTTACGTAAGTCTGTTACAAAAACACACTTTCTTTCATTAAAATGGGTTTATAAAGTGTGTTTTTACCTTGCTTCACCTTTAGGTAAGGAAGTTATTGTCTTTGGTCAAAAAATTCAATGAGATTTTAGTGAATAATCATGTTTTATGGTCTATATAATAACGATTTTACCATTTTTACGATGATGTCTGTATGTATGTATATGTGCCTGTGTGTGTGTATGTGTGTGTGTGTGTGTATGTGTGTGTGACGAAAGTTTCGGATCGCATAACTTCAATACCATGATTCCAAAAATTATAATTTTTTCGTTTTCCTCAAGTATACATCCAGCAGAACAAGTGATTAGGTTTTGGTTATAATTGGTCTTGAAAAAACGCAGTTAAATATCATTTATTGATATTTAACGTTATTATAACTTAAAGAATATTCTCTACAAGATTTGATTGCGTTTTATACTTCATATTCATTAGATATACTTAGAGTTAAAGAATTATAAAAAAATATTAAATTTCTTAATTCAGCCAGCTATGCTAACCATCGAAACTACTAATATATTCAGATAATTCAAATTGACAGATGTCAGTATCAAGAAAAGAAAATGTATATGGCAGAGATGAGGATTTTGAGATAGATGTTGGGGAAGACACGGAAAAATAGGGTAAGGATTGAAAGGTAAGGGAAATGGCTCGAGTGATAAAGTTTCTAGAAAGAAACAAGAGAAACGATTACATTGGTTTGAACATGTCATGAGGAGAGAGGAATATATTGGAATATGAATGAATAGCTTAGTAAAAGAAGGTTGGAGAAAGAGAGGATGACGAAAGATAAGATAGAAGGACTGTATTTCGGAAGATTTGAGAAAAAGGAACTGAATGAGAACGACACGCAAAACAGAAATGAGTGGAAGAAGAAAATAAAAAATTGCGATCCCTAACGAATGGGGAAAGCTAAAGAAGAAGATGTCAGTGTCAAGTGCAATTTGCGTAGTTTTTTTATGAAATAATTTTACTGGAAATTTAGAATCTTTTGCAAGAAAATTTATGTATGGAATTTTATACATAATACACAGGATTGATGGAAGGTATTGTACTGGCCACATCAGATTTTTACACTTTTATTGTAGACGTAAAAAAAATATTTGTAACTAGAGTAAAAAGTGTCTTATTTCACTTATTGGATTTGATGAAGTCGCTTACGTTCGGTCAATCTTTCCTATTCATGAAAAAATAAAAATAAAATATTTCGTGGTCACATATTGACTAATTAAATATAAAATAAAGTATATTAGCAAAGAATTAATAAAAGGTAAAAGTAGTTCGAAGTGAACGTACTCAATAGGTAATTCTTTAAACCCAATGAATTGAGGCTGAAGTGTTTAAATCTTCCAAACATTTTAAACAACATAAATAGAAAAAATGCAGGTTCGTACAGTTATATATTGCACTTGTGGAAATGTTGAAATCATTGCACTGTGTTTAAAGCCATTGCGAGTGTCTTAAAATAATATTTTAGTGTTGAATAATGGTGACATTTTTTTATCAGAATGGATGAGAAAAGCGTAGCATTTTGCGAAAAGAACAAAACACGCTGGATGTAACTTATGCATTGTTTATACGACATCATGAATATCCGTATAAAATAAAGACAAATGCAAATAAAACCGTAAGATTTACGGCATTTATTAAAATAAAAAGAAGCGGGGCAGCAAACTGTTGTGGAATTCCTGCGGGGCACACAACTGCCGTAAAATAGTAAGATATATTGGAAATTTACTCGGCTGTAAAAAGAAATACGCCGTAGTGCTCGCTTTGGCCGACATTACACCGTTATTCCTCATACATACAGAAATGAATTTCTCACTCAACACGCTGAATTATTCGGGAACACCATCATTCACCCACTGTCTTGCCAACACATTACACTACTCTAATTCTACACCAAATATATCATACGGTACGGCAGTAGTCCTTGACCTACTCCTACATAAAATATAGTCACCCTGAAAATCATCTACATATGCCATTTGATACCCACACGAAAGGCAAATTCAATTTATGTACTTGTTTTCGAATGCAAAATTTTACATTTTAAGAAAAACAAATACTTGAAAGAATTTGATATAACCATGGAAGAAGAATCATATTTTCCATAGCCTGCTTGAATAAAATATATGAAAAAGTTTGTAAAATATTAATTTTCTAACTTCTTATATATTTAATGATTAAAATACAAGTATTTTATATCGTTGAAAGAGAGAAAGAATGTTTATTTAATGGTATCACAGCATACTCTAAACTCCATATGAAAATTGAAAATGTGAATTTCTCGACAATGCTAGGATATTATTTTTTTTCAGGACACCTATGAATTCCACGTACAAAAGTGCCTAAAGAAAGTACAAGTAAAATTTTAGTTTGAATTATAAGCAAAAATCAAAAATGGAAAAATTTACATTTTTGCCCATATCTAGTGACCTATGCATTTTTTCGAACAAACGAAACACACTTAAAATGGCCAACTAATGGGGAAACTTTTGTCTTATTTAACCAACCTCATAGCTCCTACGGTTCTCGAGATCTCAATGCATATACAGTAAAAATTTTGAAAGATGTCCGATCAAGGTTATCTACGAATTGTATGAATACAGATTTTTTTTCTCCGCCCATTATAACAAATTCAGTAGTGTTGTTTGCTTAGTTTTTATGAGGGTACATATGATACTACTGTTATTTTATTATTATAAAAATATATGTTACAATAAAAGCATTCAAAATTAAAAAATAAGTCAACTGGTAAGTTTATTAGCAAATGTACAACCAAGTATGTGAAAAAATAAGATACACAAAAATTATTTTTTGTCAGTTTCATTGACACTGACAGAAAATAATGTTATTCGTACGGCTATGAATCAAGGTTAATGTATCTGAATTAATAAATAAACTTACGTCACAGCGAAGGTATTATCAACAACGAGCATCGTTTTAAAGTGGAATATCTTAACTTAGTCGAAACAATATGAATTTTTGAAATTTGAAAGACAGGCGTGTTATATCCATCCTTATCGCACACGCTTATAGCCTTTGCAAAGGAAAGAGATAAATGTATGCCAATTTGTTAATTCGTTCATGATACAGATGACCTTGACCGGACATTTTTTTTTACTATATATGGCGTCGGTCGGGATCCCCAGATTCGGGACCAGACAATCAGTCGCGTGTCGCGCGGCCACGAGACCCCATATATACAATTTACTATTTACTGGCATAGATAAAATTTGATTCAGTTACTATATTTGACAGTTTTTCTTCAATTCTAAATTTTATAATACAAAATGGCCTCTTTCTCGTTAACAGTTGAAGATCAGATCTATGTTGATTAATCTTTTTACTCATTTTGGATAGTACTATATGTCCTTAAATATTTTATCAGAAGTTGAACACTACCTTCATTTGTATTTAGGTGTCTTATTTTTCTGGAGACATTTCCTAATTTCTTGTAGATATCTTCCAGTATAATTTTACTAATTATTTCTTTTGTAAATTTTCCGATTCAAATAAATAACCTGTTTATATTATTATTTAATTTAATCATATGCATATGATTTTATTGTTTATATTATACAAATAATACAAACAATGTATATTGATGAATAAAATGGATAATATTTGTCGCGTGTATTTTTTGCACCCTGTATTTGCATGAGAGTAAATGAGTTGGACAATTTTCTTGATGGGTCAATGTCCACACCACTTAATCCACGTAGGCAAGAGGTAAAAAGAAATATAGGGAAAAATATGCTTAAGACGTGATAACTCAGTAAATTGCGTTTCTTAAACGGCCGTTGAATGACAACAGCAAAGTTCTATGATGATTATACTAAACGGCATGTAATTTCATTTTGAAACCATCTGGATCCTTGGCTGGGCCTGTATTTAGGTGGATGTGTTGGCATGTGCGCCATATTAAAATTTGGGCGAGAAAGTTATGTTTGCTCGACTTATAAGAGAATGTAATTACGTGAGACGGCTTTAAGCGTCGAGATATAAAAACAACAGCGCGTCACGTATGAGAGGAGACAAGCTAAAAGCAGAGCTTACAGCAAAAACAACAAAATTTAATTCCGAAACAAAAAAATAAATGAAAAGAAAACATCTAAATTTCCCGAGACGTTTCTGCATGAAGCTGGGCGGGCGAAGTGATTACGATCTAAATTAAAAGATATGGCCAGCGTCACGGGCCAACATTTCTTAATTCTTTTTTACAGGGAGATGATGGGCCATAAGTCATTCGCGACGTCCGAATGCCAGCTTTCATTTTTATCTTAATTATAAATCGCCTGCTGGAGCGAAAAACATTCTGTCGTCTTCTACTCGTGATTTTAATAAAGATTTCACACGGTCAGAGTTTGTAATATATACCTACCTACGCGCCCGTTTGCATGCAATAAAGTTTTTCCAATTCCCTGTTTCTGTTTTAAATATTATCAGCACGGAATGTTGTTCACAGCACACTAATCCTCTGGCATGTAACGTATACTTGTACGTTACGTTATGTTTCCAATGCAATGCTACATTTTATTTTCACACGAAACTAAGAATTCCGACACTTTTTCAACTTCATTAGAAACGGATTTAATTATAGCTAATCCATTAGAAGATATAATGCGGCTTACTGTTTACCTTGACGATTTTTTTAGTTTTTACCTTCCGTCACCTCTAGGTAAGGAAGGTATTGTATTTAATTTCTTTAAAATTCTTTAACTCTATTGAATATGAAGTATAAAATGCAATCAAATCGTATAGAGAATAATACATTCTTTAAGTTATAATAACGTTAAATGTCAATAAATCAAATTTAACTGTTAAATCTTCAAATCTTCCGGTTCACCAATTATAACCAAAATCTAATCAGTTGTTCTTCTGGATGTAAACTTGAGGAATACGAGTAATCCTGGTATTGAAGTTATGTGATCCGAAACTTTCGTCTCACATACACACACACAGACACACACAGACATACATACAGACATCATCTTAAAAATAGTAAAATCGTATTATAGGGACCCTAAAATATGCTTATTCACTAAAAACGCATTATTGAATTTTTTGACCAAAGACAATACCTTCGTTACCTAAAGGTGACGGAAGATAAAAATAATGTAATATTTCATATTCTGGAAGGTACGTACCACAGAAATTATATCAATTTATGGGGTCAAAACCTAAGCATAGGATAATAAACTTTGAGTAGAGGTAAGCCAACTATAAATTCTGAAGCAGTGAAAATCTATTTAATAATACATTTTCCGCTAAACCTTCAAAACCTCATTTGACCCTCTGAAACATTCATGTGTCCATTTTGATAATCAACTGGACGCGTAACATCATGTAATTAATAATATTTATAGATTCTATCCGCTTTAGCTGTTGACCTGTGCATGGCCTGTGCTTCATATACGAGTACATCAAAATTTGTCGTTAAATACACACCCTCTTATGAAATTAATTTACATAATATTTCTTTTTCTTCAAACGTCATAAAAGTAGCATTTTTCTGACTTGATTCACAAGGCAGAAATAAATAGTTATTTAAGTATTAAGGGCAGTAAGTAACACCTTACCGGTTGAGGATTAGTTTAGAGATCGAGACGAAGTCGAGATCTCCAATACATCCGATACCGGTAAGAAGCACTTAATGCCCGCAATGCTTATTATATTTTTTGCACGATCGTCCCAATAATAACAAATTAAAGTTTAGAATTATTTAAAAATTAGTTTGACATTTAAAAAAAAATAGTTGTCATCTATAAGTAAGCTATGATCGTTGTTTTGTTATCGTTAAAGCTTTAAAAATTGTACATTTATTTTTTATTTATGTAATTTTCACCGCCTCCAGATCGGTAGGTAGTCACATCACTTATTGATCAGTACCACATCACTTACTGATCAGTAATTTGTAAACAAATTTACTGCCTTGGAACCCTATCGGTAAAGTTTAAAAAAAAACTGATCGTGCAAAAATAAATAAATATCCAGAGAAACTATACAGGATTAATGAATAAGAAGTAACTTTAATAAAAGAAACTTGTAATATCGCCTTAAATCTCACTATAACACGTTAACCCAACAATAAAGTTACTAAATACCATCAGTAGCTGTCAAATTTAAATAAATAACCTATGAATTGAAATATAAAAAAAGTTTACTTTCGAATAAATAAAATGTTAAAGAATAGCAGACTTACAGATTAAAATTACAGGGACGGTAATGAACATAAGAATACTTAGACTTAAAGTGATAAGAAAAGTTTATATTGTTTTGCAGTGATTCCTGGACATATCTTTCAGCCACACTGTTAGATATTTTTATCGAATTGAACAACTTCAGGGGGCGTACGTTATAATACTTCAAATTCCAATATAATTGCACATAAGAAGGATATAAAATTGCACAGTTTTTATTTAAACGTCAAAATGTGAAAATTTTCACTTCATTGTTTATAACAAAGAAGTGAACAAATAAGTATCCATAGCTACAGGGCAATTGAAATATTTGTAATTTAATAATAAGTAAATTCAACACAAAGAAGAACTTGCTCCACAATAGATCAAATAATGATGACAGTGACAACATTGTCAATTTTTACAATATTTATATAGCTGAAAATAGTAAAAACTCGGTTACGCGATTTTTTTGCAAGCAAGTGTACTTTCTAGGACGATCAATATTATTGTACAATATCAAATATTATGCAAAATTATTTATAGTGTACGGCCGTTTTGTTGAAATAATCATTTCAACACTCTTTAAAATTTTATATTTTAAGAATTAAAAATTTGTGCTATTTCTCTTACATTGATAGCGGGGTTGGTGTTGATCATGTCCGGGTTAATGGGTTCGGAACCGTTGTACCACGTGACATTGGCTGCAGGTCGTGCTCCAAACACTCTACACGTGAGCAGCACGTTACTTCCTTGTACCACGTGGCTTTTCAAGCCCGAAAGCTCCATGTGCGTTGGTGGAACTGGAAGAAAAATAATGTCACGTCAATATATGTTACTAAGGAACTGTAAGAAAAAATAAATTATAACATTGATGCATATGTAAATATTTATTCAGATTTTATTGCAATATGTTTAATGTGCTAAAGAAAACGAAATAACATTTATATATTTTAAATATTGTTTATTAATAAAACTATGTACACAGGGTGGTTTTGAACTTAATATCATAAATTTAAGGGTAAGTAGTATGACATGTGTAGATTGCAAAACAGAAAGAATTTTTAAAAAATTCGAAAAAAGAAAATTCGATCTTTCTTAAGGAAACTTTTTTTTACTGCTCTTTTAATTAATTTTTCATTTAAAATATGGTTATCAAAAATACATTCAAAATTAGTTGTATAAGATTTTATTCTTAATAATCAAATTAAATAGCATTTTTAATGAAAATAATTGTGTAATAGATAAAATAATGCAAACGCGTTGCCAGTGGTCCAGTGGTACCAAAAATGTAGAAAGTAGCCATTTGCGCTCTCTTTTGTCAACGCAAAATGTCACTTTGCCGCTCTAGCGCCACAAAGTAGAAAAACGCTCGCTGTCTAAATTTCTAGCTATACATTGTTGAGAAATGTCACTTATTGTCTACATTCTTAATGGAAACGTTTAGTCAGAAACTAATGGCACTGCAGTGATACATTTACCACCTTTACAAATCAATCTGACATATAACTGCTGTCGGTATGCTCCATAACCAAAAAAAAAAATGCCGCACTATTGTGAAAATAAAATAGGGCATTCATTTACAAAAACGAAAGTATAAAATGTTTAGATTAGATTGAAGCAATAGGTCAACAAGAATGGGAAATAACGATAAATTAAAATTAAATATAAAAGACGTTTTCTTTACATTAATTCTTATTAAATGAGTAGTAGTGTAAGTACTAAGTATATATTTTATTATTTTTTGTTATGGTGGCGACTGTAGAAAAAATCTTGTGTATGTTTCGAGCGCAAATGGACATTGTCGATTTCGAGAACAACCTCTCAGTCGACAATGTCCTATTTTGCGCTCTTAATACACAAATAGCTATTTTATTTTGTAATCTACACATGTCATACTACTTACCCTTAAATTTATGACATTAAGTTCAAAACCAGCCTGTATATGTTATTGGCAAAGACCGCAAAATGTGTTCGGGGATGTTAGCATTGCACAACCCTTGAACGACCCGTTTCCTACCATATTTTGTGAAAATTAAGGCTCTTCAAAAAGCACTACTTCCGAAGAAGCGCTATTCGATTTTTTTAATTTTATGAATCCACTAGAATAGGTTTCATATTTCTGTAAATGAAATCTATAACATTTACAATTTCATTTATTTTTATTTCTCTAATTTTTATTATTAAAAATAACATTTGACAGTTGAAGCAGCGATACGGGCCTAAGTAATTTTCAAAATGTAGTAACCTATGAGAATGTTTAGTAAAATAAAAACACATTTAAGATGGCCCGAAATCGTTTCTGTGGCGTTAAAAATCCGGACATCTGTATAATAGTTTCCGGAAGAAACGAACAAAAATCATAAAAGAATCGGTGGCAGCATATTTTATGAGTATTTCTTTAAAATAATTTCGCAATTTAGTTTTTATTGAAAGCGACATATCATAAATCATACATCTCATTGGCACGCTTAAGTTTCGTGAGCGTGCTGAATTTACTGTTCGTGAACCTCATAAAAACCGAAGTAATTTTTCCTCGTAACTAAACATGTTACCGTATAGTAACGAGGAGTGTTTAGCTATAACTAGTTTTATATACTAACATAAAACTCCTTAACTAACGCAACGACACTCAGACAGTAAACAAAAGCCGGAGGAATAGCAGTTGATTTAAGAACAAAACAAACAGATTGAGAAAGGCACTGAATTTGAAGCACCTGGGTAATATTGACAATAAGCTACGAAAAATCAATTTGACAATAATGTTACGAAATTGAAGTTGATGTCTGAACGTGACGTTCATGGTTTGACACAGAATTGCACTTATCATGTTAAAATTTTATTACACAAATACGTGACGACGAATTCGAACAAGCGTTTAGTGACTGAAAATAGTGCAAGGACAAGCGAAAATGAAATTTTTATATTCCTACGCCAAAAATAAATGCATATTATGAAACATTACAATTCGGCAGCTATGAATGGGATTTTCTAAAAACTCTTAAACGTGCTTATTAAAAACACATTACTGCATTTTTGACCAAAGACAATACCTTCCTTACTTAAAGGTGACGGAAGGTAAACTATATCACTCTATTTTCATACGTAATATAACAAGTGATATGATTATCATCGATGATATTCTCGAGTGAAACCGAACTGCAGATTTCACGAGTCCGAAGGACGAGTTGAAATGTGCACGAGCAATATCTTCGATTATTAATCATATCACGAGCTTATATTTAATGAGAGAATATAATGAATTTTTGCAATCTAACCTAACCTAACTTTTGATATACATATTCATATTGTATTAAAACATGGTACTTACGAGTTTTATTTAATATTTCGGAGTTTGAATTATTGTTATTATTTATTTTTATACTCCAAATTAACTGTCAATGTAATAAATAAAGAAAACAAATCCCTTAGTAACGACTATAAATACGGTCATAATTTCCTTGTTTTTTTATCATCGCTATGATAAACGCATAGCTAGGGAGATTCTGAATGTTGATTGGCGGAAAACATGTCACGTGACTAAGGGATTAAATTCTCTATACATTACAGCCGTATTCATAGCAATAGTTATACCCGGAATAATTTTAAACTTGTTTTTTAAACCAGATTCAGCAAATAATCGTATTCATAACACTTTTATGTTTAGGTTTAGCTTTTACCAACAGGTAATAAATTTAAATCAAGAGGTACTGAGTATAAATCGTTAAACTAGTTGGTTTAAGACCTGTCAATTTTCCGCGTTGTTCTGGCGTATAATTAGTATAGTGCGCTCGTACAGCTACAGCTAGCCATAGTCAACGCATACAGACTTAACCTAATTTCATCAAGATTGATGACTTTGTTGGCCTTGGCAAGCAGATATGGGGGCCCGTGTCAGAATGACAGCTAGTAATAATGTACATAGGTGTCAAGTATCATAATTTTTCATTCAAAACATCATGATTTTCGAAACTCATGTGGATTATTTTCCTCGACAAGTATATTCCATACTATTCATGACAAAGAAATATCAGAATATTTTGAAAATTTGAATGAAAAATTATGACATATTATGACAATTGAGACATCTGTGTAAATAACTACTAGCCGTCATTCTATAAGTAACGAATTTAACATTTCTTGTACACACAAATAATTAAAATTTGATCTCTTCTTTCGTTCTGAGGAATTTAGTCCTACTCTTCTAATATGTTCAAAATTCTTCAAATTCATTGACGTATTAGCGGTATTTCTGAAGGATATATGTAATATTAACATACCTATAATTTTAAAAACATATTTAATTAATAATACAACAAGATATATTAAATGTACTCGTACCTCCCAGAAAAATCTTCCAATAATGCTATTTTTGACACTGACATTTTGAATATATCTGTCAATTACAAAAATTTAAATATTTCAACTGGTTTCCATGGAGTTTTTTGGGCAACGAGATTTATTACAGCAGATTATTCTATATTATTATATACTATATATCCAAATTTAAAATGTCTCGAATAGAGAATTTTACCTTCTTTAATACTAATAATAAAAAAATTCAAAAAAAAAATATTTAGTATTTTTTTAAAGATACTACTACTTCCGGTTTTCCAATTGGTACTAAAAACTATTCAACTCTTCCCATTAAAGTTAGATTGAGGAATTCATAGTCTGTTTATATTTCTAGTTAGGTTACCGTAAAAATGTTATTCTTTTCTTTATAGCTATCGACCTACTTTTTTCTTTTTAATGAAATGGTAATGGAATTAAATTTAAAAAGATGACTTCATATTGAAACTGTGCAAAACGGAAAATAATCAGAGAGAGAAAAGTATTTCCTTTTAAAATATGGTTATTAAATGCAGGAGGGTGAAAAACCATTTTGCCACACATTTAACCAGTGATCAACCCTTCAGTTTCATGTGGGGTAGCGTTGTGTGTTTAATTAGTAACCACATATCATGTGTAAAAATACATTAATTACTGACCTGTATTAAAGCCGATGACCTATTTTAAAATCAAGCTAATTTATTATGTTATTTTACCACTAAACATTATCAAATAGTGGAAGAACAAAGACCATTGTCAATTGATTGAATTTAACCGCAGAGCAAATGCACAGAAATAATTTAACATTTAGGTTAGATAAATGTTTCAACTGCAAACAGTAAATATATTCGAACAAGTATTTTAATAACATAAATGTTTATAAAACAAACGTGTAAACAATCACTAAAAACCAATTTCAAATTACAGGCAAAAGACAAACATCATATTAACTGATATTTTTTAACATTATTGCCATTTTGACTAAATTAAAAAAAAATAGTTCATCAAAATTTCGAATGTATTATATTTTGTTAGTACATATTTTCATAGGTAATATAACTGGTGATATGATTATCATCGATGATATTCTCGAGTGAAATGTGCTGCTTCAATGTCACGAGCAATATCTTCGATTATTATTCATATCACAATGAGAGAATATAATGAATTTTTGTAACACATTGTGTGTGCTGCTAACCTAACTTTTGATATACATACTCATATTGTATTAAAACATGGTACTTAAGAGTTTTATTTATTATTTCGGAGATTGAATTATTGTTATTACTTATTTTTATATTCAAAATTTACTGTTAATGTCATAAATAAAGAAAACAAATGCCTTAGTAATGACTATATATACGGTGATAATTTCTTTGTTTTTTATCGTCGCTGTGATAGATATTTAACTAGGGAGACTCTGAATGTTGATTGGCGGAAAACATGTCACGTGACTAATGAATTATATTCTCTATTCGATAAACGTACTTATTACCTTCCGTAAGGAAGGTATTGTTTTTGGTCAAAAAAATCAATGATGAGTTTTTAATGAATAAGCACGTTTTAAGGTCCATATAATACGTTTTAGGAAAACGATTTTACTATTTTTAAGATGATGTCTGTATGTATGTATGTATGTATGTATGCAATTTTGCGGAGGTTGAAGGCCCAGTGCGAGGACAACACGTTTTTAAAGACCCGTGTCTTTGCTTGGCATAAGGAGTTCTCTAAAGGGTGAGAATCAGAGTCACGATTGCCGCCAAAGGATGAGCGTTACCGAAGTCAACATCGAGGCGGTTCGGAATCTCATGAAGACTGATAAACGCATAATGATCAACGCACATTTAATGCGCAATATTATTGCAACATACTGGATGCAGCAAAATTGTCCTATCGAAGGAAAAGAAAAACGCACTGTCAAAAATGTCATTTTTCTTCATGACAACGCTAGGCCCCACACAGCAAACACTACAAGGTAAAATTGAACAGAATTGGCTGGGAAACGTTGAAACATCCACGCTACAATTCCGACTTGTCACCATGTGACTTTCACCGTCTTGGGCCCCTCAAAGAAGCGATGGGAGGCCATCGATTCGACGACGACCGCGCGGTGGAGGACTTTGTGCTCCAATGGCTATGTGAAGATCCCGCTAGTTTCTACGATGAAGGGATTAAAAAGCTTCCAATATGTTGGGAAAAATGCGTTTCTAGGACGGGGGATTATACAGAAAAATAATATGTTTTTGTATTTTAAAATAAACCCAGAATTTTTTTTAAAAATAGTCCCATTTATAATTGATTCATCCTCGTAGTTTTGGAATTTGGAATAAAACACAAAACCATAACAGATAACAAATAACCGAATTTTGTTTCTTATGTTTCATTCTTCTGTTTTATCGACAAGCATGAGCAGATTTCAGTGTTGTCATGTATTATAGTATACATACTATAGTATATAGTAGACGTATGAAAAGTAAGAAACTTCTTGATGTTTCAGAATAATTAATTCAATGGATGAAGCTGTTGGCACTCGGTGAAACATTGTAAATTATTAAATAAAAACACTTGGTTTCGTTTCACAAATAAAGTTCATTTTACTCTTTGTTTGTGAAACGAAACCAAGTGTTTTTATTTAATAAGTTTCAGAATAAGATTGTATTTATTTAAATTTTATAAATTACGCCGTAACATATTGATTTGAAAATGAAACCACACGACTATTTAGACTATTTATGAATATTTTCTCTAATTTGTATATTCTAACAACGAATCAATGTTGATTTTGTTTTATACCTATATTTAAAGTTTATTATTTTCAAATTTCTTTAAATTTTACTTGCTGAAATTTGAATTCGAAATATTCAACGATAACGCAATAATAAAACCGTTTGTGCAAATTAGGCCGTTTGAAAGATGAAAGAAAATCAATGTAAACAGTTATAAAAATGGTTATTTGGTTGTGAATTCTTGATGACAACATAAAATGGCTTTTAGTGAGTACAAAGTACCGTTTGGTGCAATTTGCAACTTTTGTTAAAAGATGGATAATAAAATTGGCCATAATCGTTCATCTGCTTTAAATGCTCGGCGGAACAGCAGCGGTAGTAAACGCATCGGAATTTTGTTTTTCCAATAAATCGAAGTGGACGGCAACCGTTTCGCTAAACCCGAAATTGGACAGGCACTGATTAAAATAAATTTATGGGTGCAATTGTTTGTAGCTAGTGAGTTTCAGAGCCGCCTCGGACCCAGGCCTGAGTATCTATCAATGGTAAAAGCGGCGTGCAAATTACGAGGTGTACTCTCTGTGGCAGCGCGTTATCATTTGAAAAATTTACACGCATCAGATACGCGACTCGGCTCTCCGCAGTTTTGTATCTAGTGCGCTTCGCTGGAATTGGAAATGCGTCAATAACTGTGATTGCTTTATGATAACGATGAATGCAGGACGTTTATGCCGGCTAACTACATTACATCAGCTTATTACTCTCGCAACGATTTAATGCTTCACACTTTATTCCAAACAGCCATCTCTCTCTTCCGTTATATATACTATCAAATTGGATTTTTGTTTAAAAGCTTGTTGAATGAAACTAACTTTTTGCCATTTTTTCAAATTATGTACATAGTACTTAAAATATTAAAAATTCATGTAGTTAAAATGTTTAAATAAATGGTGCTTTATAAAATGGGCATGTATGAATCCGTAAAATGTATCAACATTAAAATGGCACATTCTGACAACAAAAAATGTATACAGTTTAAATTTCGTAGTTTATAAATCGTCGCATTTTGTATTCATGATCATCAAATCGGTACCTACAACGTTCCAATGACAATATTTAGATATTTCGGATTAACAAACACATTGTTTACATTGTTTACAGATGTTTTAAAACTGTTTCAAAACAGTCGTTATTAATTTAGTCCAAATCGAAAAGCAAAATATTGTAATTGTTGTTACAATGTAACGTGAAACGTGTATCTATATCGTGTATCTCATAACAAAAACATTATTTTTCAATATGTAATAGGGCTCGGACACTCAGCTGTTCAGTAACCTTGCGATCAGCTGTCCCGGCGCCCTGATAACAGCGCCATCTGTTCCGTCATAGATTTCCTTAGCGCTGATTCAAAAGTTGGAATCAGTTTGTTGTCTTACAGGAGGTGTGGTGTAAACATTTATTTTGTGCCAAAAGTTTTTTTGTAAATTGTGTTTGAGAATGCCAGCTTATTTTAAAGCATTAAGTAGTGATGTAAAATGTACTTTTATTTACTAATCACATGAAATCGTATAAATTCCTTTAGTATTCCTAGATGATACTGATAAGAAAGTTTTAATTTTGTCTAAGATCACACTAAAATCCCAGAAAAATATAACACAAACGACAGTCACGCAAACACCACAGACCATACACAACACAAAACAACAAACAAAATGGCAGTACTGTCACTATGACTGCTGGGGCGACTGCACATATGTTTTCAAGGACACAAAACAGCTGTATGCCAGCGCACTATACTAGTAATTTTTTTCAAGAATCTCAAAACCACGTTCAATTTATTTGTTGAATCTTGCTATTGAAACTTGTTGTTTCTTACTTGGATACGGAATTTGAAACCTTCTGTTTTGTTGACAAGTCTAGAAGTTATTGCAAGCCTACGTGCAGGGCTGATATTTTGATATGGGTGCCATATGATACCCTCTTCAACCCGTCAGTGATATTCCTCTTACAAAAATAACGTTTTGTTTGAGGTAGTCGATCTTAGACATTCATGTTGACAAGACATGTAGTCTGCGTTTTAGTTTCTGGCGCGGGCTAAACGCCTGCCTGCTGAGTTACAATGTAACATTTCATTTAGTTATGTTTAGTTTAGTAATCAATAATAATAAGTTTAATAGTTAATAATTGATTAGTGTTAGTGTAAATATGTATAAATAAAGAAAGAAGTTAGTAATATTAATAATGTCTGTATCCATAATGTAAAGTCATCATCATCGGTCATCAAAGTTAAGTGTATGTGTGTTCGTGCTTCGGTTAATCAAGTCGTGGTTATCGTTGGTAATAGAAGTGCAAGACCACCATCATCAGAGCTTCTGTAACACACCCCTCGTGTTATAGTACTAATGTAATTCTTCTAGACATTTTACTTAATAAAATCTAACATCCTTACAACTTAAATTCCTTTTTTACCTCTCGCTAAGAGAGGTATTGGATTCATGCTAAAAATCGCACATCCGAATTTTATTGAATAAGCACGTTGTGAGGTCCCTAGAATACGATTTTAACATTTTTACAATGATGTCTGTGTGTGTGGATGTGTGTGTGTGTTATGATGTTGAAGGTACGATTTCTCAAGTTCTATCAACTAAAGACCTATTTAACTACGGATTCCTCAATCTAACATTAATGGGAAGAGTCGAATAGGTTTTGGTAGCAATTCGACAACCGGAAGTGATAGTTTCTTAATTTTTTTTTGTTAAAATACTACTACTTCTAGTTGTTCAATTGTTCAACTCTTCCCATTATTGTTAGATTGAGGAATCCGTAGTTGCACAGGTCTTTAATCTTATACAATTTGAGAAATCGTACCTCCAGAAACCTCATACACATACACACACACACACATATATATACCTACAGACATCATCGTAAAAATGTTATTATCGGATTCTAGGGACCTAAAAACATGCTTATTCACTAAAATCTGGATATGCAATTTTTAGCATGTTTCCAATACCTCTTTTAGCGAGAGTTAAAAATTACTGTTCATACAGCGGTACAACCAGAATAATAATTTTCAGTGCGATTGTATATTTATAGCGCTGTAGACCGTTTAATTCAGAATCAGACCATAAGTATTATTTAATTTTACGTTAAAACAATAAAACCTTTTAGAAAACATATCTTATTATGTGTCATTAGAACGACAAAATGTCCGTAATATTAATAAAAATTGGGGTTAATTTTTATTAGTTATTATTTATATCTTAAATTAATAAAATAAAATGAAAAGTTCACTTACGAAGTCAGTAGCAAAAATAATAGGAACTTGTAATAAATGATGATAAGAACAGATGCTCAGATAATAATAAAGTGCCAGGAGATATATTTACAACCTAAAACAACTAATTGCGAATGAATGTGACAAGTTGCGTACTGGGAGGCAGAATATCTGGGGAAATAATTGTAACAAATTTCCGCAGTAAATCATTGGAGGAGATGATAAATAACAAAGAGAGGTCTCCTCTTCGTCTCGTATTCGTATTCGAAGACGGTGGGACAGATAAATAGCTACGGTGGGTGCGCGACTGAGGGAATGATTATATATTTAAAAGGCGGACGGAAACCCAGCCGGGACGAGACACGAACTTGCTTCCGCATTCGACAAATTACAGGACCGTTTTTCCTCCTAACGTGCACTTGGCCATAATTAAAACGTTTGTTTAACCTATTTGGATGCCAGATGCGCGCTCGATCCTACCGCGATAGCGCTATACCGATGGGTACTTTGCTCTGAACAAAGACACAACTTTAACAATCGCAAAACAGTGGAAAATTTAAAGGTCATTATACAAGATCGTTAAAAATGCGTCTGAATTACACTACTTGTTCTCATGTCCACCGAAATACTATTATACTCGTATATACATTCGTGGGAAAAGACCGGACATTTAAAAAATAGTTAATATAATCCCGAAATCCTTAATCATTATTTGTTTTTGGAAATTTAGTGTTTGCGACTAATGAAATCTTGTTACTAGACAACCGTTTTACAAACTTAAAACTGATAACTAAACGCCAATTTTATGCACTATCGTAGATAAAAAATTAAAGAGGTACATAGCATATAATGACATTTTAAAACACTTGTCTTTTCGAATTAGAAAAAAAAGAGTTGAATTATTTTTCAAGAACTTATTATAATATTGAACAACTTGGATGCAAAATGTTAATATGCCGTCTGTGTGAGAGAGATCTACACTGTGTAATAGACTCTGAACAACTTGAAAACAGGGGCGGTTATTTTTAATGTTAATGTTAATAGTTGTTGTCGGATGCGGGATATGAATATACACCAGGAACTCCGCTTGTATATTAATCGAGAGCATTAACTTGGGAGCAACTAAAACACAATATTCTGATAATTTGTGGAGTTTTCGTTACAAATATGTGTGAAATATTTATTTATACATTATGTACTAACAAATGTGTGATGTTGGTTGGCGTTCTGTTCTATTTAACCAAAGATGAACGACTGTATTTTGCTGTGTTATTTGTCCACTTACTTTTCAGTTTTAGTTCAAATTGAAAGAGTACAACAAAATGAGAGTTAGTTTATATTGAAAGAACGACACGCAAAACAGAAATGAGTGGAAGAAAAAATAAAAAATAGCGACCCCTAACAAATGGGCAAAGTTAAAGAAGAAGATGTCAGTGTTAAGGGCAATTTGCATAGTTTGTTTATGAAATTTGAAATTAAGATTATAATAAAATTGTAACGTTTTCTTTATTTGGGTGAAGTGTAAATAATCATATATTATACAACAAGGCGATTGAAAATTCTCGAGTATACGAAACGTGTTGCCTGGAAACACCACGAGACCAAAGGTCAAGTGGTATTTCCAATAGGTAACTCGTTGAGTATGTCGAGAATTTTCTATTGTCGAGTTGTATACTGGTAGACTATATCATGAATAAAAACATGAATTAAAAAGTAAATAGTAAAATTAACGTGACATGTGGTCTATTTTATTTTGACAGAAACGTCAAACTGTATGATACATAACCTATCTTTTTAAATATAGTTGTAGTAGTATGTAATATTACATTGAAATCCTCGTATTTCAATAGATATGTTTATATTTCAAATAAACTTGCAACAGTGCAGTGTCTAGACTTGTGATACAAATAATTATATGTTTATTTGTCAAATTTTTACTTCAATAATGCCTTGCTGTCAAATAATAGATACGTACAATTATTTGTTTCGGTGCACTTGGAGCTGTCAGTGTGATTTTAGATGTCTACTTATAGCATACAAAGCACGATTTTCCTCGTCAAAGTCTAACTACAGATTCATTTATATACTCGATACTGTGTTCGAATGAAAAAGATCATGTTCGTAAATATAATTAAAAATGACATTGCCAGTTCTGAGTACAGAGAACAAAATAACCAAACGCACCTATAAGTGAATATACGAAGGTAGGTATATTCGAATATACAAAGGTTCGTATATTCGTTCACTATGGTTACTTAATAATAACCACTGTAATACGTGGTAACTTAGGAAAATCACGCATTCTTATTGGTTCACAATTTAATGAATGATATAGTCGGAGTAATATTATTAATTAAAATAATACGTTTATTTGCAACGATAAATAATTAAGATTAAATATTAAAATGATAAAAGTAACTAACACTATGATTAAATAATTATAAACACTAATAATATTATTAAATACTTAAACACTAAGATTATTTATTTAAGCAATATTTATATCACTACATTTAATTATATAACTACATTTATTTATGTTAACAACTCGTAGATCTTTATTTATATCACCGACTTCATTGCTCGTTGCTTCTATATCACAGACTATATAACACGACGCTTATTTATATCAGACTATCTGTGCGCTTTCTTTCGGCCGGCATTTATACAGCCCATTATCCTTCTAGAACTCTCTGACGCGAGTATCATCGAACACAAAAGATTCACTCAACTGGATGTAATTGACCAGTCAGAACGCGTATGGGTTTTCCCCGCGGGATTACGTCTTCGGGGTAATTCCGACGTCATCGTTCGCGAACATGCTATCAGTAGCGGCGGGAGCTTCCGGCGCGTCGGGTCGGCGCGCGCTACAAAAATATACCAGTCTATCTGTAATTAACCTTGAAAGAAATAAAGAAAAATAATCTTGAGAACTGGTAGATGAGCAGTATTACATTTTTCTTATTTGTATAGAAAGTGAAGTAGGGTTTCCATTTCCGCGGCAGGGCGTTCATAAGCGGCGACAACCAGGTTATTAGGAAGAGTGTCACGTAGCCGTGTAAGTGCAATAACTTTCAGCAATTTTCATTGCGTTAAATGACATTATTACACGCGTACATATTAATGAATGTGTACCTACATTCAGTGGGAATGCAGTGCCATGGGACGCGGTATTACATAATGAAAATTACATACGTACAGGGGGAGAATCAAAGGTAGGTACGAGCCGGAAAATCGTGAAATGTGTGCCATCGCACCGTTGCTTTTTAATGAATTTATGGAACCTGCTAATTAAATAATATCGTGAATAATATAAGATAGGATTACTTTACTCCTCGCTACATTTGTACAGTTATGATTTGAATATATTTTATGGAACAAGATATAATATTTATTCAAATATTCGGATTTGTATTTTTTTAACTTTTTAATTTTTGAAAATTTGTATTTTTCAACAATACGAGTGAAGAAACTGAGAATTTCGCTCACGTATGTGCCAACTTTGACACGAAGCGCTAGCCGAGTGTTCAAAGCCGCATAAGTTTTGTGAATTAAGATTTTATCTTCACCCATTCTGTCAAATTCAGTATTGTTATTTTATTATTATATTTTGTACAAATTCTACACATAAAGTCTTTTTTTTCAAAAGATTTTATAATTCTAGTACATTATCTTCCGTCAGTTTTACATTTGTATTTTGTACAACTACCATACAGAAAGTTTCTAGCAAAATATTTTATATTTCCAGTAAAATTATAACACAAACACTATTCAATTGCACTTGACACTGACATCTTTCAGTTAGAATATTGTACCTGTTTTCCTGTAAATCTATTGTATGTAAAGTATAAAATATAATCAATTCGTATAGAGAATAAAATATTCTCTAATATTTATAATTACATGAAATGTGAAAATATGATATTTAACAGCGTTTTTTCAAGAAAAACTGTTAAAATCTTCAAATGAGGTATCTCCCGTTGACCAACTATCATAAGATACTAACACAGTGCTATCAGTGACTCTAACTGAAAATAACGTTATTCGTATGGCTATGAATCAAGGTAATATATCTGAATAAATAAATAAACTTACGTTACAGCGTTGTTTTAAAATGAATCGTCCTAACTTAGTTGAAACAATATGAATTTTTAAAAGACAAGCATGTTATATCCACACGCTTCTATAGACATGACAAATAAGAGAAATAAATGTATTCCAAATTGTTATTTTGTTCATGATACAGCTGGCCTTAATTGGACTTCTTTCAAAATTTTACTGTAAATGTTATTTGTCTTAATTAACAAATGTGAGGGCATGTTTATGGGATCTGCAGTGACGTCAGCTTTATTAGTTTATATGAAAATTTTTAATTGCGTTGTTATGTCAATATAAGCGCAAAAAATATAAAATATTTTTGTTTTCATTTATTTATGTACAAAGTTCATATGCAATAAATGTCATTTACAAAAGGTTATATACGAGTATTAAAAAAACTTGTTAAATATTTCTGAAAGCAAATCAGGATATTACAAGCAAAAAAAGATAAAAATTTATGTTAAACAAACCAAATTCAAAATGGCTGCAGAGTAGAGTAACAGTTAATATTGAATCCTTTGTCTTTTGTCATTTCAGCATTTCTATTCGGTTAATAATAAAGCAAATACCAACTCCTTTCGCATTCTGTTAATTCACATATTGTTCATCTGCGCTTTGCTGGCCTACACAATCCATTTTTGATCGAGTGTGGCACTATATGCGTAGCCCCTATGTATTGACGACATGAATATATCGAAATGATTGCAATACCCGAGCACCGTGAATACAATTCAGCTATTTCGCGCCACAAAATCATAATTTTATTGTTCGTTCGTGAACAACGGACGTTGCTTTGTTTGGCGCCGGATGGCACCGTGCGATAAATAAAAACACCACCGTGACGTCACAGCGATGCGCGCTTGTTCGGATTTTTTAGTGGGTTTTAATTCAGAGCAGCCGGGTGTACATGTACCTGGTTTTGTGTTATTAATTCGCGCTGCATATCTCGATTGAACTTTATTTGTTACATTGTTAGATCTGACAGATTCAACCGAATTTGTTTTATGCTGTTGTTATACATATTCAAAACAATAAAATATTAAAAACTGAACCAGGTTTTAACTTGTTTTGAATATAGTGATTTATTGTTTTGTATAAAAATAAATTATTCAATTTTCAAACGGATTTAAAATGAAATAAATCACCTACAAATGATTGTTCATATTGTAAATAAAATATCTACGTTCAAAGTTTAAAGTTGGTGTTCTAGTTCTAGATACGTCAGTAAATGAGCAGAACGTTCGAAGAGAGATCAAATTAAAAGTTACACCTACCAAATAGAATTAAAAGTAGAATTACATTTAGCGTCCGCGAACGAAACTTTAAAATTAAATAATTATTGTTAGTTGATAATTGGACAAGGAACAAGCATTTCTAGAGCTACAGTGGAATTACGCTTGTTAATTCTACGAATACAAAACGCCAGATGATTATTTCCTCCAATCTAGTTGGAATTAGAGAAGCGAACTTTGTTTTTAACAATTCTCATACAAAAAAATCAAACAAATGTTTATAAAACTAAATAATTATTAATTTAAAATAAATATTCTATATCCCACAAAATAATTATTAAGTTCATCTTTTGTATTTATTGGTTTATGCATGATAATTTTCAGATGTTATTCGTAACTAAAGTATTTCGCGACAAGGTGTACACACTATTTTATATGCACCGTAAAAAAATATGTAATTACAAATTTTATTATATTTTCCCACAAAAATTGAATTATCATAAATTTAATACTTTTTTTTACTAAGAATGAGCTCTTATCGGAGGTACCTGTACAATATCTAGACTGTGCCACAATGTTATAAATAATATATGAAAAACAGTTAGTAGATACATTTCCGAATTTATACACAATTTAAAAAAAAATCCTAATTCTCCGAATTGCAAATTGTTATCACATTGGGCCCTGAGTAAAATCTAGAATGATGTCCGATCAAGGTCATCTGTATCATGAACGAATTAACAAATTGGCATGCATTTATCTCTGTTACTTGTAAATATTACAGGCGTGTGCAAAAATTCTTATTGTTTCGACTAAATTAGGATGACATTCTATTTTAAAACGATGCTCGTTGTTGACAATACTTTCGCTGTAACGTAAGTTTATTATTAATTCAGATATATTACCTCGATTCATAGCCGTATGAATAACGTTATTTTCTGTTAGTGATATTGACACTGACACTGTGTTAGTATCTTTTCACACATTTGGTTTTACATTTGCTAATAAACTTACCAGTTGACAGTTTTGAATGCTTTTATTGTAATATATTTTTAAAATAATAAAGTAACAGTAGTTTCTTATATACCCTCCTAAAAACTAAGTAGACGACACTACTGAATCTGAGAAAATGGGCGAATGGGCGGAGCTAAGATCGTAATTCATACAATTTGTAGATAACCTTGATCGGACATCTTTAAATTTCTTACGGTATGTATTTTACAATAATAGCATTTATTTTGGAAAAACAAATCAAGGAACTTATTGTTGTTATATTTTAGAAACGTCACTATCATTGTCGCATTATTTGTCATGTCAATTCTCAAATAATGTCGAAATGATTTTATGAATATGAAATAAGAAATTTACAAGTATCAAACATTTATTCATCATGTCCCCCATTTACATTAATACATTTTAAAGTATGGCTTCTTAATTCACTCATAACATTATTAAATTCTTCAGCCGCTTCTCTAAAACTTCTGTTATTATCCTTCAACTAATAATACTATCTTCACTTTGTCTTCTACACTCAGTACCAATGTAATAAAATACTTTCGTTAATTGCTGTCATAGCACTCTCACATAAGTATTAAATTATATCTCAACGATAAAAATCGTGCAAAAGAAAATAATTATTTTTAACAAATGAATAACGTTAACACTAATAAATTTAGTATTGTCGGAAAGAGGACAAAAAATGCAATCCAAATTTATAAAAAAATAGTATAGGTTGTATTTACATTCACAAAGTTGATGTCACTTTCGGTTATACCGGAAGCTCTACAATTACAGTTTATACACATTTCAATCACAAATATTGCACTGATTAAATCATGTCCTATAAGCAATATATGTATCTGTAATAATAATCGAGAAAACAGGGTATAACCACTTTTTCAAATATATATATATATATATATATATATATATATATATATATATATATATATATATATATATATATATATATATATATTTAATTTGCACTGGACATATTTTCGTAAAGCGATTTATGAATTTGTTAGTTTTTGTTTTGATCTAAACCAATATGGTTGTTTTTCATTTTCTAAAAGCAAATTCTATCAAAATGTAAATGACTGTACTATTAACGTAAATAATAGGTTTTAGATGAAATTTTTATTCTGTACTCACCATTAACATCAACTCTCAACCAGGAAACGATGGGACTGTCCAAAGCGTCGCTCTCCACAAGGCATCGAAACTCGGCGTAGAGGTCACCGCGACCCAAAACGAGTCGCAGCTTACTCCGCGCAGTTCCTACTCCGTGTGAACCTTCCTCACTCGAGTACACCCCTGCAACAAGAAAGAAATTTATGTTTAATAATAATAACTTTTATTCATATGGAATGAATGATTAAATATTTACTATGAGAAGTAAGAATATGTATCTCTAATGTACTCGTGTAACATATATTAGCTATTAAGTTATTTAAATGTAAATTATATGTGATACATGTGTAATAAATATATTTTGTAAAGAGTAGTATGTAATCTCACGAGTATGTATGTATTTTAATATTTGATGATAGTTACAAAAAAAATACATTATAAATTATTAATCTTATACAAACGAATACGAAGGTGATTCAAAAAGTAATGGAAAATTCGACATTATACTGCATAAGATGTTATTTAAGTAAGCGTACAAGGCTTAACCGATGGTGGAACTAACCCCACAGATAGTAAATCTGGCAATAATTTTTGTTTTACATGCTTTCTGTAAGTACTGATCAATTACGTCCTAGTTTAAAATTTTTGTAAAAAAAAAACTCTGCAACGTAAAATACAGAAAAATAATGAGTAATGAAAGAAAAATGTACATGGAGAATCTCTTAATTCTTGATCTGTGACTATTATGGAGGTGACACGTATAGGTTAAAGAACTTAAATTTGTTTCAAACATTATGGGAAAATGTACACCAACACTGTAGACTAGAGTAACATTGCACTGCGAAAAAGCTATCAAATTCTTCTCAAGTAAGTTGTAAATATTGACAAAAATACACATCGTTATAAGAATAATCGGAGTGCAATCTATCCATCACTCTATTAAAGGGAATTAATGTGTTATTTAGATACATGTATGAAAATATAAACTATTAAAGAAGATATATAAGAATAGATGCACAATCCAGATATGTAAATTTTAGACCGCCCAAAATTAATGTTTTTCCTAGAAGAATATGAAGAGAAAGTAAACAAGAACGTTGTTAGAATTGAAAATCCCTGTTACCAGCCTAAAATTTATATATGGTAAACTCTACTTTGTAATTTATTGTACATAATTTATGGTAAAATATCCTATAGATTTTGTAAATATATGTGAAAATTGTTTTATGTTGAGACATGCTCTTATTGAATAATAAAGAAGTTTATACGTCATAGACATATGAATATATTATTTGTATTTCTAAAAATATTCTTTGCTTTATGCATACAGCCAGGTAAAATATACGACGAGTGGTTACGTGCTGCCCACATCAGATTTTTATAGAAAGTATAGGCATTGAGTAGGTACATATTCTATTATTTCTGGGAATCTAGGTATAATTTGTTTCATTGGCAATGGCAATGTGATAAACTCAAATACTAAAGTATCAAATATTGAAATAAAACAATATTTGGTTTGAGTTCTGTATATATTTAATTATTTAACGTTTCGACAGCGAAGTGCTGTCTTCATCAGATAAATAACAAAGTACATGTAGTCAAGACAACACGTATACAAAAAGAGGGTAACATAGATCAAAAATTACATAACAAACATACAAAGATTGTATTATTTCATTATATCATGAGTTCTGAAAGCTTCTATCAATATCAAAAAATATTGACTTTATAAAAAAAAAATCTGATGTGGCCAGCACAATACCTTCCGTCAATCCTGTGTATTATGTACAAATTCCATACATAAATTTTCTTGCAAAAGATTCTAAATTTTTGGTATTATGTGATTATTATATATTGATATTATGCCTTTCTCGGCAACTGAATTCCATACTCCTGATACTCCTTATAACAAACAAACCACATGAAATAAGAAAATTATGAAATTTTGATTGAAAAATTATAACACTTGTCAGTTATGGACATAATTAATTGCTGTCATTTTGACATGGGTAAAAGTCATATTACTGCACGCGCCCCATACATAAATTTTCTTGTAAAATATGTAACCAAAAAAAGGAAGTGGCGAGAGGTATTGTGCTGGCACAACAATTTTTTTTCCCTAGTTACCCATAAAAATTTTGCAACAGAATAATTTTTGTATTACTTACACTGGCTTGCAAAAAAATCGCGTACACCTGTTTTTTGCTGTATTGAGTCGGTCTCGATTGTTAACTTGTCAGTGTCACAAGTCAGTGTCATTAGTGTCGATTAAGATGCCAAAATTATCAGAAAACGAGAAAGTTGTAATATTTTCTAAGTTAGAAGAGGGGTGGTCAATCAGATCCATAGCAGAACATTAAGATTAAATAAAGTACTGGACGCTGATGGAGCGATGATAAATTACTAATGTTACTTCGTCCATAATATGTTTCAGTCATAATTTTTACTTATTTATAAATCCATGGTTGTTCTTTAATTTTTCTAGAATATATTTGTAATTTAGTAGTAAATTAGCACAATGAAGAACTTGCTCCACGATACCTAAAATAATGACATGACAGTGACAAAATCATTGACAGTTGATATTAACCTATTTTAAAAAAATCTGATGTGGCCAGCACAATACCTTCCGTCAATCCTGTGTATTATGTACAAATTCCATACATAAATTTTCTTGCAAAAGATTATTATATATTGATATTATGCCTTTCTCGGCAACTGAATTCCTTACTCCTGATACTCCTGATAACAAACAAACCACATGAAATAAGAAAATTATGAAATTTTGATTGAAAAATTATAACACTTGTCAGTTATGGACATAATTAATTGCTATCATTTTGACATGGGTAAAAGTCATATTACTGCACGCGCCCCATACATAAATTTTCTTGTAAAATATCCTATATTTCCAGTAAAGTTATTTCATAAACAAACTATGCAAATTGCACTTGACACTGACATCTTCTTCTTTAGTTTTTCCCATTCGTTAGGGGGACGCTATTTTTTATTTTTTTCTTCCACTCATTTTTGTTTTGCGTGTCGTCCTCATTCAGTTCCTTTTCTCTCAAGTCTTCTACAATACAGTCTTTTCATCTTATATTTGGTCTTTTTATGTTTCTTCCACCTTCTATTAATATATTCATCTCTCCTCATAACATGTTCAAACCAATGTAATCGTCTCTCTTATATCTAGAAACTTCTAACACTTGAGTTACTTCCCTTATTCTTTGATTGATTTACATTTTATTGATACTGACACATCTGTCAATTTGAATTACCTGAATATATTAGCAGTTTCCATGGTTAAGTTAGCATGCTGGCTGAATTATGAAATTTATATCAAATTTATTATCTCTATTCTTCTTTAACTCTATATCTGTTGAATATCAAATATAAAATGCAATCAAATCGTATAAACAATAATATATTCTTTAAGTTATAATATCATTTAACTGAGTTTTCCAAGAAAAACTGTTAAAATCTTCAAATGAGGGTACTTCCGGTTGACCAATTATAACCAAACTCTAAACAAGTCTGCATATGGTTGTAAGGAAGAGGAATACGCAAGAATTGTAATTTTTGGAATTCTAGTATTGGAGATATCGTGCACGAAACGGCGGTCACACACACACACACATACACACACACGCACACACGAACACACACACATACACATACAGACATCATCGTAAAAATAGTAAAATCGTATTGTAAAGACCCTAAAACGTGCTTATTCAATGAAAACTCACCACCGAATTTTTTGACCAAAGACAATACCTTCCTTACCTAGAGGTGACGGAAGGTAATATGAATTTATACCAGCTAAAAATTATCAAGAGATAAAAAAAATCTTTACAGAAAAATGTTGCTTAAATAATAGGTAAATAAAATAGATTCCTACATATGTAGGTATCTACTTCTAAAATGTTAAATGAACATTATTATTATTCACCGAAACAATTCGTTATCCAGTGGTTACAGAATAAAAATAAATGAATAAAACAAAATATTGAAATAATACGTATTGTTATTTCAAATTAAACACGTACATACATGCATATATTTCCAACAAACTATGCAATAACATCAAAGACTGGAAATTATGATGTTCAAAATATTAGTCTGGTTATTTGAGTTTATAAAACAAATACATTTCAGTTTTTCAGTTATATGAATATATTTTTGAAAAACAAAATACAACTCGTACATTTATTGCGTATAGAGTTTGCTTAACATAAATATGAATTTTGTTTTCATTATTTGCAGGAAAATTATAACCGGAATATGCTTGTCTTTCCAGCGAATGCGTATTATGAAACATGGATAATTATTTTTCCTAAACAATAAACAACAATAATTCTGAACAAAAATAATATCACAAAGTGAACAACGAGAGTAATTCCAATACATTGTAGTATGCTAGTTCGGCATGTATACAAAATATATCAACTCTTGCGTATCACCAATATTGAATGGCGCACAAATAATACAGTTCAGTAGTTATTATGTGCATTGTACACTGCATTTCATTGACATGACCTATTCTGATCATTGTTTTAATTAAACATGACAGGCGTGATCGTCTGTTGTTATTTTATAGCCATTTCAGGGTATGTCGAAATTTGTTTTGTGTATTATTGTGACACTAATTTTTGATTTAATAAGATAATTGAATATTTTAATGTAGTAAATTTTTCGTGACAGTGCGATATTGTTTTGTAAATCAGTTTATGAATTTAGTTATAAATTTAAAGTGAGCCTGATTATGAAAACGGCACTAGAAGTATATATATATTTTCAATTTAAATAGTGCGATTCTGAAATAGTTTCTCAAGTACACTGGCTTGCAAAAAAATCGCGTACACCTTAAAAATCAAGTAAGAGTTTTTAGTGAATAAGCATGTTTTAGGGTCCCTATAATACGATTTTACCATTTTTACGATGATGTATGTATGTATGTATGTATGTATGTATGTATGTATGTATGTATGTATGTATGTATGTATGTATGTATGTATGTGTGTGTGTGTGTGTCTGTGTATGACAAAAGCTTCGGACCCCATAACTTCATTACCACGATTCCAAAAATTATATTTTTTTCGTATTCCTCAAGTTTACATCCAAAAGAACAACTGATTATATTTTGGTTATAATTGGTGAACCGGAAGTAGCCTCATTGGAAGATTTAACAGTTAAATTTGATTTATTGACATTTAACGTTATTATAACTTAAAGAATATATTATTCTCTATACGATTTGATTACATTTTATACTTCATATTCAATAGATATAGAGTTAAAGAATTTTAATGATATTAAATTTTATAATTCAGCCAGCTATGCTAAACATGGAAACTACTAATATGTTCATATAATTCAAATTGACAGATGTCAGTATCAATAAAAAGTAAATTAATGTGGCAGAGATGAGGATGTTGAAGTAGATGTTTGGGAAGACACGGAAATATACGGTAAGAAAATAACTCTAGTGTTACAAGTTTCTAGAAAGATACAAGAAAGACGATTACATTGGTTTGAACATGTCGTGAGGAGAAATGAATAATTATATTTGAACAAGAATGAGTAGTTTAGTAAAAGAAGGACTGTATTGCGGAAGACTTGAGAGAAAAAAACTGAACGGCACGCAAAAATAGGGACCCCTAACGAATGGGAAAAGCTAAAGAGGAAGAAGATGTCAGTGTCAAGTGCAATTTGAATAGTTTTTTTATGAAATAATTTTACTGGAAATTTTAAAATATTTTGCAAGAAAAATTATGTATGGAATTTATACATTATACACAGGAGTGACGGTAGGTATTATGCTGGCCACAACAGATTTTTTTTAAATTTGTCTTCTACACCAATATGAATAACTGGCAAATTGTATAAGTAGTTCAATAGTTAAACATAAACTACATTTTATTGATAACCTACTCTGATCATTATTTTAATTAAACATGACAAGCGTGATCGTCCGTTGTTATTTTACAGCCGATGTCAGGATAGGCAGGATTTTGTTTTGCTCACCCTGCTCTAGCAAACGTATTACTTTAATTAAAGCATCTGACTAAAGCGTGTAATCCAATTAAAACTGCTGCAGTTATTAGACCGACCGAGAGCCGACCAGCGATGCGGTAAAGTTTTCTTCCCCGAATTCTGATAATATAATATGAAAAATATAACAAACTGATGTTGCAGCAAGGCAATGTTCAAACTATGTGGATGTTGTTTTAGTTTTTGTAGCTGCGGATTATAATTGAGATATGATACTTTTTCGAGGTTTCGTTCCTTTAATTGGAATGAAATATGATATAGTTTGTAGGTATCTAGGTTAAATTGGAAATGTAAACTAGGAACAGGATGTTCCTATCGGAAAATTTAAACGTAGATGTGCATGTGTTTATAATTGAATCATGTGATAGCGTGGTAGGCACTCGTAAATGAAAGCAATGTATTTAGGTAAATTATGTCTAGTTGGGAAAATAAGTTGTCTCGTTTTTAATTTCTAATGGTCAGTTGAAAAGCTTATAGTTAAAGTCTTAACTACACGTTAACAAAAATAGTGCTTATCGAAATTTTGACAGTAATATTTATCAACTCATTTGTTTTTTCATTTCGAAACGATATTGTCATCAGTTAGAATTTAACTATAGCAATGCAACTGACCATAAGTGTCAATGCAAATACCGTTGGATTAGACATTACACGAACAGTATTCAATATCTAATAGGTAGGTATACCAAATTTCTTCATATTTATATTACCATCATATAAAACAAATAAAAATAGTTGGCTATTTGCTACAATAACTATCACCAAATATTACATAAACTAAACATCATATTATTTATTTATAATTTCAATCCACTTTTACCTCTCGTTAAGTGAGGTATTGGATTCATGCTAAAAATCGCATATTCAGATTTTAGAGAATAAGCTCGTTTCTTAAGGTCCCTGGAATCTGATACTAACATTTTTATGATAATGTCTGTGTCTGTGTGTGTGTGAACGTATGTGTGTGCGTGTGTGGATGTTGGCGGAACGATTTCTCGTGTAACTACGGATTCCTCAATCTAACAGTAATGGAAAGAGTTGAATAGATTCTGGTAACAATTGGACAACCGGACATAGTAGTATTTCTTCTAAATAATATTTTTTGAAACGTTGTTATTACAAATATTAAAAAAACAAAATTCTCTATTCGACACATTTAATTTTTTTATTATATCTTCTATAGATTAAAAGATATAGGAATATAATCTATAAAATAATGTGTTGTACCAAATCTCTTTATGGTAACCAGTTAAGAAATTAAAATGTCTGTAATTGACAGATAAATGTCACTAATATCAGTGTCAAAAATTCAGAGATTGTACTGAAGGCTTTTTCTGGGAACGATATTTAATATTTCTTATTGTATTATTAATGATATATTTAAAATCATAGGTATATTACAGAACCGTTCAGAAATATCTCCAATCTTGTCAATGAATTGGAAAAACCTCGAACGTTCAGAAGAGTAGGAGAAAAATAGAATGAATTTTAAATTATACAAAATACGTAGATATAAAAGTTTAGGTGTAATTCGAATTTTTTGTGTATATACAAGACATGTTAAATACAATACTGGCGAGAAGTATTGTGATGGCCACAATAGATTTTTATTTATTTTTTCAATTTATATGTTTCAGCAAAGAATGTGAGGTCAAAAATTTGTTCATTGTAGCTGTAGCTACATGTAAAAGAAACCTCTTTAAAAATTCCGTATCAGTAGAATGATTTAGAGTAGACTACAATTTCAGAAACACATTTCATATAATATTGCTGAAGATGAAGGTTTTTGGGCGCTCGAAACGTCCAAGTGTATAAACTAAAAAATCTTCCCAAAAAAGCCGAAAACAGTATTTCTTCCAACACAATTCTTCAATGAAACCAAAGTTGAATCATTACGCTACAATTTCGAGTTAAAAATGATGTCTACTCAAATAAATGCATATTATGATTCAGAATAACTATGAGTAGTTGAACTTTATGGGTCATATTGTTAAAAAAGAGAATGCATCTTAATTATCTAGGCTTATAGGCAGCATATTAGGCCACTTACAAAGAAATGTATGTGACATTCAGGACAAAATCTAAAATCTTAAAATAGTATTTAAAATTTTCAGTTTAACTAGAGATAAAAATTCCGGGCCTTAGCCCCATGAGTTCCATGCACTATAAAACTCTAACAAAACTAAAGATTTTCAACACAAAAACATTTGACTTGTGTAACATTATAAGTTTGACCAAAAAACCAATACTTAAACTTCAAATAATGATCTGTGATGGCTACGGCCAGCAACAGTTTAATCGTCAGTTTAGAGAAAGTGGTAAAAGCGTTTCATATAACCACCGGTCAAGTCAAACCGGAACTTTCACTGGAGGTTGTAAAAGCGGTCCTTAAAAGAATAAATTTTATTTTCTACATTAGGAATACTGAACAGTAAGGTTAAGCATAAACCTAGAAACTTTTGAATTCAAGACAATAATTGTACGTAGTAGTTGTCTTGAATACTTTGAAAAATTTTAATGAATATTTATCCATATACTGCAATAAAAAAACAGCCAGCTTGTAATAAGGTAAACGTAGGTTGAAAATAATAAATCAGTATGCGATCGATCCGTGAGGTAAATTATTCGCAGATAATTGAAAATTTGGAATATTTATAATCTAATCAATATCATTGAGTGACGTGGGAGCAAATAAATTATGGATGAGGTGGAAAAACTTTGTTGGAAACACAAATGAATAACAAAGATATCGACAAGAGAACACGAATGAGATAAAAACTCATTTACTTCCAAAACCGATTATTCCATTATTTTTCTTGTAGCGAAATTACCATTTTTCCTAGATTCATCACCTCGGGAGAAGTAAATCCCGTTTGTTGCGTTTCTCTGAGTTAATTCCATATCTAAGCCCCGCGATATGAACCTCTCATGCGGTTGAACATTCATCACTTTCGCAGTTCGCCACTTGACATGTTTTTGCGAGAAATAGAACCCTTTCCGGCTTTTTTCTTCCTGTAGCGTTACCGGTGCTGAGTTTATTGTATTGTTTATTCATTTTATAGCTGGCTGTAACTTTTTCCACTATGCAAACGTACCTTTTATTGTTTAAGTCAGTGTGTGGCGCTGTTACACTGAATGGACTTACTTTTATGGCGATGTTGTGACCGACTTTTTGTTTAGTTTTAGATAAAGTTTTATTTTTTTGCGACTTGGATACATTTCAATCTTTATTTAACGTGACATCTTCCGAAGCAAGACTCTCAGACAAAAGAAACCTACTAACTTCTCAAGTATATTAGATACAGAGACGGGGAAGTTTTTTTTCCTACATATTGTTTCTTCTGTCTGCGATGCATTTTTGTAAATTGCAACTAATGAAATCATACAACAGAGTGAACAAAAAATTGTCTGAATTACCATCACCCCACGTAATTATATTAAAACAGTTGTCAGGTGTACCCATATACGTATTTGGACGATACTGTAATGACAGAAGGTAAAAATTATAATTAAATTTGAAATTTAAAATCAAATTACTTAAACAGTTTCATTTTGATTGGCTTTAATAAAATAGGGTGAAAAAATATGCTTCAACAGCTTTAAAGACGGGAAGGCATCAATTATTCCCGTAAAAAAATAATTTCGGGCCATCCTCTTTAACTTCCAAAATCTTTAGTCGGCGCTGGAAAGAATCACCAATCAACAATTTTATTCGAGTCGGAAGAGATCGTTCGGATGGTCGTATAAAATTTGCCAGTGGGAGGACTCTCACCGGTTCCCTTCGCTCCCTCGTCGTAAAACTAGTGCGAAGATTGCGGTGCTATCACCTCCTTATTGCTGCGAGGCGATATCGTCCGGATGACTTGCGCCCTCGCAGGAATCCATGCTGCAGATAAAACCTTCAGGAGGCCATAGCCAGTCGTACTTCCCAATCAAGATAGCATAGTAGAACCCAGCTGATATTATAGGGGAGTTATATCCTTTTGTTTACACCCCTAACTCATAATTCACACGGTTCCGTTCAAGTCATCGAGACGTTTGTTCTCTAATAACATCAAATCAGTACAAATGTTCGTCATTTCGTTTTATGTTCTCTAATGGTATTCGATATATTTTTCAATAGACTTTGTATAGTAGATGTATAAATGAAAATTAATGTAGTCATTTACACCAATAGTTAGAAGTTAACTAAGAAATTTTCACTTAATTTCACCAAATCAAGATATTGATATTTTATTGATGAACGACTCTAGATCAAAGTTCATTTACATGATTTATGAATAGTAATTAAACTTTGAGTTTTTATAAAAATGTATTTATATTATGTGGCTTATCGATTTCGCTAACAGATTTTAGCATCTTTAGGCATGTGTAGGCTCCCTACAGCTGAAAGATGTACATTCAATAGTATTTGTAGTAAATATAAAATTATTATAGAAAATGTTATGTATTAATAGAAAAAAATATATGTATTAATATAGTGGGAAAGATGCTGGGGAGTGATACATTTGTTTTAATATTAAATATAAAGAGGTAATATATCTTAAAATTAAATTTATAAGTTTTAGGTTAGGGGAGCATGCCAATCATAGAAAACTGTAATGATATGAAATATATATATCAGATCTTCCCATGAATGTCCGATTGGGAAATACATAGTTAAACAAATATTAAGTCCTATAGTTTTTGAGTAATCGTCCTTCCAACATCCCACATACATACATACACACACACATCCAGACATCATCGTAAAAATATTAAAATCGGATTGTAGGGACCTTAAAACGTGCTTATTCATTGAAATCTGGATATGAGATTTTTAGCATGAAGCCAATACCTCTCTTAGCGAGAGGTAATTTTTTACTTCCTTGTACGTAAGTAAAGGAAGTATTGTAATCGCGCAAAATTTCGGTTTTCAGATTTCAGCGGAAATATCCATTTTGATCATCCCTGAATCCATTTTGACTAATTTCGTCGTGACGTCTGTACGTACGTACGTTCGTACGTACGTATGTATCTCGCATAACTCAAAAACGGTAAGCCGTAGAAAGTTGAAATTTTGTATTTAGGACTCCTATAACATCTAGTTGTGCACTTCCCTTTGTGGTTATTACACAATATCCAGAAGTGGCACTTTACATGAAGCCTATAATAGATTTTAATGAAAAACTGTTTTAAAATATAATCCAAAACTTTTCAAATTTGGTATACAAGACTTTTATGACAATCGAAATAACATAATAGATTTTGGTTGAAATAGGCTAACCGGAAGTGGTACATTACTTGAAGTTGTTAACAGTTTTTCTTGAATAAAATGATTTTATTTTGATTTTAGAAATAAATGCTTCAAATAAAAGTTTTAGAGAATTAATTTATGCGTCTAGCTCATCAAGTATTATTAAATTAGCCCTTTGTATAAGCGAGATATGTAAATTTAAAAATTATATACTTTTTTGTTTTTGTAATAAAGCTTGCTATGGATTAGGACAAAAACATAATAAAAATGTTCATGTCAAATTACGTTAAATAAGTGCAATTTTATGATTCGTACAATAGCAAATATTATATTTTTATTGTGAAATTAGTCATATTCATTGTTGTAATCAAATATTTCTTTTGTTGTAATCAAAACTCTCTTTTAAAAGAACCGGGTTAGATTATGGTTGCTATATATCTTACTGTTTTGAAGTTAAAATTAATATTTTGTAATTTATTTATTAAAAAAATATGTATAGTTTAATAATCGTACAAGGAAGTCGTGTGGTGTCCACATTTTTTTTGTATGTAACATTGTTCTCTAAGGTCATTAGTTGGTCCAAAAAAGCGCTGGTTGTTTTAAATGAAACGGCCTGTATATTTAGTCTTAATTAGTCATATTTAGATACAAATTTGTGAATATAAATCTTTATAAATGTTTTCCATGTAGTTCAATGACGCATTAAACCGTTTCAATAATTTACTTTTAAATTATTATTTTGGAATAAAATTGTACCTTACTAGAGGTGGGCGCGTGAGTAACTTTTTGTTCACGATCACGCACGTTCACGAAACTAAAAAGTTAATCACGACCAATCACGCACGACTTTTTATGTTTGATTCACGATCACTCACGATCACGAATTTATTTTGGCACTTATGCCCGATCACGCCCGGCGAGTCACGTTCGTGTCACGTAATTGTTTCTATATTTACAATATGTATATCTTGAATGATATTGAAGCAAACTATGTATACAATTATGGGTACTAGAAAAATATTTTGAAGGAAAAATCACATGTTTCGACATGCTAATAATAATAATAATATTATAACGTAAAATATTTATATTAAAACTACATTTTTTTAGATAAAAAGTAGAAAAAATCATATTGCTCACGCCCAAATAAATTGCAATCACGCCCGATCACTCACGATATATTTTTAGGCTCTCACGCTCACGCCCAATCACGAAGCAAAATTTAAAATATATTCACGGTCACGCGGGTCACGTCGTGACCCATCGTGACCCGACAAAATTCACGACCCGCGCCCACCTCTAATCCTTACCTTAGTTTAAATCTCAAAATATATTCATAAATAATTAATATCTTTATATTAAAGTCAATATACAAACATAATTAAAATTGCAACCTGTAAAAAAGGAGCAGTCATAAACTCTGATTATAATGATCCAGACGAAATAACACTTTTATTTCAAACGATATAGATACGATGGGAAACCTAATGTTAATGGTATGAGTAATAAAGGTAAAGACTATTACCTTCCATTTTATGTTTGCGGAACTACTAAAATTTAAAGCCTTCCACAATGACATGTGATGTCTTCAAATGCTCAGCTATCTACATAATACCAACATTTATTACTGCTTCATACAAGTTTGGATTTAGATATCTTTAGGTTTCTCCCTCTCCCTATACATTTATTGTTGTTCTACAATAGTTATTTATTTATTTATTGTGTAACAGAAACAACAGTATATACATACAGTAATTTTTTTTAAAGATGTCCGATCAAGGCTATTTGTATCATGACCGAATTAACAAATTGGCATACATTTATCTCTCTCCTTTGCAGTCTATAAGCGTGCGCGATAAGGATGGATATAACACGTTTGTCTTTCAAAAATTTATATTCTTACGACTAAGTTAGGACATTCCACATTAAAACGATGCTCGTTGTTGATAATACTTTCGCTGTAACGTAAGCTTATATATTAATTCAGATACATTACCTTGATTCATAGCCATACGAATAACGTTATTTTCTGTCAGTATCACTGACACTGACATGTCAGAACCTTATTTTTCACATATTTGGTTTTACATTTGCTAATAAACTTACTAGTTGATTTATTTTTGAATTTTGATTGCTTTTATTGTAACATATATTTTTATAATAATAAAATAAGAGTAATATCTTATATACCCTCATAAAAACTAAGCAAACGACACTACTGAATTTGTCAGAATGGGCGGAGCAAAAATCTGAATTCATACAATTCGTAGATTACCTTGATCGGACATCTTTCAAAAAAATTACTGTACCAGTGACAGTTTCTCGCAGATTAATATTTACAGTACATTAGTGCTTATAATAATTAGTATACATAAAGTGAATATAGGTATAGTTGGTTTTTACAATTCTTTTAAAGTAGTTGTTACAGTTTTTTTTAAATTGCTGTAGTGAGCTATGAAATCAATATTCATGAATCTAGAGTGATTGTACGTTGACATCATTCTATTTATTGGTGAATTATTATAATTCTTTGTATTGAAATGGGGTAAGCAAAATATTTTTTTTGATCTTGTATTTTTTTGGTTTACAGAGAATTTAAATTGCGAAATAAATGACACGCTATCAAAAAAATTATTATATGTTTTATACAGAAACATCATATCAGCTAAGATTCTTCTGTTTCCCAAAGACATATTAAAATATTTTTTTCACTACTAGCTGCACAGAGGTACTTTATTGACCGAATAGAGTGCCGTGAAATTGAATTTCTCAACCCGTCCATGGTTACCGGTATATAATTTTTCATTATTAACCGATAATAAGTTAATAATGAATAAATTTACATTTTTTGATAATTCTGTGACAGTTTTAAATCGGAAATGTTTATAGCAAGTTTAAGTATAACCAAGAGACTTTATTTATTAATGTTTTATGCATTTAAATGGTTGTTTAAATAGCTTAATTCAATATTAAAAATTCGGATTAATTTTAATATTTGTTTATCGCGCCGAGAACATATTAAATACTTGACATTTCTTTCATGTCAATTTCGCTTATTCAATATTAGAAAAACAGTATTTAAAAATAATACTTTTCAACAATATTTGTGATTTGACAATAAATAATACAAATGCTTGAACCGTGCAACCAAAAACTGTCCAATCACAATCAGATGATACAACCTGTCAATGAGCACATATGTATAAGCATAGCATTCGGAGAGTGACGAGCCCAGAGTCGAATAAAGTTTGTTAAATCATGTGATGCTTTTTAATCTAAACCTGTCCCGAACACGAACACTACAGTAAGTAAACGAAAATTTAATCTTTTCTATTAATAATGACTTTTATTTTAGGTTATTGTTAGCTAACACTGCTAACAGACAGAATTCAATACAACATAGACAATAATTATGGTTAGAACCACAAATTAAGTGAATAAATACGTGCTAGTAGTGAAAAAAATAGTATATATACCACGGTTATGAAGAGCACAACCTTGGTGTATAATATACCTACTATTAATCTGGCATCGTAATCATTACAGTCAATACTATTTTTTTTTACACAAAATAGAAGTAAATTTACGCTGGACATTTTCTATGCACATGGAACTCTTAATATAGCTAGGACTCCAAACAACAATCGCATATTCTAATTTAGAACGAACTAATGCAAAAAACAAGCAAATAAGGGACTGTGGATCATGAAAATGTTTACAGTTGCGTAAAATAAATATCCAGTATCCTATATGATTGTTTAGCACATTTTTCAATATGATTGTTCATTAATAATTTAGAGTCATAAAGTACTCCCAGATCCTTAATAAGAGTTTTACGTTGAATGATTGTGTTATGAATGCAATAATTATACTGAATTATGTTAAAATTCCGAGTGAAGCTCACGGTATAGCATTTTGAAGTATTTAAATGTAAGCAATTATCATTACAAAAATTTTGTAACTATTGCAAATCACTTTGTAGTAGTAAGTTGTCGTCGTTGGTCATGATTACTTTGAATTTTTTTAAATCGTCAGCATATAAAACAAATCTTGAGTGTTAAAAGCGTTTGTTTATATCATTGGTAAATAAGTTAAAAAGTAAGGGACCAAGGTAAAACCCTTGAGGTACTCCGGTTAGTAAGTAGCTAAACATGAATGTACACGCATCTTCATAAAAATATTAGATGAGTATATATTTTAGCTATAAAAACAAAGAGATTTGTTTGAATTTACAAGCCTCGTTGTCCGTTACCACATCCGCGGTCGTAATTAAACACAAACAGTAAATATTGTCATTGGAGTCGAGTATTTTTTCAGTTAATTTCTTGTCCCGTTCTCATTAGGGTTTAATAATGTCTGTTTGTTCGATAAATTTATATTTAAATACTTGTGATACAGAGTAAATATCACGGTTTGCACGTGACTAACTCTACCAAATAATTAAGATTAATTACAACAGGGAATTGAGTTCTCAACCTTGTTTTTATAAACCGATAGATAACGAGAACAATACAATTGTTGTGTTAACAATAAGAAAACAGGAAACTGTTTGTACTTTTGTAAAAAATACTGATATCAATGGTACATTAGGAAGATGGTGCAATAAGAAAAGGTTCTTCAAACGATGTAAGATGTAAGGCAAGAGGAGGATTTCATGTAAAGTATAATTCAGTTAATCCATTTTAGCAGCATTTTGTAGGAGTTTTGCTTGAACCTAAATTTTGTAATTACCATTGTAATTAGGATAGTTTTACATATTTATTGTATAATTAATCTTTAGGTATTGTAAAATCTATGATTTATCACAAATATAATATTTAAAATAAAATGGAAACTGTTCTCAAATAGTTATTTTTGTATCAAGGCACTGACGTTCTATTTTTACCTTCCGTCACCTTTAGGTAAGGAAGGTATTGTCTTTGGTCAAAAAATTCCAGGGACTAAGAACGAAATGAGAACGAAAACGAAATAAACCGAAATTTTTATAAGAACGAAAACGAAAACGCAATATATTTTTTTCGTTCATGATTGAAAACGAAATAATTTATATCGGTTACCGGTTTTAACCGTTATTTTATTTTATATTTTATCTTATTTACAGCAAATATTTTACAGGCAAATATTATTGAATTTTCAGATATTTGATTTGCAAACAAGCAGATATTCAAAGTAGTTCTCCAGTAGCTAACCCTGTTACGTGTTAGGTTAAACGGTATACTCGTAGTTTCATCTATTGAACACTGACTGCGATAATTTTCATTTGCACACACTGTCGGTATCCGTTTTATTAGTTATGTTAAGTACTTATATAAGAGAACTAACATAAAGGAAGATTTGCTTGAAAACATACTATTAGTTAGGTGAAATAAAATGTAATTAATGTTTTATTCTTTATCGTAAAAAATTCTGGCCATAGCATAAGCTTTTCTTCTTATTTTTATATATGTATTATCTTTCCTTTATATGTATGTTCATTACTGTGAACGAAAACGAAAATATTTAGGTGGGAACATTAAGAACGGAAACGAAATTTTTCGGTTTTGTTCGGATAAGAACTGAACGAAATATTTTTCGTTTTTAGTCCCTGAAAAATTCAATGATGAGATTTTAGTGAATAAGCATATTTTAGGGTCCCTATAATACGATTTTACCATTTTTTATGTATGTATGTATGTATGTATGTATGTATGTATGTATGTATGTATGTATGTATGTATGTATGTATGTGTGTATGTGTGTATGTGACAAATTTGATTTATTGATATTTAACGTTATTATAACTTAAAGAATATATTATTCACTATACTATTTGATTGCATTTTATACTTCATATTCACTAGATATAGAGTTAAAGAATTTTAAAGAAATTAAATTTTATAAATCAGCCAGCTACGCTAAACATGCAAACTACTAATATATTCATATAATTCAAATTGACATATGTCAGTATCAATAAAAAAGTAAATTAATGTGGCAGAGATGAGGATGTTGAAGTAGATGTTGGGGAAGATACGGAAAGATACGGTAAGGAAATAACTCTAGTGTTACAAGTTTCTAGAAAGATACAATGAGACGATTACATTGGTTTGAACATATGGGGAGAGATGAAGAATGTATTGTAAGAATAATGAATGGCTTAGTAACAGAAAGTTGAAGAAACAGAGGAAGTCCAAAGATACGATGGAAGGACTGTATTGCGGAAGACTAGAGAGAAAAGGAACTGAATAAAAATGACACGTAAAAAAGAAATGAATGGAAAAATAAAATAAAAAATAGCGACCCCCTAATGAATGGGGAAAGCTAAATAAGAAGATGCTAGTGTCAAGTGAAATTTGCATAGTTTGTTAAGAAATAATTTTACTGAAACTTTAGAATCTTTTGCAAGAAAATTTATGTATGGAATTTGTACATAATACAAAGAATTGACGGAAGGTATTGTGCTGGCCACAACAGATTTTTTATCACAAATATAGAATTTATTTGCCGAGAGATAAATAAACCATACGAGTGATAAAAAGGAACTTCAGTGTCGAGGTTCATATTAAATTTAATTCGAAATCGAATAATTGTGAAAATGAAAAAAATATTTATTTTTATAGATTATGTTTCATATGTGTCACTCTGACACTCAATGTTGCTAATCTCGGACGTTTATGTTATCGTAAAGAACATTAAAAATTGTCTGTTATCTCAATCTACTTCATCGGAATTATTTAGTTCGTTCTTCTTGCACATAATTTTTAATATTGTTCATTGTACACCTGCCCAAATTATCATAAATGTATAATAGATATATATCGTTGTATAATGTGCCGATTTCTGAACTTTTAATAACGATTTTTGTACACTTTAGTGACAATTTCAAATAAAAGAATTTTGTGTACAATATATGAACAAAATATAACGCATTCCCATATCAAATAAATAGGAAAATAATCTAAACTAATGATCGGCATTAAATTCAACTATATAATTCTGGGTAATTTTCTCGACTGTGATGTGGATTAGGTATTAAAAATTACTCGAAAGTTCAGTCAACCAAAGTTTCGGTGCTCCCTTGCACCTTCTTCAGGGTCTAAAACAATTATACAATAAAATTTTAAAGAGTATACACACATCCATATGCTCTAAAAATGACAACCGAATAATACGGAAAATAGCCGGAAATATTCTGTGTAAGGATTTTGGTAACATCATTGAAACGGACTCCTATTTATTTATTTATTTATTTACTTACTCTGTCCAACAGGCGCACCCAATTACTGGACAGGATTTACAATATATAACAATAAATAACAAACAAAAATATTACAAAAGTGAGCAAAAATACAAAATAATATAATTCATAACAAGTATTAAAATATTATATTTTACAGCTTACAACTTTAATTAAATAATGAAGATTGTAATCTTTTAAAATTATTATCAATTTGATGTTGTAAGAAGTGATAATTATTAATCATTGTATTGTTCGGTGACTGGAGTAACAAATTAGTTCGAGCCTGGAGAGGAATGAAAGAGTTCTGACTACGGGACGTGTAGGTTGGTGCTCTAAAATTAATGTACTTAAGAATATTGGGATGGTCTACAGAATTATGAATTAGTTTATGTAAATATATAATTTGATTCTGCGGGAAGAAAGACTTAGGATTTTAAAGATATTCAATAATGTATCATAAGTGTATTTCGTGACGGAAAGTAATGAATAACTTTAAAATACAAGTATTTTAATATTTTTTTCTGAATTGAATCTATCAAAACAGAATTTTTTTGATAGAAAAATGACCAAATTATTGAGCAATATTCTAACTTTGACCTGATAAATGCGTTATAAAGTCGTCTGTAACTGACATATAAATGTCAGTGTCAAAAGTGTAGAGACATTACTGAAGATTTCTTTCTGAGAAGTACATACATTATATTATTCCTTATTGTATTCATAGTTAAATATTTAAAAATATATTACATATACCCTTCAAAAATACTGTCAATCCCCACAATGAATTGGAAACATTTCGAAAAATTCATAGAATGAATTTAAAATTAAAAAATCTAAATATAAAGAACAGATGTAAGTTGAATTTTTGGTGTAGAGTGTAAGTATACAAGAAATGTTAAATACAATAGGGCGCAAGCAGTCATGTCACTTTGTTGGGCTTGACAAGCAAATATGGGGCCCGTGTCAAAATGATAGTAATTATGTACAATATCATTTTCAACTTAAATTTAGTGATTTTCCAATTCCATGTGGTTTAATATTAAAAATACAAGTATTTTAATATTTTTTTCTGAATTGAATCTATCAAAACAGAATTTTTTTGATAGAAAGGTGACCAAATTATTGAGCAATATTCTAGCTTTGACCTGACAAATGCGTTATAAAGTCGCCTATACACCAATAATAATGTATCAAGTTGTACGAATTTAAATAAAATGTAAAGAAAATGAATGAACCTCAGTTTGGTCTGAAATTTGCCTTTTCCTTTTTGAACTTTTCCAATACACCAAAATATACGCTGTTAAGTCATGACTGTGATTAAATACTTGTTATTGAGGCATCACAATCCGAGTAGCCATTAGCCATTAATATGAAAATTTAATCCAAAGGCGAATCAAATGTCACTCATGTACTAACGGCAGATAATAACAATGATTTAATCTATTAATACCTAAATGACAAATTTGTCCTCTGAGAAGATTTGGAAATCATTTATTTATGGTTAGATTTCCAACCAAGCTAAATCACGATAGCTCCTGGCCGTATAAAATAACTTTAAAATATTTACAACATCTTCCAATAAAAATGGCGACCATATCAATAAAAGCATAATAACGCAAAGCGCTGCACAGCGGGTAATAAAAAAGAAACAAGGGATGATGATAAAGCGTGGAAGAGATAAAGGAAATAATGTGTACTCAAATCGTACAATAAATATTACAGATTGCCAAATCGAATGCAGGCATACAATGCGAAAGGGGTACGTGCTATGAATTCATTTACTAGTTTAAATATTAAAAATACCGATCGAATCGCGTGAAGATTCCACAGCGAGCGTATTGTCCCAGACATGTACCTACTCGGAATTTATACTTTCCCGTTATCATTTCAAGATAAACGAACTTTAATTCGATAAATTATTTGCTTTCCTCTGATGAATTGTCTTCTATATCCGACGTATAAATTTACCAGTGTATACACCTGTAAATTTATTGCCTTTGTTCAACATTTTACAAATGTATTCAATATTAAACCATTCTTCAAAATATATTTCGCATGAGATACAATAAAATGTAATTCTTCATTAAATTCTATTTATTAATGACAGCGATAAATATTGCTGCTTTAGAATATTTATAGGATAGATTCTTTGTTATGACATTTTATATTGTAGAATAATAAATATTCATCATGGTAAAAATATTCAGAGAATTTAATATTAATTCGATACCTATGCAAATCAGTAGAGACTATTGATGTACGTATAATACGAACGCAATTAATTAAAAAAAATATACAATATAATTTTGTAGGAAGTAGAAACAATTATTATAAAATATTTTTACCTCCCGCTACCCTTGGTAAGGGAGGTATAGGGATCATGGTAAAAATCTCATATCGAGATTTTATTAAATGAGCTCGTTTCAAGATCCATAGAATTCGATTTTAACATTTTTCCAATGATGTCTGTGGGTGTGTGTTTATGTGTGTATGTATGTGTGTGGGTGTGGATCTTCGGGACACTCTTAACTCAAATACTATCATTTGGAAAATTTTAAAACCTTGTATTTCGAACTTATGGAAACAAACTATTAGGTTTTGGTATAAATACCTTTAAATATCATTTTTTCGCGATTTAAATTATTATAAAAATAAAAGATTATTAAATTTTCTACAGGCATAATAATTTTTCTATATATATTTAATAGATAAATTAATAAAATAATAATTTTTATAAATCCCGGGGTCTATGTTTTAAAGATAAATACAATTTCTTAGTTACACAGTTCATATTTCAAATCTATGTAACTGACAGACAAATGTCACTATTATAAAAATAATCATTGCAAATTAATAATAGTAACGTTTTGAAATTGTAAATAGAACAATAGTTATATGGAGAGGAACTTAATATACATAGTTTCTAGTATACAGGTATGTGTTTAAATAAATAAAAATCTGTTGTGGCCAGCACAATACCTCTCGCCACTTCCGTTTTTGGTTACATAAGTATAGGGCGCGAGCAGACATGTGACATTGTTAGCCTTGACAAGCAGATATGGGGGGTTTGTGTCCGAATGACAATTAGTAATTATGTACATAGATGTCAAATGCCAGTATTTTTCATTAAAAATTTCAAGATTTTCTAAATTCACGCAGTTAATTTGTCACCAGGAGTGTGGAATTTACTTGTTGAGGAAAAAAACCACATGGAATTGGAAAATCATTAAATTTAGATTGAAAAATGATATTTCACATCTACATAATTACTAGCTATCATTTTGACACGGGCCCCCATATCTGTCTACTTACATCTGTTCTTTATATTTAGATTTTTTAATTTTAAATTCATTCTAAGAATTTTTGGAAATGTTTCCAATTCATTGTCGGGATTAACAGTATTCTTGAAGGGTATGTAATATACCTATAATTTTAAATATTTAATTATGAATGTACTTCTCAGAAAAAATCTTCAGTAATATCTCTAGCCTTTTGACACTGACATTTATCTGTCAGTTACAAACATTTTAATATTTCAATTAGTTTCCATGACATTATTTGGGCTGTGAGATTTATTACAACAGATTATTATATACTTTATATTTCTTTAGCTGTAAATCTATAAAAGATATAATAAAATATTTGTATGTATTACATAGAGAATTTACTCTTCTTTATTATAAGCAAGAACAAAAAATTTCAAAAAATAATATTTAGAAGATTTTTTTTAAGAATCTGCTACTTCCGGTTGTCCAATTATTAACAAAACTTTTTCAGCTCTTCCCAGTAATGTCCGGTTGAGAAATACGTAGTTTGTTTAACTACGTATTTCTCAACTAAGTATTATAGTTTTTGAGAAATCGTCCTTCCAACTTCCCCACATACATACACACACGTACATACACACATACATCCACATACACACACACACACACATACATACATACACATACATACATACACATACATACACATACATACACATACATACACATACATACACATACATACACACACAAAGACATCATCGTAAAAATAGTAAAATCGGGTTGTAGGGACCTTACAACGTGCTTATTCAATAAAATCTGGATATGCGATTTTTAGCATGAATCCAATACCTCTCTTAGCGAGAGGTAAAAATAATAAATCACGGCATTACTGGGTGTGCTAATCTGCTTTGTACACAGAGTTCGGTAATGATGATTACAAATTTATATCGTAAGAAGTATAAAGTAAAAATGTAGTAAAAATGAAATGAAATTCAACGTGAAATATAAGCAAAATGAATAAATAAGAACTTTATTCCGGGAGAGCCTCCTCTGACGAGCCGCCACTGCTGAAAATGTTTATGAATTCCAGATGAATTTTTGTAATTTAATAAAACAAAATACATTGTCATTCATACCGCATGTAATCAGGGGTTATATCTCGTTCATTGTCAGTCATACATACTAATTCATTGTACATTGTACTGATATTCAAAAGAAGATTAAAAACATTATAACTTTCAATTAACGTGAAAAATTGGATGGTGTATTCAGACCGCATGTCAATAAAAAAATGCTGCAAAACAAACAAATCAAATGAAATCAATGAAATTTCAGTTTAAACAGCATTTACATTTTTACATGAGTATGTAAATGCTTCAAATGGAATAAAATCGCATTCGTGACGTGTTTGGGTAAATATTTAGTTGCTAGGGTGGTGTCAGAGCTGTCAGTTGCCAATCGCCCAAGTTCCGTGGAGAGAACGTAATAGCATTATGAAACCCCTTACAAAAGTTTAACGAGTATAAACCGCAAATTCACTTTCCTGCGAACCTTTTCCTGCTTCTGTCCTTCAGACTATACCCTTTTCTTTCACTCATAGACGTGCTAAACGAAATTATCCAGGGTGCTGACAAAGCTAAGGGAATACTTCCCCACACTTAGGGGAGTTTAAATCTTACCTCCAAAAACTGCTGATGTTGAGTGGTATACAAGCAGATTTAGGCAATGATAAACAACAATTATTCCTTATACCTAGGCTTACATGTGACAATTTTATTTCGGATAGATTTTGATAGATGATAGGGCTAATCCATGAGCAATATTCGACCGATATCTTCCAAGCTGTCATAGAAATACAGCTAGGGGAAGATGTTCAGATAAAGAAAATCGTTATTTGGTAGTAGTAAAATATAACATACTAACCTATCTGATTATATTTGTGTTTTATTCCGGTGGATATGTAGAGACAGACAAGAAAAATTGAAGTGGGTAGTATCAGAATGGAGAAATAGTATAAAAATTAATACCATCGACTTATTAGATGAATACATATGATTATAACACTTAGAATCCAAATAAATAGAAAACTGATGAAAATGCAACGACGAAATATAACTAGACAAAACATTCCTTATCCTTCCTCACTGAATGTTATGATTTCGGCTGGCCAGAAAGAGACAACTATAGAGATATATTTAGTCTAGTTTGAGCATTTCTCACTAGATGCCATCCAGTGTTAGTCAAAATTACAGTGACTTTATACCATCACAGTGTGGCCATGAGAGCAACGGCCGCCATTAATTGTCCAACTGCATTGCAATTCAGATAGAAAATTATTGAAAATATAGGATTTAATATTACTTTCATGTTTTTGTAGTAACTATTACGGATTGAAAATTATTGTGAAAGGTACAATATTCTATTTAACATTAAAAATAATGAAATTATTATTTTATTGTTGTTAAACAACACAGTAAATTTAGTTCAACATTGTTATAAAATATTAGCCAGAATTCAAATGTTATCTGACAAATATATTTGCTGTGGTTGCAGATTGCGGAAGTAACTTTAATTATAGTTTATAACAATAATCGTTTGTTAAAAATAAATAGTTGTTTGTTTAACTAGACGCAAAATATAGCAGAGGCTGCCGTTTCATTGATGAATGTTGTCGAAGCTATAAATTTGTGTTTAATGCCGTGTTGAACATATTATTTTTGCAGATTTTAGAATTATTAATTTAGTGATTCTTTTTAATACCTGAATAAATCTGTAAGTCTTACAGATCTGTAAATCTGTAAAAAAAACTGACAAAAACGCATCTTTTTTGTTGGTTAATATTAAATTGTACATAAGAGTAGCAGCTTTCGTTACGATTTTGTTCTTTATTTATAGATTTTCACATATGTAGAAGTTACAGATTTGTTCAGAATAAAGCTATAATTAATAGTAAACACTAGAATTTTTTTTATTTGATACATGTTCTATTTGTTTACTACTACATATACTAATATTTATGTATGGGAAAATTACAAATTAGAGTCAAATTTGAATAGTTCAATTATAATTTTATTTACCTCGCAAAGATAAGATCTATTTGAGGGAATCCAGCCTTCACGTTTTACATTTATTGTCCATTCTTTTTGTCTCAGAGGATTTTTTGGGAATATTTTCATCAGATATCCCTGTTCTGACCTGTTTGTACAGCCAAATGCTGAGCATCCCATCATTTTTAATAATCTGTACATCATAAATATACGTAATTAATCCAATAATATAATAATAAATAACAATTAACAATTAATCGTTTAATTAAACAGACCAAATGATGTTAACATGTTAACATATAAATATCAAATACAAAATTAAAATTTTCAGAAATATTTCATAACCTCAAAATAATAATTTTTAATAATATATTCCAATAAATAAATGAATTATCTAAATTTTGCTTGATTTGAAAAACAATGGTTATAAAAGCTTATTTCACGAATTCTTGATACACAATATTGTTCTCTATACTTATTATTTATCTTAAAAGCTGCATTTAACACAATAAATTTATCATTCAAGCATGTGATATAATATTAGTATGTACTTACATATGTTAATAACTCGAGCAGCTTCATAAAAAAATAATAATTTGCCAAATACAATGGTTTGTGTAATGTAAGATGTTGAACGTTTGGACAACTAATGGCGGATTCTGTCACAACCAATAGAAACTGAGACCACTGTATGGCCACACTGTGATCGTATAAAGTCACTGTAGTCAAAATTTAAGCACATATACGATGAAAAATAGCTTTATTGTTATAAAAATAAAAAATTTCAGCATAAAATATTTATTAATTATGAATTATAATTACAAAATACAAAATTATTGACTTTACCGAACAATAAATATGTACGAAAACAAACTAACCTCACAACCGACAAATTATTTTTTCTTAAAAAGTTAGACTTTGTTTTCTTTTTCTTTCACATAGTATTCTAAACAGTCGAAAACCCTTTTCAGTACTATTCTTGTAACAAGAAGGCATTTTTAAATACATTTAATAAGTGACGAGATCCAAATATTGAAAGACAGAAATTTGTTACAAGATAATTTAACACCTTTGCAGGATCATATACCTACTTGATCAAGACCTCTGAACAATCATAGAACAATTATTAAATTTAATTTTTAGATATTTGTTTTAAAATTAGAATACACCACCGAACGAAAGTTATTGTAAACAATGTAACAAGAATTAGAAGATATTTTTATTCCGGTATTTTATTTACTATTTAAAATATGTTGAATTATAATTAATTTGTTGGTTTGAATCATAATTTAGTAGTTTTATTTTTAAACTTTCAAAGAATATATTATTACGAACACTTGCGCCTCTAGTATTAAATGTGACATATTGAGAGTAGATAAGAAAAAATCATGGTTGAGACGAAAAACGTTTGGTACGACTATAGGTTTCGTTAAAAATTAAATGGAGTTAAACTAAAAACAATTATTTCTTTTTGATACTACAAATTGCTTCAAAACTAAATGAACTTTCAGTTAAAATAATAATAAAAAAAATAGAGTGGAAGACCCCAAGGATAGGATTAGCATATTACCTACCGACAATATAATTTTTATTTTAAAGTCTGTTTTACATTTGTCAGTTTTTTCGTCAATTTAAGACTTGGCCAAGTTCTCGAAATTGAGCTTAAAAAACATTTGCATTACACTAGTAAAATTTCAGTCAATTTTAAGCCAATTATGCTGGGTCTATTCCTAACATGTTCTATTTTATCTTCAATTTTTTAATGTTTTCAAGTAATTTTAATAACACACTAACATGTCGATTTAATTATATGACTGTTACAAGTCAATGACTTGATATTTCAATATAAAAAGTCAGGTTATCTAAAAGTTGGTCAAAAAAGGAAAATTATTATTATAAGTAATAATTAATAATAATTAATAATTACATATTTATACACAATGGAAAATTTAATTTTTTAATTAAACTAAATTTTCCATTATTTATAAATTATAAAACTTCCATTGTTTAAAATAAACATTTTTATTTTATTTTAAATACTCAGAATTTAAAAGACAACAAAACAGAAATCATTGTTAACCCTTGATCTAAAGTCACCTAAAACACCTCGATAAATGATAATCAATCTTTATTAGGTGGCAATATTTCACATTGATTATATAAATAGAAAACGCTATTAGATTTATGTTGTCTTGATAAGTAACGCTTTGTATCTTAGTAGGCATGTATTTTTTAGAAAGAATACATCACGAACTTTGAACTAAAACTAATACAATTACCCCTTAACCTTAAAATTATAAAATAAGCTATATACATATTTCGAGATAAGGTTTTAAGGTTAAGGGGTAATTGTATTAGTTTTAGTTATAATTTAACCTTAGACTCCTCCTATTATTAATCACGAGCTTTGAAATATATTATGGAAATATATTCCATGTATATTATTTTCCTAATTTATGACATAAAAGTACAATCTATTATTAGCCAGGCTTGTTAAATTATCAGTTTAAGTAAGTACCTTCTTATATTCGAATTTCTACAATAGAGATATGAGACTATAATTGTAATCTACGTTTTATACACAGTACAGAATTTTTCAAAAGAACTAAAAGGATAAATAATTAAATTTAAAATTACATACACAGTATTTTACTTGATAGACTGCTTTTGCAAATCATTTAATTTGCAGAATGAATAATAAAACATTATAATGCAATGCAATATGATGAATCTGAGCATTTATTAATTCATAACTATCAAAACACTCTCAATTGATTTTACTATAATATTTATAAAACAGTTTATAGTAAATTAGAAGTAAATACATCAGCAAATAATTTTATTAAAGACAAAAGCATTGGCAAATGACCTGTTTGAGAGATAAATAATTCATCCTATATGATTTCCTACAGTAGGCAACAGCTACTGACAGCTACCGGCCCATCTTGAAATGAGCATAAAAAATTCAGGAGTTCTGCGAACTGAGCAAAAGCTCGTTGCGGATTTCTCACGAACGTCACTGGCTCCATCACTTTGTTAGCAACCCCCTGCCTCCGGCTTCCTAATCATGTAAGGTTATTGGTTCCTATTTCACATCGCGTTACGTTATGTTCCTGTTCTCACAAACTACACTTTTCGCTTACGCTCGCGTTGTCGGTTTCCGCTCACGAAAGAGGAGGAAGACGAAGAAGAGTTAAGAACTTCTCAGTTCACGGAGGTAGACTTGGGAAGTTTACAGTTTTTTTCTATTTTGAATAGAAACATAATACTGAATAATGGATTTCGGAGGTGTTTTTACATTTTTGGAAGAATTACATACATATATCTTCTGGTGAGGTTATAAGTCTATATTTCAAAAATATTTATACAGGATGTCTATTTATTGAGCCTCGCCATTGGAAGAAGAATGAATAGCTTAGTAATAGTAGAAGAAACAAAGGAAGACTAAAGATTAGATGGAAGGACTGTATTGCGGAAGACTTGGGAGAAAAGGAACTGAATGAGGACGACACGCAAAATAGAAATGAGTGGAAAAAGAATATAAAAAATAGCGACCCCTAACGAATAGGAAAAGCCAAAGAAGAAGATGTCAGTGTCAAGTGCAGTTTGCATAGTTTGTTTATGAAATAATTTCACTGGAAATGTAGAATCTTTTGCAAGAAAATGTATGTATGGAATTTTGACAATACACAGGATTGACGGAAGGTCACATTTTTATTTTCTTTCGAACGATAATGTCTAATTTAATAGAATTTATATCTTATGATAACCAAGATGCCAATGGTGAGGCTCGAAAACGGGTAACCTGTATATAGAAAGAGCAGGATATTTAGAGACATATTATTGGGATACTTACAACTGTGATTTAAAATTTTATCCATGAAATGAAATAAGAATGATTGTAAATTGTTTTTTTTTAAATCGGCATGAAAATCCTCATTTCAGGACTAATTTGAGTCTTGAAAGTAAGATTTCCATGACTAGTCATGAAAATAAAATTTTCATGACTAGTCATTTTTACTCTCCACTGTCTGTAGGAACAAACACAAATAACAGGAATACCGGTAGCAAGAAAACAAACACAACGCGTCAAACTTTTATAATAATAAAATATGTCACTTTGTTTAATTGTCATGACAACGTTTTCTAAAATTTGTCACAGCTCTGATTATTTATGCAAACCTAAATTTTTCTGTGATATTAATCTTCTATAATTGCCGATTTAAAAAAAATAGAATACATCACGCGTCATAAAAATGTCTTTGCTTGACTCGAAGGCTTGAAGCCTCCTCGTCTGCAATGAAACATTTTCATGACTTGTAATGTAATATACTATTGATTTGTTAATAAATAAAATGAGACAACTCTCCGTGAATAACCTGCACCGATGTTCATTTTTCAGTGAAGTTTCGATTAAAAAGAATCCACGAGGCCGCCCACAAACGAATTGTATAATCTATATTGTTTGCGTGTGGCTTGTGGTTTTTTCATATTGCAAATAAAACTCATTATTTTTTAATTAGGAATGTTTAAAATGAGGCAGAATTTTCAATAATGTGAATATTCTTTGTAGATGGCGATACTGGAATGTAAAAATTAAATAAATAAAATATAACAACTAAAAAATTATTAAAATCTTATACACAGTATACCTTCCGTATAAATTGGAAATGGAATAGAATTAATTTAATATAACCTGAGTACAGTATTTCTTTTACATTATATTCGTAATTAAAAATTTTTGTTTTAAAAAGTTTTTGCGCTTTGTAAATGTAGAATTACACAACATATAATTTTGCAGACTGAATAAACTAGTTATTTAAAATTGCACAACTCATAATTAAAATGAAATTTCTGATTCGAGAAAGAAAAATATGTCAGTACTGAATACAATAAAAGAATGAATTTTAAAACAAAAGATTAGAAACTGGTGAATAAATTAAATTATCTTTAATATTACCAAGAAAATTTTTCAGAAAATAATATTTTTTTTAAGAATCTGCTACTTCCGGTTGTCCAATTGTTACCAAAACCTTTTCAGCTCTTCCCATTAATGTCCGATTGGGAAATACGTAGTTAAACAAATATTAAGTCTTATAATTTTTGAGTAATCGTCCTTCCAACGTCCCACACACATACACACAGACATCCACACACACACACACACATACATCCACACACAGACAGATAAACACACATACATCCACACATACACACAGACATCATCGTAAAACTGTTAAATTGGATTATACGGACCTTAAAATGTGCTTAATCATTAAAATCTGGATAAGTGATTTTTAGCATGAATCCAATACCTCTCTTAGAGAGAGGTGAAAATACTGTACCTAATGAGTGTGTGATTTTCCGTAGCTACCACGTATTACAGCGGTTATTATTGAGTAACCATGGTGAACGAATATACGAACCTTGGTATATTCGAATATACCTACCTTCGTATATTCACTTGTAGGTGCGTTTGGTTATTTTGTTCTATGTATTCAGAACTGCCAATGTCATTTTTAATTATATTTACGGACATGATCTTTTTCATTCGACTACAGTATCGAGTATATAAATGAATCTGTAGTTAGACTTTAAGGAGGAAAATCGTGCGTTGTATGCTTTAAGTAGACATTTAAAATCACAATGACAACTCCAAGTGCATCGATACAAATAATCGACAATAGAAAATTCTCGAAATACTCAACGAGTTGCCTATTGGAAATACCACTCGACCTTCGGTCTCGTGATGTTTCCAGGCAACACGTTTCGTATAATCGAGAATTTTCAATCGTCTTGTTGTATAATATATGAATATATCATTCATTAAGTTATAAACCAATAAGAATGTATGATTTTCCTTAGTTACCACGTATTACAGCGGTTATTATTGAGTCACCATGGTGAACGAATATACGAACCTTGGTATATTCGAATATACCAACATTCGTATATTCCTTTACAGGTGCGTTTGGTTATTTTGTTCTCGTGGTGTTTCCAGGCAACACGTTTCGTATAATCGAGAATTTTCAATCGTCTTGTTGTATAATATATGATAATTTACCTTCAAATTTCTAGTTAGTGGGCCTGATTAAAACTACGGATCGTTCCATTTTTAAATATCCTGACAGTCTCTGTATTGTATTTATGAACACACAATGCCAAGAATGCCGTGTTGTCTGTAAGCATTTCAAATTTAGCAATCTACACAACATATAATTTCGCAGAGTTGTAGGAGTGAGTTGAAAACAAACTAGTAATCTAAAATTACACATCAGATAAATGAAATGAGATTGCTTATTCGAGGAAGAAAAGTGTGGAGAAGTGAATACGCCATCATCCTTGAAAAGTCACGGAAGCATATTTACCAGAGTTATAACCGCGGGAGGTCTGAAGGTTTTTGTCAATTTAGCGTCTCTTTTAAAATTACCCTCATCAGAACAAATGGGCGACATGGTTCAATCTGAATAGGAATAAATTGCAGCTGTAACAAATCTTATATGGCAGCGTAATTCCCGCGGACAATGAGACCGCATTATCCTTTTTTGTCGGCGAGGAAGGATACAGGGAACGGGCAGGACTGAAATCAGCGGTGCATTGTCGGCCAGCGGTTAGTCCTGTCGTCCTGTTGACCCTTGAGCTTGCCGGGGCTACCTCGACACATTTACACACCGCTCAAGATCGTTAACGATTGGAAATGCGTGTTGCAGTTTTAATCAAATTCGCCAGCGAATTACACGACGGTTCAAAGGTTCTAACATTTGGAAATTGGTGCCATTTCATTTTCGTTTTATACTACCAATTTAGACTGGACTTGTCATTTGCTAAATTACTTTCATGTTCATGTCGTGCTTCTATATATAATTTACAGTTAATTATGTCTAAGTAATATTATTTTAAATAATAATGATTGTAATGACAAAATGAAAACTATAACTATGCATTCTACCATAATTTCTCAACAAGAATATTTTTCGTATCTCCATTATTTAAATTATGATATCCATTTCTAGGTATGCCAATCTGCTTCTGTTTACCATTAATAATAAGTGTGGATTATTTATAAAGACAATTAAGAAGCATTTTTGAAAAGAAATAATTTTGAAAGACAATATACGAAAATACTTATTTCAATATAACCATGTCAATAAAAAATTTAAGCGGCTTTAGAGGTATGCATTTTGTAAATTAAAGATTTGGAGACATTTTTAATCAATATTAATAATATAATAATGAAGAATATCAAGTTTTACAGACTGTGTATTATCTACTAAGATTGACTTGAAAACTAGTTTCAAAAGTACTCACATAAACAACTAAAACTTAGTTTTCATATTGCACATTCGTACTAATGTTATTTTTAACATATTTTAATGATTAAGCACATTTTAAGGTCCCTACAATCCGACTTTTTATGATGTCTGTGTGTGTTGTGTGTGTGTAGGGGGGGGGGATATTGGAACGACGATATATCAAAACTATAATACTTAATATCTATTTAACTACGTATTTCTCAATCGGACATTATTGGGAAGAGCTGAAAAGGTTTTGGTAATAATTGGACAACCGGAAGTAGAAGATTCTCAAAAAAATCTTCTAAATATTATTTTTTGAAACTTTTTATTCTTTCTAGTATTAAAGAAGAGTAAATTCTCTATCTGATACATATAAATATTTTATTATATCGTATATAGATTTACAGATAAAGAAATATAAGGTATATAATAATCTGTTGTAATAAATCTCACAGCACAAATAATGTCATGGAAACCAATTGAAATATTAAAATGTTTGTAACCGATAGATAATTGTCAGTGTCAAAAATCCACAGATATTTCTGAATATTTTTTCTGGGAAGTACATACATTATATTATTTCTTATTGTATAAATAGTTCAATATTTAAAATTATAGGTATATTACTCATACCCTTCAAAAATACTGTCAATCCCGACAATGGATTGGAAACATTTCGAAAAATTGGAAGAGTAGGAAAAAAATCCTTCATAAAATGAATTTAAAATTAAAAAATCTAAATACAGTGTAGAGTGTAGGTATACAAGAAATGTTAAATACAATAGGGCGCGAGCAGTCATATGACTTTGTTGGCTTTGACAAGCAGATATAGGAGCCCGTGTCAGAATTATAGCTAGTAATTATGTACATAAATGTCAAATATCATAATTTTTCATTCTAAATTTAGTGATTTCCCAATTCCATGTGGTTTAATTTCCTCGACAATAAATTTCACACGCCTGATAACAAATTAACTACGTAAATTGAAACACTCTTGAAATTTTTAATGAAAAATTCTGACATTTGACATCTATATACATAATTACTAACCATTGTCACATGACTGCTCGCACCCTACACTTATGTAACCAAAAACGGAAATGGCGAGAGGTATTGTGCTGGCCAAAACAGATTTTTTTGTCAATTTCTCTGACACTAATACTGTGTCAGTATCTTATTTTTGACATATTTGATAATAAACTTACCAGATAACTTAATTTTGAATGCTTTTACTGTAACATATATTTTTATAATGATAAAATAACAGTAGCATCTTATGTGTCCTCATAAAAACTTAGTAAACAACACTACTGAATTTATCGGAATGGGTGGAGCTAACATATTAATTCATACAATTCGTAGATGGCCTTGATCAGACAGCTTTAAAAAATTACTGTACTCGTAAATATACTCAAATTAAGAATTACTAAACACAACAAGCAGGCACCTGTGCACCGAAGATATAACAAATTTTAATCGATAATATCTTACTGAAACTGATCAAACCTAGAATATCTCCTATAATTACAATCTATAAATCAGTTCTTCTATAAACATGTAGTTTGGAAGTAGAAAAACTTTTTCTATTATCTCTGTAGTGCTGCAAAACCGATCATCTCGCTGTAAAGAATTTTTTGATGGTGAAACAATATTTGTTGTCGATTGCGGGCGACCACTTCCACTTATCATCGGGGTCGCGTGCAGGAAGCAGATCAAACGGCATCATTAGCTGGTCGAATTGATACTGGCGTGATTCGGAATAATGAATCTTCTTGCAGCAAGGGTTGCGCGAACGCGTCCGGCCAGGTAGCGCTGATATATTGGATCATCGAAAGAGACAAATTGATCTCATGGTTTAATTGATGCCCAGTTACGATGCTTCGTCATTTTGTGATAATTGGCCGAGATAGAACTGATAATACATTAGATTGGAATTTACTCGTAATTAATTGTAAATTGTACCTTAGACGTTGACATAATTTATTGCAGGAGGTTAACGCAAATAAGAAAGATTAACGGTTAAATAATGTAATCTGGAATACTGTATTTAATTTTGGATTAATAATTAAAATTTACTTTAAAAAAATCTGTTGTTGCCAGCACAATATCTTCCGTCAATCCTGTGTATTTTCTTGCAAAAGATAAATAAACTATGCAAATTGCACTTGACACTAACATCTTCTTCTTTAGCTTTCCTCATTTGTTAGGGGTCGCTATTATTATTTTCTTCTTCCACCCATTTCTGTTTTACGTGTCGTTCTCATTCAGTTCCTTTTCTCTCAAGTCTTCCGCAATACAGTCCTTCCATCTTATCTTTGGTCTTCCTCTATTTCTCCAACCTTCTATTACAAATATTCTTCATTTCTCCTCATGACATTTTCAAACCAATGTAATCATCTCGGTTGTATCTTTCTAGAAACTTGTAACACTAGAGTTATTTCCTTACCTATCTTTCCGTGTCTTCCCCAACATCTACTTCAACATCCTTATCTCTGCCATATTAATTTACTTTTTATTGATACTGACATCTGTCAATTTGAATTATATGAATATATTAGTAGTTTCCATGTTTAGCATAGCTGGCTGATTTATAAAATTTAATTTCTTTAATTTTTTTAACTCTATATCTATTGAATATGAAGTAAAAAATACAATGAAATCGTATAGACAATAATATATTCTTTAAGTTATAATAATGTTAAATGTCAATAAATCAAATTTAACTGTTAAATCTTCAAATAAGTTGTTCTTCTGGATGTAAACTTGAGGAATACGAAAAAAATATAATATTTGGAATCGTGGTATTGAAGTTATGCGATCCGAAACTTTCGTCACACACACACAGACACACAGACACATACACACACACACACACACACACACACACACACACACACACATATACATACATACATACAGACATCATCGCAAAAACAAGAGTTTTCTTGTAATTTATTTTAACGCTAAAAAAAATCTATTGGTCTGTGACGTATAAGTGACTGATGTCATTTCTAAAAAAAAAAAATGTGAATAAAACTACACCATTAACAATAAACACTTTTTCTGCCATTGACGTGTTACTAACTGTTTTGTTTGTTAGTTTTATTACGTTTTATGTTGTTCCAAATTCTCTATTTCTATAATATTTTAAAATGTTATTCCGATAAAATTCAAATTACAAGTAATATCATTATGGGGTTTCGTGGCCGTGTGCCTGATTGTCTGGTCGCGAATCTGGGGACCCGGGTTCGATCCCGACCGGCGCGAAAAATTACTTCGAATTTTAATGACACAAAATTGACTCCTGTGGTGCACTCTCCTCGCCAGCACTGAGTGCCCGTGAGGTGACGCCTGGTAAGCGCCCGCACAGTACAAATATTTCATCATTACCGATATCTGTGTACAAAGCAGATTGACACACCCAGCAATGGGTAATATGCCGTGATGATATATTTATATATTTATTTATATTTATTTATCATTATTTTATTCAAACTAAATGAAAACGAACTAAAAAAATTGGAATTGTGATACAAATATGTGAAAGTTGCAGGCAATAAATTTTAAAAAAAGATATATTAGAATCCCCCACTTTTGTATTCGATTGCCTATTGCCTGCACATCGAATTGGTGACTTTGTGATACCAGAAACGTATTCAGTTTTAAAAAGAAATTGAAAGGTGAGAGAAAAATAATAATTCATTTTAAAGTAACTTCTGTTATCTGCAATGCGGAGCAATAAAAATGTCATTACAAGATATTTCTAATTCATGCAGGGACAAAAAAGGAAGCCATTACATTATCTCGATTTAAATATAATTTTGAAAAGTGAGAGTGATTTTTTGCATTTTCGGTGGAATGGTTTCTTTTATGTCTGCCTTCACGGAGGGTGTCTTTGTTCCTGGGAAAATTTCGCTGCATTTGTTTTTAATCTAGGGTGAAAAATGGTTTATTCTTATCCCAGATTAAGAGGGATCTAGTTAACTGGTTATAATGTAAAATGCCCTCCTTAAAAGGGATGCATTAAGCACAGTCGGATGAGCGCAACCGCTGAACCGTGCGACAGTCACTTCTACAAGCAGGAATACTCAACATTTTCACCCCACCTAGGTTTCAAGTACAACAAAATGAGAAGATACTTTACCAATTGTATGAAATAAGATTTTAGCTCCGCCCATTCTGTCAAATTCAATAGTGTCGTTTACAATACAAATTTTTAAAGAGGTCCGATCAAGGTCATCTACGAATTGTATAAATTAAGATATAGCTCGGCCCATTCTGTCAAATTCAGTAGTGACATTTACTTAGTTTTTGTGAATGTACATAAGATACTATTGTTATTTTATTATTATAAAATTACATAGTACAATAAAAGTGTTGTCAACAACGAGCATCGTTTTAATATGGAATGTCCTAACTTAGTCGAAACAATAAAAAAAAATTGGAAGACAAGCGTGTTATATCCATCCTTATTACACACGTTTGTAGTCTTTGCAAAGGAGAGAGATATTTGTGTACCAATTTGTAAATTCGTTCATGATACAGATGACCTTGATCGGACATCTTTAAATTTTTCAATATACTTAGTTTTTATGAGGGTACATCAGATGCTACAGTTATTTTGTTATTATAAAAATATATATTACAGTAAAAGAATTTAAAATTCAAAACTATCAGTATATTATGTTATTAGGATTAAAAGTGATACTTTGTGCGACGAGCGTGGAAATTTGCACGACGAGCGAAGCGAGTCGGACAATTTCATGCGAGGCACACAAAGACAATTTTACTCCGAATGACACATTATATTTTTTCTTCATACGTCGATATTTAAAGAAAAATATCTACTACTGACGTTACATTTTATGAAAATGACGTTTGCGATTTCAATTGTCCTGTAGCTATGGATAATAATTATTTGTTCACTTTTTGTTTGGTTATAAACATTGAAGTAAAAATGATCACGTTTTGAAGTTTGAATAAAAACTGTGCAATTTTAAATCCTCCTTGTGTGCAATTATGTCGGAATTGTTCATTATTTACAGAATCTGCCGATCTGCAGAACACAGTTTTGAACAAAATACGGCACTAGTACTTTTCTGAGTAGTAATTGTATTAAATGTTTAATCATTACTGCTTATTATAAATTATAACAGCTCAATATACACGTACACGTCATATTATATAAAACACGGATATATGCATATCATATAATTTTATCTTGATTTATGGATGCATAGAAATAGTATTCGTGACAATTCATACACGGATGTTTGAAATAAAGAAATAAAATATCTGTTCGTAAAATATAATAAATATAGTTTAAAGTGATATAAGAATTTAATATTAATTATTATTCTCTCTGCATAATGTCCGAAAATTACGAATTATTCATTTGGCACTTTACGTATATCATGGACCCGTGGAACATGTAACTCCACTAATTGCAATTATATTTATAAAAGTCGAGTTAAAATTCATTTGCGGATGAATAAGTCACAATGGTGGGTGTTGATGAGACAAAAGTTTGACAAACATTCGCTCATTGTGTCGCCCGCTGTATTCATATTGAAAAAGTTGAGCAGTTTTAAAATTCCGTAATGAACATCGCGAGTTTGCGACTCCGTCATATTTTCTGTTTAATGCATCGAGTGCGGCTTATTATATCTCTCGCACTATTGTTTTTGCGTCCTCGTTAGCGGCCATTTCACGGTCCAACGGGTTTAACGGTTCGTTTTATCTCCACCGGAGTGCTGTCTCTTCTTCATGCCCCAGGAGATTGCGTCAACCTCAAGCAAATTCGTTCCCCACGATAAAAATGATGGAAGTTGATAATTTTGTTAATTGGTGCAGCATCGCAGACCTTCAATTTTTAACTTGTTTACGATTATGTCCACTCTGATTGCGTTCTAATATGAAGGTGGTTTGAAAAGTCCGTGCAAAAATGAAAACTACTTAATTTTTCGGGATATTTTTTTATTATTTTTAAACGTAGTCTTATACACTTCGTCAAACGCAGCTCCAGTTTGTTGATCCCTTCCAATGTAATAAGATTGATCCCAGATGAGTGAGCTGGTGCGTTGTCGTGATGGAAAAGAACTATTTTGTGGACCAATCGTGGACGATTTTCTTGTAGCTCGGTGTTCAAACGGTCCAATAACGATGAATAGTATGGACCTGTTATAGTGTTACCCTTTTCCAAATTGTCGATGAGGATTATTCTGGAGTAGTAACCTCGATAGGGCGTCCAGAACGTTCAGCGTCACTTGTGCTCGTATGCCCACTCCGAAAATTTTAAAACCACTTATAAACTGTTCTAATCGACGGTGCAGATTCACCATAATGTTTATCAACCTTCTCCTTAATCTTCTGAGGCGAATTGCCTTTCATAAAATAATGTTTGATCAACACACGAAATTCTTTTTCTTCCATTTTTTGAAAATCACTCGACTTTCTCAATTTAAACGAAATAGACCGATCTGGTTGAAACTTGGTGAGCATTCTTCCAAGACATGTCACTAACTAAACATAACCTCGATACGTACCAGTGTTGCCATCTCTCGAACTTTGCACGGACTTTTCAAACCACCCTCGTAATATGAGGAAAGTAACTCGAGTGAAAAAGTTCATCATTTGGTCGCATGAAGTTAAAATCTTGAGATATTTAAGAATTCAACTGTTTTGCTTTTTAAATACATACTTGATGCTTGGTATAAGGGGAAACATGTATCTTTATAAAGATTTAATTGCAGTTTCAATGTTTCAGAGTTACGAGTATTTACAGAAAGGTGTTCCACAAGAAACATTAACCGTATGTCCACATTATATTCTTCTCTTAATATTATTATCCAATTTTACTCTCCACGCCAGCAATGAGTGCCCGTGAGGTACAAATATTCCATCATTACCGATATCTGTGTACGAAGCAGATTGGCACACCCAGCAATGGGTAATATGCCGTGATGAAATATTTATTTATTTTATTTTACTTGATATGTACATATTTATGATGACGTTTGAGTCAAAATATTTTAGCACATGTACTTTGTGCCTTTCTTCGTACATTGAACTAAGCTAGAAAATGTTGTTTTCAACGAAAAATTTTGTTGGTTATTATGGACACGTATTTACTGCACTTGTTATTTGTAAATAAAGAATTTTTTAACTATTCTCATTATTAAAATATTATGTTAAAGCTGGTTTATGCAACTTTTCATAAGGAATAAGGAATAAAACATAAAATATAAATATGTATTTATATATCGCACCGTTTATGCAGTTTTGAGATAAAACATAAACATAATATACATAAAAATAATACATAAGAAATGGCCAAATTTTATTTCTTATGTCTTATCCTTATGTGTTATGTCAAAATATGCCTACTGCGCAAGCGCAGATTTCTGTTGTTTCTGTTTTGGAAACATGAAATGTAACTAAAATCATTTTTGTTTTGACTCGGATAGTCGGTGACTCAGTTGCGGTTGATTATCTAACACATCGCTGAATAAATGATTATATCTCGTTCACCCATAATAAAAATTAGTTGAAATTCTATACAAGAACATCGAAATTTAATTCTAAATATTTGAATTCTATTTAATAACTTACTTGCAAAAATAACAAATAAAAACGTTAAAGAATGTCCCAAACTCCAGACTAATAAGCAAACAACCTAATCATTTGACAAATGTCAAAGTCTTACCGTTCAGTGAAATTTCATTTTCCAATAGTGATATTCCTGATTGTATATTACTCGCCGAATTCAAATATCTTGTCTATCATTGGTTGAAAGTTATGTATTATAAAAGTGCATAAACTGATTTTATCTCCATGCCTTATGGCTTATCACTATGTTTTATTCTTATTCCTTATGGAAACGTGCATAAACCAGCCTTTGTGCCTAGTACCGAGAATTTAATATATAGTGTTGCTTTCAAAGCGGGCGTTGAAAAAAAAAAAAAATCTCGAAAGAGTAAACATGTGCAAGGTGGGCGATGTAAACCGAGCTTATTTGAATAGTTCGCTATATTGAACGTAGGTGTTTCTGAGAAGAGACCACAAGCAGTTTTAGAGGAAATACCTGCCCAATTAATTATTGGATATTACACTATAAAATAACGCATATGCATCATGAACATGTTTTTTGAAACTCGTTGATGTCTGCGACAATAATTTCTACGCTCAGTACATTATTACAATGTCGAATAATTGTGCTGTCAATGGTGTTTAGAATCTCTAGACTGTAAATTATGTGTGGTTAATTTTGTATGTACTCAGTTACAAATGCTTCTTCAAATAGCGTGTAAATATGTTCAACGAATTGTAACTTGTTAACGATGTAACTAGCATGGGCGTGCAATTAATTCTAAGTAAATTGTCAGATATGCTTTTAAAATCCGCCAAATGTGTAATTCACGGAATTTCCTCTGGCAAAATGGTGGATCATTTAAAATGGAATATTGTAGTACTACTCAGTTTACCAAGCTAAATAAATATAAAGTAATACATTTCCACTTTTGCAAGCTGTAAAATTTTAATTTTTCGTTCAAATTAAATGTTTATATCAGAATTTCACTGTAAAATATGACGGTCCAGTTCTACCACGATCTTGGGCATCAGGCTTAAAGGACCCATGATCTCGGAGATTTATTTATTTTATTTACATACACGTACAAATTGCGAACGTTTAGAAGATGACGATTCGGGAGACATTCCAAATAAATTTGCCGACCTTGGGCAGCGTTTCCCTAAGCTTCACCATACTCGCTATCCGTAAAGGTAGGCATTTTTACTGATTATGCCTTTTATAATAATTATTAATCGATTTATTTGTCAAAATTTATTTGAAAAAGTTGACAACTCACATTTGTCAAAAACAATTCTTTCATTGTTATTGCTACTGGATCATATTATTATGAAAATACAAAAAAAAACGTTAATTTATGGAGGGGGAGGGTAATAACGCTAAAAACAATTGATTTCGAAAAAAGTTATTAAGAAACATGATTGCTCTCGACAAGTTCTATCACTGGTTAAATGTAATGTACTTATTTCAGTTGCACCCTATACAGGGTGTTTCAGGACTAGTGTAACAAACTTTAACAGCATATTCCTGAGGTCATTTTGAGCCAAAAATGTCATATGAACATAGGTCCTATTCCTTCTAGTTACCAAAATACAAGAGGTTGAAGTTCTATAAATAACACGAAATTTTCTAATTTTTGTAATCAAGGTACGTTCGGAAAACAAGAGTTATTATTGAAAAGCCATACCTTATTTGTATTAATTAATTAATTGTCTTAATTATAGGGTACAAATAAACACGCGTGAACAGTTACTTGAACGAATTATGAATGCATCTGCTGCCATTCGTAACGATCAAAATGTAATTTATCGTGTATGATTCTATGATTCGCCGATGTCAAGCATGCATACGAGTTCAAGGCACGCATTTTAAGCACTTGCTGTAATTTTTTTAAAATTTGTTATCTTATTTCATATTGTGTTAACCTATTCCATGTTGTTCTGTGTTTCGAATTTATTTATTTGTCTATTTAATATTCGTATTCGTTAATATTAATAAATAAAATTAATTAATACCAATAATGTATGACTTTTCAATAATAACTCTTGTTTTCCAAAAGTACCTTGATTACAAAAATTAGAAAATTTCGTGTTATTTATAGAACTTCAACCTCTTGTATTTTGGTAACTAGAAGGAATAGGACCTATGTTCATATGACATTTTTGGCTCAAAATGACCTCAGGAATAAGCTGTTAAAGTTTGTTACACTAGTCCTGAAACACCTTGTATATGCAGGATGAGTTATCGAAATCGCCATCTTCGATATCTCCCTTGTCGTTAGAAATACAGCATAAGTTTATAAACAGAATTTATTCGTTTCGAGGGTTTCTTTCCGCTTCTCCAAGTGCGTACACCATATTCGTAAGTTCTTCTTGCGAGAGATTCATATTAATAAATTAATTTACTTAATCCCACTGTTATTAATAATAACCTGGCTAATGAAATTACTGTCATTACTACAATTGTTTCTTATTCAAAAAACAATATCCATGGTATACTAGATTTAATTTTTAATTAAATATATAAATTTAGAGAAAATTGTGAAAATCTCCGAAATTATTGGTTTTAGGCATAGGATACCCTTAATAACATATGAAGATAATACAAAAATACACACAGCTGAATAATAAAACATAGGTTTATACGAGTTATAGTTATTTGAAATTGAGCACATTTGATTCGCTTTATTGAACAACCTGTATAATTACAATAAAAAAAAGTATACAGAAAAGAAAATTCTTAAGTTTTACTATTAAAATAACTTCAGTAAGCCTTTATAAAGCAATGCGTGTATTCGGTCTTTTTTAGAGAGAAAACAGAATAACTTGGCAACGCCGTGGAAAACTAAAACAAAATTTATATGTTCGTATAGTGAATTAAATACAATTCAAAATATATAAAAATATATAGGGTGTTCCATTTAAAAAGAGAGAAACAATTCTCGCCGAGCCGTAATGCAACACCCTGTATATTTGAAAATAATTTTACGTTATGCTCCTTGAGTAGACGAATAAATTCTGTTAATAAACTTATGCTGTATTTCTAACGACAAGGGTGATATCGAAGACGGCGATTTCAATGACTCAACCTATATATAAATAGGAAATGTGTCTGGCCATAATGTAATGGAAAAATTAGTAATATGAAATTGTGGAACAAGTTTTAATCCGTATTCTTCTTGTAAGAATATAAAGAAAACAACAATACGGAAATATAAAAACAGTGTGCACTGAGGTACGTCCAGATTGGTTTTTAATAAAGTTTTATAAGTTCTTAATGAGAATAATTAGAATATTGCAGCGAGAAACTTGTTTGCGTAATATCAGAATAGATTTAGGAGAATAATTTATATGCTGCACAAAATCGTCGGCAAGGCCCGAACCGAGCTATCCTATTGCAAATTTAATCTGTTAAAGTCGCAGCTTAAAATTTATCACACGTGCCGGTTCCAACTTTGCAGAATTAGGAGTCGAAATAAATGAATTAGCCAGAAAACAACAGCGATTTGAGGTTTAATCTAGCGCAGGCAGTTGTTCAACGATTTATGGCCTGAGGAACGCCCACATCCTTGACATCAAAACGGCGGGAAATTCAAACTCAGCTAGGGCTGATCAGCAGGACCCGACGTGTATGGAAAACGTATTATCTGCGTGGCACAGCCGCCTGAATGCGAAATTTCCTACCCAACTCGGTCTCCAAGAGACGAAATTAATTTTTTATGTGTCTCGCATGCGACCTACTTGGATCTAAATCGAATCCTAGCGGGTTTCACACTTCCAGATGCTGATAAATAATATTCGCTGTTCAATTTTTATGTACCCATATCTGTTTCGTGAAATATCTTTTCTAGGAAGTACAGTAAAAAGACGATACATATTTTATTACATGTTTCGTTAATACAGAACTAAATAGAAAAAGTGGAATCGAATTCTAAAAAGAAATAACGATACGAAATGGGAAGAAGGACATAAAAATTGATCCTTTAAACTTTAATACTATAGTCATTTTTTTCTTAGAATGGCATTCCAATATTATCACGTAATTACAGAATATGAATAGAGATATCACATATGTTTTTATTGATCTGTCAAAAGTCAGTTTTCAATTCGACATACCTACTATTTATATGAATAGTGGAAATGAATTGCTTTTTCTTCAAACGTCATAAAAGTAGCATCTTTTGTGACTTGATTCACAAGGTAGAAGTTTAATTTCTACGCCGCCGGAGTAGAAGTAGATTGTTAGAGAATGTGCCCATTAACGACAGGTTTGATATGTGGCTACTCGTTAATACATGTTGGAGCATTATTCTGTTATGGTTGGGGAACACTTAAATCAAAGGTACAGTAGAAGATGGATAGGACGAGGAGGCACAGTGGCATAGCCTCCTAGGTCTCCTGACTTAACACGATGGGGATTTGTTTTTACTGTTAATCACAGAAAACTTGATTGCATATGTAGTAAGTTGTTTTTATAATAGCTCATATCTTTGAAACGGTTAGTTTGCGGACTCATATTTGTTAGATTTTTTCACTTATTTTAGTCTATACTATACGCCCTTAGAATGTCCCAACACTTTTTTTAACACCCTGTATGTATTTAAATTAATAAAAATTAAATGGCGCGAGGTATTGTGTTGGTCACATCAGATTTTTACAATTTCCCAGAAACTACATAATAATTACATTCCCGTTTTTTGTAGTGTAGTCCTCATATGTAATAATAAGAGAAAATCTGCATCACATTATCTTCTAACTGGACAGGGTCGACTCAGAAATGCAGATTTAAATCTTCTTCGAAACGTAAGGTGTATGAATAAAATTTAAAGTTGTAATAAGATTAAATTGTTGAACACAATTGCTAGGTGTTATTATGAAATTAATATGTATAATGAAATGCTCATTAGCGTAAAATGTTCTTTCAACTTGTATTTTAAATCTTTTTAATCTTCTTTGTGTCTATTTTGCAAAATTCATTATAAAGACTTACTTCTAATCTTTTTATGAGAAAAATTCATTTTATCGTATTTTGTAAAAATGTATACACGGAGGGAAATGTTTCTTCTTCGTTCCAGCGAATCTCCATAATCCCGTTGATGTTTTTATAATATTTAGAGCTACAATCAATGCCTTTCAATTTACAGTTGCATGCTCAGAATTTTAATTACCGATACAAAATATACGAAATTTGCACAAGGTGTTTCGGAAAGAAATTTTGCGGAAAAAGGTTTTAGTGGAAATTTGAAAGCGGCTTTGAGTTGAAGAATTTATAATTAATTTGCAATGCCAATGTTTTCATTAGAGTTGCTGAGGTAAGTAAAATTAAATTATTTATTTATGAGAAAATTTAATTACAACATTTACATTTCATTTTCAAACTGGGAAAATTAGTTAAATTTTGGCAAAACAAACTTTCATATTAACATTTTTATTAAAAAAGTAAAAAAGGAAAACACGCTAATTAAGGAAACATGAATAGAAGCGTACAAAGCGAAATTTTTACTTATATCAAATATCTAACAATGTAATAAAATTATACGTAATTAAAAACGAATAAATATAATATGTATATACTTACAAAAGCATATACGAGTAATATCATAACTTTAGAATAATTTTATGTACAGTAAATTTTTTGAAACGTCCGATCAAGGTCATCTGTATCATGGACGAATTAACAAATTGACATACATTTATCCCCCTCCTTTACAAAGGCTTTAAGCGTGTGAGATAAGGATGGATATAACACTCTTGTCTTTCAAAAATTCATATTGTTTCCAGTAAGTTAGTACATTCCATTTTAAAACGACGCTCGTTGTTGATAGTACTTTCGCTGTAACGTAAGTTTATATATTAATTCAAATACATTACCTTGATTCATAGCCGTACGACTAACATTATTTTCCGTCAGTGTCAATGACACTGACATTATGTCAGTATCTTATTTTTCACATATATGGTTTTACATTTGCTAATAAACTTACCAGTTGATTTATTTTTGAATTTTTAATGCTGTTATTGTAACATATATTTTTATAATAACAAAATAACAGTAGTATCTTATGTAGCCTCACAAAAACTACGCAAACGACACTACTGAATTTGTCAGAATGGGCGGAGCAAAAATCTGAATTCATACAATTCGTAGATAACCTTGATCGGACAACTTTCAAAATTTTTACTGTACATTGTTCAAACGCATTTACATATACCGAGTGTTAATTAAAAAGCGGGCCATTGATGTTTAAAATGGGAAATCAGTTTTTCCTATTGCAAGACTTTCCACTTAATTTATATAAAAAATCTGATGTGGCCAACACAAAACCTCCCGCCATTTAATTTTTATTAATTTAAATACATATACCTACGGGGCCTCATGGCCGCGTGCCTGAGTGTATGTTGGAGAATCTGGGGAACCGGATTCAATTCCTACTATCAAATATTTCAAATTTTAAATGGCACATAACTAACCCTTGTGATGCACTCTCCACGCCAAAAATGAGTACCCGTGGAGTGACGCATGGTAAACGCCCGCACGATACAAATATGTCATTATCATTACCGAAATCTGTGTACAATCTGTGTATTAGCACATCCAGAAATGGGTAATATGCTGTGATAATATATTGATTTTCTTATTTAAATACATACCTACATATTTACTAATACTAGAAATTATGTATGTTAAGTTCATTTCCATTTAACTATTGTTCTATTCACAATTTTCGTTTTAAAACATTATTATTAATTTGAAATTATGTATATTAAGTTCCTTTCCATGTAACTCTTGTTCTATTTACAATTTTCTTTTGAAAATGTTAGTGTTATTAATTTGAAATGATTATTTTTTTGACAGTGACATTTATCTCTCAGTTACATATATTTGAGATGAACTGTGTAACCATGGAGATGTGTTTAAAACACAAGCTCCGAGATATAATTTTTATATTACTTTATAAATTTATCCATATAATATATAGAAAAAGTATTAAAGCAAACCTGTAGAAATGGAATAATCTTTAATATAAAAAACTGCGAAAAAATTACATTTATAGGTATTTTTTGATGAAAAACTATCTTGAGCTTCAAGGTGTTTACGATCAAGTGCGTGAGTCTCTTCGACGACGGCTGCAACTTTGTTTACAATTGATCGTAAACACCTAGAGTCCTTAGTTGTTAAATCTGATGTGGCCAGCACAATACCTTCCGTCAATCCTGTGTATTATGTACAAATTCCATACATAAATTTTCTAAAAACCAATGAGTATTGCACCTAAGTGTATTAGAATTTTTTTCTTGTTTTCATCTCTACTATCACCTGCTAAAGTGTGTAAAGTTTTTTTATCAACACCCTGTATAGCTAACAGCAGAAGATATACGTATTTCCTTAACTTTGGCCATTGGCAAATACCGACGGAAACATTTTGCAATGAATCCTTTTTAGCTTATTTTGCGCCGAGTAATTGCACGTAACATATGGCAGAGTTCATAGCGATTTGCGACGTATTCGCTGTAAAATTTAATATAATCCATCATAATATATTTTCGTTAAATATAAATTTAACATTTGATGAAAAATTAAACTATATTATACTCATGTGAAACGTATATAAAAATAATTAAATGAATAATATAATGGAAAACAAGTTATAATTAAAATTTTGACCCAATTATTATTTACAGACAATACTCGTAAATCTCATCGGGTAATTGGAATATATTTTGTATTATTTTGGTTAGTTAATATACTTGTTTCATTTTCACAATATGCGATTGATATTGTAAAATAATTAATTTCATAATGACAAAAACAAATATTTTATTATGTATAAACAACATTAATGCTTAATATTTCAATGTAATTATGAATACATGGAATATGTCATACCTGCATATATAAATTGTTAAATGTACGGAGAAAAATAATATATTGTTTAATTTTTTAATTAAATGCACTTCTGTATTAGACATGTAGCTACTGCAAATAGGGGTTTCCACTATTTTCCATTTTTTTTATGTTATATGAAAAGTTATATGTATTAGAATAAGTAAAACATTCTAGTCCAGAAACTCTAAACCGTGCTTATTCACTAAAAAGTTACCATCGAATTTATTGACAAAAGACAGTGGCCCGTATTCCGAGCGCACTTCTATATAATAACAGCGCTTTTATGGAGTGCGCTTCTATATTATATTCTTATGATGAGTGTGCTCCATAAAAGCGCTTTTATTGTAAAAGTGCGATCGGAATATGGGCGAATACCTTTCTCAAAAATAGCAATAGCCATGGCATTGAGACAAATAAATAACAAATGTCTGAAATAATGTACAATTTTATGATCAAAGCACACCAGGATACAGTAATAATTGTAAGACAGTGGAAAAATTATGGATGCAAATTTTTCTAATTTTAAAAACATGGGCCGCTAGTATGAACTGTGATTAAGGGTGATTAGCGAGCATTAGATTAGCATTGTTTTATATCTGTCAATCGTTCATGGATTATTTTAGGTAAATGCTCGATAATCACCCTTAATCACTTGTTCATACTAGCGGCCAAAAACTCATAAGGTTTGTCATTTATTTAAATATTCCTGAAAACATATATTTGTGGCGTTTCAGTGCAAGAAAAAATTCATTTACTTTCAATTTAAGTTAGTATCATTTTTGTGGAAATATTTACGTCGATTCATGCAGTGTGACATACCTCCTAAAATTTCGGTCGGTCGCTATTGATCTACGACAGTTGATCTAGGTAGATCGATTGCATTCTACTGAATGTGACCACTGCCTAAAGAGTGTTTTGTCTATGATCGCAGCTTACACCTTGATTTTATAGATAAACTATAATTGATTCATTTTGTTCACATTAACTACAGTAAAAATTTTGAAAGATGTCCAATCAAGGGCACCTGTATCACGAACGAATTAACAAATAGGCAAACATTTATCTCTTTCTTTTGCAAAGGCTGTAAGAGTGTGTGATAAGGATGGATATAACACGCTTGTCTTTCAAAAAATCATATTGTTTCGACTAAGTTAGGACATTCCATTTATAAACGATGCTCGTTGTTGATAATATTTTCGCTGTAACGTAAGTTTGTTTATTAATACAGATACATTACCTGGATTCATAGCCGTACGTATAACGTTATATTCTGTCAGAGTCACTGACACTGACATTGTGTCAGTATCTTATTTTTAACATATTTGGTTTTACATTTGCTTATAAACTTACTAGTTGACTTATTTTTGAATTTTGAATGTTTTTCCTGTAATATATATTTTTATAATAATAAAATAACAGTAGTATCTTACGTACCCTCATAAAAACTAAGCAAACGACACTACTGAATTTGTCATGATGGGCTGAGCAAAAATCTGAATTCATACAATTCGTAGACAACCTTGATCGGACATCTTTCAAAAATTTTACTGTACAAAATAATTTTTTTGTACTCACCCCCGATGACTGTAGTGCCATTATACCATGTGATCTGTGGCACGGGCTTGGCTCCAGCCGCTTCGCACTCCAGTTCCAAGTCGGAGTCGACGTTCATTGGTGGCAGCGTGGTGGCGTTCCCCAGGGCAGAACCGTCCCGGCCCAATATGCGCACAGACTGCGGACGCACTGCAACAATCGTAATTACACATAGTCAATTACAAACATTAATAAGGAGGGTAATAATACTGATATAACGGATATAGATTGTGATGGAAATTGCCAAATATAGGGAAAGATGTAAGTATACTAATGGCTGTAGTTTCAAACAAAATTGAAAAATATATTAATTACATACTGTTCAATACTTAAACATTTATTTTGTTGTCTATCATTATTTGGTATGAAAAAAAATATATATATTTTATCACGGCATATTACCCATTGCTGGGTGTGCCAGTCTACTTCATACACAGATATCGGTAATGATGGAATATTTGTACCGTGTGGGCGCTTATCAGGCGTCACCTCACGGGCACTCATTGCTGGCGTGGAGAGTGCGCCACAGGGTCAATTTTGTGCCATTAAAATTCGAAGTAATTTTTGGCGTCGGTCGGGATCGAACACGGGTCCTCAGATTCGCGACCAGACAATCAGGCACACGGCCACGAGACCCCCATATTGAAAAAGACTTTATTAAACTTGGACAGTAAATTTAGAATAACTATTGATCAAGTTACATCTACAGAAATATTGGCAACGCTATAGTCAATTTGTGTACCGCAATTTTATTTCAAAAGAGTGAGCGCCATATTTGAGGCGGAAGGATACTACTACTACAAATGTCTAACGTGGAACTCGCTGGACGATACCAGCCATGGAAGTTGTAACGAGTGGGGGCGGTAATGGGTAAACATAGGTATTTATATTTCTTGGTTAAGGTTAAAGATAAATAATTGGCGTTGCAGTCTTGGTGAAAAATGTTTATAAATATTTCATCTACTTAACATTCCGACGTTTCGATTCCAAATGAATCATCATCAGGGATCTGGAATACATTTTTTTAATACACATAATACAAAATTCAAGAGAATATTTTACAAAAAATTGCTGAAGTTCATAGAAATATTTTTCAAAAAATTTAAAAACATTTTAAACATGTAAGTGGCCATTTTCTTAAAATTTATATAACATATATTTGTACCTCCATGATGTTTCCAGAACCCTGAGGATGGTCTAATTGAGACCGAAACGTCAGTATTGTTTTTAAATAAATAATTTTTTACCAAGGACTGAATCTCCGTTATTTCACCTCTCCAAGTTATATAAAGTGTTCCCTTTTCATGTCTTTTCACTTTCTTCATTCATTAAATTTTTGCGATTGTTGTTGCCCCCCCGTTTTCTTGTATTTCCGTTCGTGAGGACTTGTCTGTCAGCCGTTTATAGGTTCTGTGTATTGAATGACTGGCGCCCTTTCCTCTACCCTTATTTCAGCGCCATCGAACCACCCCGTCTTCACTGTAGCTAGCCGAAGCCCAAACCTTGCTCGGGAACGCACCCTGAGCCACAGTTTGTTATTATACTGGTTATAAAAGTTTATACTATGAACATTCATTCTATTCAGTTTACGAACATTTACTAAACATCGCTGTATAGCAACAGGATTTCATACTGTTACAATGTTGTCTCTACTTTGATTATGAGTAAAACAATGTAACAAGTTGTATTAGTTTCATCGTAATGAATTTCCAATCTACCGTGAATGGTATTGCATTGTTCGTAGGCAGTGAATGTAAACGTATGCAACAAGGATGCTATGCTCACTGCTCAGTGTCGGACACGCTCCCCACATCCATATGCAACAGAACCATGTACCTGTGCGGTGTATAATTGTATATTGATGCCCGTGACGGTGTACGCCTTCATGTCATTAATTCATATTGCCAATTAAACTATCGATTCGGCATGATTAATTCATGTCCAATGCTCGCAATTATTTCTTTAAATTTTGTGATAATTACTTGCAGTAACATGGTGGTTTACCGTTACCCCCACTTTTTAATTGGGTTCATATGGGAATAAATTTACTGAATTTTAACTAATTGACAATTTTTGAGGTTCTATAATTAAACACAATTCATTAACAGCAAATTTGTTATAACTAATTTATTTTTGGTAAATTAAAACCGAAATTACAATAGCAAATGTGAGAGGGCGAAATGTCAATTTCAAATTAAATATTATCAAATGATGATTGGTTTATTTGGGGTTATTATAATCAATCAGAATAACAATCTATATACGAGGGTGGGTCAATAAGTACCTGTGTGAGAAATGAAGATGCAAGTTTTTTCACAATTTTTGTTTTTATTTTTCGCCATAATCTCCTTTCAGGGCGATACACTTTTCCCAACGTCCCTGCCATTTATTAACCCCTCCAAAAAATATGATTTTTCAAACCCCGCAAAATAGGCTTCTATCGCGGCGATGACCTCCTCATTTGAGCTGAATTTTTTTCCCGCGAGCCACAAAATTTTTTTCTTTCCCCTTTAATTTTTCGTTGAATCGATCCAACAAGTCACTGTACTACTTTCCCGTGATCGTGCGTCCTTTCTCCAAAAAGTCCAAGAGGATTATTCCCTTCGAATCCCAAAAAATCGTGGCCATGACCTTTCCAGCCGATGGAACCGTCTTTGCCTTTTTCGGAGCAGGTTCACCCGGGAAAGTCCATTGTTTTGACTGTTGCTTGGTCTCTGGCGTGTAGTGATGGATCCAGGTTTTATAGACATTCGACATTGTCTTCCGTATCTGCTTGTTGTCCACCGTAAGCAATCGCGGCACCCATATGCCCGACAGCTTTCTCATGCCTAACTTATCATGTAAAATATTAAATGCCGATCCGTGCGACACGCCAACTACTCTGCTACTTCGCGCACTTTCATTCGGCGATCAGCGAGAATCATAACGTTGACCTTTTCAACGATTTCCTCAGTAACCACGTCTACCGGCCGTCCTGGGCGCTCCTCATCAAAAACAGATGTACGGCCGCGTTTAAATTGATTAAACCAATATCTCACGGTTGTCAATGATGGTGAAAGGTCCCCATAAACAGCATCCAGCTTCTCTTTTATTTCTTCGCAAGTTTTTCCTTCCAAAAATAAAAAGCGAATTACGGACCGATATTGTTCTTTTTCCATTTTATTTAAAAACACCAAACATGCTTAATACAAATGACTGTCAAATCAGAACTAACCTATGAATCAGTCTGAAATTATGTATGGCGACGTTTGAACGATGGCAGTAATGCCACCGCCCCTCAACAACGCCATCTGTTTTCAAACACAGGTACTTATTGACCCACCCTCGTAATCTGCCTCCTCATAAAAACTAAGTAAACGACTGAAGTTTCAAATGTAGCAATTAATACATAATATAAAAGAACACGGTATTATTAATATCATAACATTGTGAGGTGAGTGTGAGTTACAATACTCCAATACTTAAACCTCATTAGTTTGAATAAATACTGTTACTGCGGAGAATAAACAATGGAATTATTAGTTTATAAACAAGTTGAAGTAATTCAACATTGTTATCGTAGTTGCAATAATAGTTCAGGAAACAAATATCTGTGAATAGTAACACTTAACTACTGAATAAACTTTTTGAAATATCAAACAACAATACAACATACATAGGTACATATAATTTATTTGTCTAGCACTGTATTGCACAGAGGTGGCCAACAGTTTCAGCTCGCGGGCCACATTGTGAATATTTTTCTTTGCGGGCTGGATGAAATATTAAAATAAAAGAAATATGAAACATAACAACGATTTTGGGCTAAATTCTAGAATCACGAGAATCAAGAATTTTTCTGTAATATTTGTACCAGTATATAGTTCGAAAACCGTTAAAAACATTAAATTCCAGAAAAAAATAGGGCACGAAAAGCTATATTTATAGTGATTTTGGTATTTTTACTGAAAAAAAGTAAGGTTATATGAAATACATATTACTAAGCTATTCATTCTTCATTCAATATAATCTTCATTTCTCCTCATGACATTTTCAAACCAATGTAATCATCTCGCTTGTATCTTTTTAGAAACTTGTAACACCTTTCCTTACCTATCATTCCGTGTTTTCCCCAACATCTACTTCAACACCCTCATCTCTGCCACATTAATTTACTTTTTATTTATACTGACATCTGTCAATTTGAATTATATGAATATATTAGTAGTTTCCATGTTTAGCATAGCTGGCTGATTTATAAAATTTAATTTCTTTAAAATTCTGTAACTCTATACCTATTGAATATGAAGTATAAAATGTAATCAAATCGTATGGAGAATAGTATATTCTTTAAGTTAAATGCCAATAAATCAAATTTAACTGTTAAATCTTCAAATGAGGCTACTTCCGGTTCACCAATTATAACCAAAATCTAATCAGTTGTTCTTCTGGATGTAAACCTGAGGAATACTAAAATATTATAATTCTTGGAATCGTGGTATTGAAGTTATGCGATCCGAAACTTTTGTCACACACACACAGACACACACACACACAAACACACACACACACACACATACACACATCATCGTATAAATGGTAAAATCGTATTATAGGGACCCTAAAACATACTTATTCACTAAAAACTCATTAAATTTTTTGACCAGACAATACCTTCCTTACCTAAAGGTGACGGAAGGTAAAAAACTGTTGTGGCCAGCATAATACCTCTCGCCACTTCCATTTTTGATTACATAAGTATAGGGCGCAAGCAGTCATGTGACATTGTTGGGCTTGAGAAGCAGATATGGGGGCCCGTGTCAGAATGACAATTAGTAATTATATACATAGATGTCAAATGTCATTATAGATTATTATTTGTTTATTTTTGTTGCTAATTTCCTAATTTAATTCTTAAAATTTTATTCAGTCCAATTAATTTCATATTTTATATGGTTCTATCGTTCAATGTGTCTACCATTGTTTTCAATCTACACAAATATAATTTGCCGAATATTATATAAACTAAAAATTTGATGTGACCAACACAGTACCTCCCGCCATTTACCTATTATATAATTTTTATATTATTTTACAAATTTATCCATACAATATATAGAAAAAGTATTAAAGCAAACTTGTAGAAAATGGAATAATCTTTAATTTTTATAATAACAAATTCAGAAAAAATTACATTTAAAGGTATTTTTTGAAGAAAAACTATCTTGAGCTTCAAGTAAACTGCCATTTCCGGTTATCTGATTGCCACCAAAATCTAATCAGTCCTTTTCATATTAGAATGGTAGAAATACATGGATTCAAAACTTTCTGAATGATAGTATTTGAGTTAGAGCGTAAACAGGATCCACACACACACACATACATACATACATACATATATACATACATACATACATACACACAGACATCGTGAAAATGTTAAAAATGGATTTTAGGGACCTTAAAACGTGGTCATTTACCAAAATCTCGATATGCGATTTTTAGCACGATCCCTATACCTCCCTTACCAAGGGTAGCGGGAGGTAAAAATCTATTATTTTATATTGAGAACACAAGCATAAAGTCAAATAATATTAATTTGAATTCAATGAAATATCTGAAGTAATTTTGGGAATGATCAATAACACTTATAATCAACTAATGAATGGTTTAATTGCATTTATGTTAAGCCTACCCTCTTGTGTGTATTGGCCACAGTTTATCGCAAAACAGAGTCTACCTATAGTGGTGAGTGAAACTGTTAGGGTTGGAGTACGTGTTTGTAATTATTTCCGCGGTTTCAATATCCCCCCACAAATTGGCAGAGTGCAAACCAGGCTTTAGGCAGGTAGAGGAACCGAGCCGCAGTATTCCATTTGGCTGAGTGATGGCTTCAGCTGCGGTAGTGGAATGTGGTCCGCGATGACTGAATGGCGTTTGTTTATCACAAACAAGTGAAACAGGCAAAATGGCTCCGTGGATAGAATCGAGGATCGCAAACGGTGTAAAATTACCTATATGAGCTTAGTGCAACGCCAACAATACATATCGTGCTAGTGGTTATGTGGATACTTGGATTATAATGGAAAATGGTTCGCCTGCTGCTTATCAGAGTGTTTACCCTTTTAAATTGCGAAAATCTCATTGTCAGATTTTGTAATAGGTCATTGAAATTTAAATTACAAAGTTGGGGACAAACCGGAATGTTACTTTATAATAAAAAATCTGATGTGGCCAGCACAATACCTTCCGTCAATACTGTGTATTATGTACAAATTCCATACATAAATTTTCTTGCAAAAGATTAAAAATTTTGGTATTTTATGATTCCCTTTCTCGGCAACCGAATTCCATAGTCCTGATAACAAACAAACCACGTGAAATAAGAAAATCATGAAATTTTGAATGAAAAATAATGACACTTGTCAGTTATGGACATAATTAATTACTGTCATTTTCACACGGGTCCCCATATCTGCTTGCCAAAGTCAGCAAAGTCACGTCACTGCACGCGCCCTATACATTGCAAAAAATCTTATATTTCCAGTAAAATTATTTCATAAACAAACTATGCAAATTGCACTTGACACTGACATCTTCTTCTTCTTTAGTTTTTCACATTTGTTAGGGGTCGCTATTATTATTTTCTTCTTCCACTCATTTTTGTTTTACTTGTCGTCCTCATTCAGATCCTTTTCTTTCGAGTTTTCCGAAATACAGTCCTTCCATCTTATATTTGGTCTTCCTATGTTTCTTCTACGTTATATTACTAAACTATTTATTTTTTTCCAATATATTCATCCTCATGACATGTTCAAAGCAATGTAATCGTCTCTCTTATATCTTTCTAGAAACATTAGAGTTATTTCCCTTATTCTTTCATTCATTTACTTTTTATTGATATTGACATCTATCAATTTGAATTACCTGAATATATTAGCAGTTTCCATGGTTAACTTAGGATAGCTGCCTGATTTATGAAATTTATTATCTTTATAATTCTTTAACTCTATATGTGTTAAATATGAAATATAAAATGCAATCAAATCGTATAGAGAATAATATATTTTTTAGGTTATAATAATATTTAACTGAGTTTTTCTAGAAAAACTGTTAAAATCTTCAAATGAGGATACTTCCGGTTGATCAATTATAACCAAAATCTAATCAAGTCTGCATATGGTTGTAAGAAAGAGGAATACGCAAGAATTATAATTTTTGGAATTCTAGTATTGGAGATATCGCGGCCGAAACATACGAACACACACACACACGTCCACACACACATACACACATCATCGTAAAAATAGTAAAATCGTATTGTAAAGACCCTAAAACATGCTTATTCAATGAAAACTCACCACCGAATTTTTTGACCAAAGACAATACCTTCCTTACCTAGAGGAGACGGAAGGTAAAAAACAATCAAAATGATGACGCATTCACGTGATACAAATGTTTCGTTTTGATAGCCATTTTTCCCTATTTTGCCAATCATCCTATTTAGAATTTTATTGCTTCAAGTAAATTAAATTGTGATTATTTTATAATTCTTAATTTGTCGAAATGACCCTAATGAATCAAGGAGAATATAAATAAACGAAAAAAGAATTTGTGAAAAGTTCATGGACCTCTTCATAAATTAATTTATAATACAATTACGATAATATCTAATTTTGTATGCAGATTCCTTTTTTGTTTACATGAGCTGCAATAATCCTGGGATTAAACATAAAATTAGTACCTATAAGTTTAACGCTTGAAGCACAAACGCTACATACCAGTTTACAAATAAATAATAGCCGAGAATGGGCATTTGAAATGAAATTGTAGCATAAAGCATCGCATTTAATATTGGCTTTTAATTAAATTATATTATACAGGTATCCTCTCTCTTGATTCTCTGTACATGAAAGCGGAGCTCACAACCACATCGCGATAAATTAAAACACGCGTAATCCAGAGCTTTCAAAACAGCCGTTCTCAACAACAACTGCGATTACCACAACACAAACATCAAACTATAACAAACAACATTACACAAGATTCATAAATCCATTATTCCGTTCTGGGAGGAGCAAGAACCCTGGACGCTCGTTTCGATCACTCCTTCAATGTATTCACTGAAGGTAGATTAGTCGGACCACAGCCGGGAGGTATTATGCCGTGGGTGATCATAATGTGGCCAATTTACAAACTACTGTCATATTCCACCCTTAATGGCCCTTGTTTATTACCCAGTTTTCCTATCTGAATTTCATCTACTACCCTATACACCTACTTTATTTTATTACCCCGCGATAATAAATGACATATAACCTAAAACAGAAGATTTGAAAAGTTTGAAAGATATTGGGATATTTCATTAAGAATGCGAATCTACTTTTATTTCATTCGTTTTTACATACGCACGTAGTTTATATAGTGAAAAATAGATAATAGAACTAATATTTACAATGAATTAAACTATTATTCAATATATGTTGTAAAACTGTCCCTAACAAAAAAAAAAATCTGATGTGGCCAGCACAATACCTTCCGTCAATCCTGTGAATTACGTACAAATTCCATACATAAATTTTCTTGCAAAAGATTATAAATTTTTGGTATTATGTGATTCCCTTTCTCGGCAACTGAATTTCATACTCCTGATAACAAACAAACCACATGAAATAAGAAAATTATGAAATTTTGAATGAAAAATTATGACACTTATGGACATAATTAATTGCTGTCATTTTGATACGGGTTCCCATATCTGCTTGCCAAAGGCAGCAAAGTCATGTCACTGCACGCGCCCTATACATATTTTTTTTGCAAAGATGCTATATTTCCAGTAAAGTTATTTCATAAACAAACTATGCAAATTGCACTTGACACTGACATCTTCTTCTTCTTCTTTAGTTTTTCTCATTCGTTAGGGGGTCGCTATTTTTTATTTTCTTCTTCCACTCATTTTTGTTTTGCGTGTCTTCCTCATTCAGTTCCTTTTCTCTCAAGTCTTCTGCAATACAGTCTTTTCATCTTATATTTGGTCTTCCTATGTTTCTTCCACCTTCTATTAATATATTCATCGCTCCTCATGACATGTTCAAACCAATGCAATCGTCTTTCTTATATCTAGAAACTTCTAACACTAGAGTTACTTCCCTTATTCTTTCATTGATTTACATTTTATTGATACTGACATCTGTCAATTTGAATTACCTGAACATATTAGCAGTTTCCATGGTTGTTAGCATAGCTGGCTGAATTATGAAATTTATATGAATTTTTTTATCTTTATTATTCTTTAATCCTATATCTGTTAAATATGAAATATAAAATGCAATCAAATCGTATAGACAATAATATATTCTTTAATTTATAATAACATTTAACTGAGTTTTTCAAGAAAAACTGTTAAAATCTTCAAATGAGGGTACTTCCGGTTGACCAATTATATCCAAAAGCTAAACAGGTCTGCATATGGTTGTAAGGAAGAGGAATACGCAAGAATTGTATTTTTGGAATTCTAGTATTGGAGATATCGTGCAGGAAAAAGCGGTCACACACACACACACATACACACATACACACACACACACACGCACATACGAACACACACACACACACACACACACACACACACATACAGACATCATCGTAAAAATAGTAAAATCGTATTGTAAAGACCCTAAAACGTGCTTATTCAATGGAAACTCACCACCGAATTTTTTGACCAAAGACAATACCTTCCTTACCTATAGGTGACGGAAGGTAAAAAACTGTGAACATAACCTATCAACTACTAACTAAAGTATTTAAAACGAAAAATAAAAATTAATCTACCGCTACAATTAATAAAACAGGATAAGGCAATATACTCTACCTAAAATAATAATAAACACTGAGAGAAAAGTCAAAATACAAGAAGCAAAGAAAAACTATTGACAGCAATGATACGTTTATGGAAGTTAAAAAAATGTGCTCCTTTGTTGAAGGTTTGACGTTAGGGTACCTTTATATACAGGGTATGGCCATGGGGTAAGATCGCCGCCATAAGCGGGCCAATGTCAGAGATACTGATAATTCATTTCCCTATTTATTTGTAACAAATGTGATTTTATATTATACAGGAATATTAAATAATCACACTATGAATCTATAAAGGTAATAAAAATTCATTTATTTAAGAGATACACAATTATTATTATGACATAGATTTAGAGGTTATGTAGAGCATAGGATATAGGTTGTTATTATCACATCTAATTTAATAACTGTAGTTATTATTTACATAATAAGTATATATTTTAAACTTACATTTTAAAAATTTAAATGTTTGTGCTTAATATTGGTAATTTTTATGTGTTTTCAATATTTCCAGTCCTCGTAGTAAGTATTTGAAGAAAATACACAAATAAATAAAATAAAAGTATTACTTACACTTTAAATAAATAGTAGAAGTATATTTAAATGTGTTTTGCATTAAAATTAAAGAAATAGCCACGAAAATACATAATAATTTGCGTAACAACGATTTTGACAGTGGCCCGCAAATGGCGGACGAAACGCGAGCCACGTCATGGCCATACCCTGAGTATATAGGTACCCTATTTGACGTTGGTACACAACGCCATCTCTACATCATGAAATATCCCAATAATAAATATTTAATTCGTAACTATTTCTAAAAATAGATACTGGGTTAAATAATCCATGTCAGAATTTTGTGTCAAGGTAAATTTTCTTTTCATCGGTCAAAATTTCTTTTACGCTATTTTATAACTTTTATTTTTGTGAGTAGCAGCAATAAAGTTTACTCTTAAACTTGATCTAAAATCGAACAAGAGCCGTGGGCTTTATATTTAGTTACTGAACACTTTCTTTTCTTATAAAGTTTTCATAATATATCTATGGAGAATGGAATAGGTATTTGATTTTGTTTTATTAAAAATATAGTGAATTATTGAGTAACAATGAACTGTACGGTAATTTTTAAAATATCTGTCTTGTAGCCGTGTGCTGGTGTCTGGTCGCGAATCTGGTCACCTGGGTTCGATCCCGATCGACGCCAACAATTATCGTATTTGTAAGATCTTACTGTAAGTGTGATAATGTCCATCATTGTTGTTGTATAATTGTTGTAGACCCTGAAGAAGGTGCAAGGGTTCATAGAAACGTTGATATATTAAGAATAAATGCTCTTGACCGAACTTTCGAGTAATTGTTAACATATAATAACAAAAATATTACAAAGTTCCGTCAATGCTTCACAAGTTTACAACTTCTGAGTTAACTTTTTTCGGTCATCGTCAGAAGCCGGCCAGCACAACAAGTACCACAGATGTGTTTGGCACTATTTGGTTCTCATCAGTGTGGTGTAACCTGTGGCCTCTGTCCGATCTACAGTGAGTGGACTCCTGAAGAAGAAATTAGAAACTGTCTCGAGTTTTCTGTTTGAGATGAGCCGAAGCTAAGGGTTCGGGAAACACTGGTTTCTACCCTTAGACTTAGAGAGTATATATTCAAGAGTAATATAAGAAGTGGTGAGCTTATTGTCGATAATATTTTCAAATTGTCACGAATGTTAATCCCACCGACGAAAATGCTGCGAAGCAGGAGTTGCATTTTCCAAAGATTCTTTATTTCTTTAATGTTTATTGGGTTATTACGCGTAACCACATTTTAACCACAGTTTAAAACATATATTTCAACTGTTCGGGGAAAATTATTTTAAAGTTTATAAAGTGTGTTATTATTGAAAATACGTGTTTGTTATGCCTCATAACCATTTCCAGCGTGTTTCTTAGTGACCTGTGGTACAACGCGTATCTTATGAATATCTTAGTTTTGATTGATTAATTTGTTTAACCGGTTGCCCGTGTCATTCTGTCCGAGGACTTTTAAAATACGGATAGTGGTAGCAGCAATTCCGCTACCTTTGGCCTTAATAGTTTTTGCATTAGTAAAATTAGTGTTTTACTTTCGGTCAAATAAATTTTCATATTGTGCATGTATAAGCAGTGTTAAACGCTACCCATCTCGGTCACATATATTTTTTTTGTTTTACAACTGAAGAATTAAAAATCACTATTGTATCTGTTACAACTTCGAAGACGTTGCATCCGAAAAATTCAGTTTGGCTATCCGTCTTGTTAAGTATAATTATTGACCAAAGGTATTCCTGCAACCATTTCACGTAAAGCAAACAGTTTGAGCCCTTCTGTGTCAGGTACGTTCCGTCCCGTGGGTTTACAAATAGCGGCTGCCATCCGCAGAAATAGGGTTTGAAGAACGATTACTCTCCAGTAATTAAACTTATGTTTCCGATCCTGGGTTACCTTGCTAGAGTGTCGCTTGTTGTTTGCGCCCAGAGAGCCCCACTCCTGCTCTTGTTCCTGCACCAGCTTTTGCTCCTGCTCGACTTGAGGAATTTAATTTCACGCCCCGAATTGGCGCTGATGTGTGCATTCCGGTGTCAAGTGCCGAATAAGACTTCGGATATTTCCGCTCATACTCGGCTATACATAGGTCACTCGTACACTCGGGGGAGATAAACTCGCTATCAAACAAATTTCCTGCCCTGTTTCCTGCTTTTTATTTACTATTTCTTGGATATCGGCGGGAGATCTCTACTATATTTTCTTTCAGATATGTGATATAGGGAGAGATTTTTTTATTGCCGACACCAGAATTTACTGACCAGCAAAGTCTTTCTTATGAGGAAAACATTATTTAAATTAAGAAACCCGCAGCAGAGTTCTTTCTATATAAAACAGATATCAATAAATTTCAATTCTTCAGTTGACATAACGACTTTAGTTTATTACGTTTTATATTAGCTTGTTGTTTTTTTAGGTCATTTCAGCTAGCCTTACTTAATATTAGGGTCACGCAGGGGTTATTAAAAATTAAAAAAATCTGTTGTGGCCAGCACAATACCTCTCGCCGTTTTCATTTTGTTGCAAAGGGCGCAAGCAGTTATGTGACTTTGTTGGCCCTGGCATGCATACATGGGAACCCGTGTCAGAATGACAACTAGTAATGTATATAGGTGTCAAGTATCGTAAATTTTCATTCGAAACATTATGATTTTCCAAATCCATGTGGATTATTCCATACTATGGATGACAAATAAACATCAGAATATTTTGTAATTTTAAATGAAAAATTATGACATATGACAATTGTGACATCTATGTAAATAACTACTAGCCGTCATTCTGACACGGATCCTCATATCTGCTTACCAAGGCCAACAAAGTCACATGACTGCTCGCGCCCTATAAGTAACGAATTTAACATTTCTTGTACACACAAATAATTGAAATTGTTTCTCTTGTTTCGTTCTATGAGAAATTTTGTCCTACTATTCTATGTTCAAAATTCTTCAAATTAATTGAAGGTATTAGCGGTATTTCTTAAGGATATATGTAATATTAACATAAGTATAGTTTTAAAAACATATTTAATTAATAATACAATAATATATATTAAATGTACTCATACCTCCCAGAAAAATATGACACTGACATTTTGCATTTATTTGTCAAATACAAAAATTTAAATATCGCAACTGTTTTTTGGGCAACGAGATTTATTACAACAGATTCTTATATATATATATATATATATATATATATATATATATATATATATATATATATATATATATATATACCGGGTGGAACATCATACCTGTGTACATAGGCGATTCATATGAGAAAAACAGTTTTTTCGTGCGAATTGCTCCCCAAATTATTTTAGACAAAAATACTTCAAATAAATGTTGTAGAGCATAAAATTCTGCATCTAAATCAATAAACAGAATTACTTTTACATGCTTTGTAACGACACAAATTAAAAAAGAAAATATTGAAAATTACGTTGAAAATATCAAATAGCCATGGAATTGAAACAAAAATCCTATAAAAAATAAATATTTCATTGAAATGTACAATTGTCGTAATAATAGGTATGGAGATTTTTGTATGAATTTAATTTACCTATTTATTTGTTTCTATTTTTGTTTCAATTCCATGGCTATTTGATATTTTCAACGTAATTTTCAATATTTTTTTATTTAATTTGGGTCGTTACAAAGCATGTAAAAGTAATTCTGTTTATTGATTTAGATGCAGAATTTTATGCTCTACAACATTTATTTGAAGCATTTTTGTCTAAAATAATTTGGGGAGCAATGCGCACGAAAAAACTGTTTTTCTCATATGAATCGCCTATGTACACAGGTATGATATTCCACCCGGTATATATATATATATATATATATCAAAACCTATACGAGATATAATAAACAATTTAAATGTGTCAGATTTAAAATTTAATTATCTCTATTATTTGTAGTAACAAATTTTCAAAAAGTAATATTTAGAATTTTTTTTTGGGATGTTTATCATCCGTCCGCGCAACCTTCTCAGTGCCTCCTAGTGGCTTCAGTGCACTGCACTTATGAGCTCCAATAAGTGCGAAACGCGTCTTTGGTTCTGGTTGAGTCTCTGATAAATGACGGAGAGGTTGATTCAAAGACTGAAATCTTGTGAAACGTGCCAAGTGTTTTAAATATTATATATTTTACTTTATATTGATTTAGTTTTAATTAAAAGAAAACAAACAAAACGTTTCGGGTTCCGCATGTATTAATCATTCTTGGAGAGAATATCAAATTTGAACAGAATAATAGAAACATAAACATTTCCATTATGAACATCGAGCTCCAAAAACTGGAACACCTGATATGTTGTTTTTCTTATCGAGCTAATAAAAACAAATGAAAATATTAATTAAAACTTTCTATCCTGTGGAAGAAATGAACCACATTCAAAGTGTTCCGAAGAAATCACACTTAATGTTTGTTTTTATCACCCGCAGATCGTATCAGCCGTGAAAAAACAAAATGGGAAATTTTATTACGCGATGGAAAAAATTCTATTCTCCCTTTTGTTTTCTTTGTGTTTATGTTTAATGTAGAACGTTGTTTTTACCTTGTTTCACCCCTTTTTACTTTCCATCACGAACATTTCGAACAGCTTCTTAAATAAAATATTTTCTTCTTTTGGAATAATCTAATCAATTAGTTGGTGTACTTCCTCCCTTACCTTTTAAGCAACGCTACCTTTTGAAAGCTCTTGAGTAATGAAATTTTTCTTTAGTAAATCTTATTTTTACAGAATCTGGATTTACTGATCTTGTTTTGAAAATTTCCGGCCTTTTATTTCACAAGCATATTACCGGATATTGAATTAGATTTGATTAAAAATGATCAATGTATTTCAATTTTCGTATTAATTAAATTTTTCATGAAAGCATTATTCTAAGTTGGTGATCAGTTTTCCTATGTTCTTTGTAAAGTCAATAAACTACGTTACAATTTTATTAGTTTATATTTCATTTTCATATTAATCTAGTATTGTTTTTACCTTCCGTCACCTTTAGGTAAAGAAGGTATTGTCTTTGGTCAAAAAATTCAATGATGAGTTTTTAGTGAATAAGAATGTTTTAGGGTCCCTATAATACGATTTTACCATTTTTACGATGATGTCTGTATTTATGTATGTATGTATGTATGTATGTATGTAGTATGTATGTATGTATGTATGTATGTATGTATGTATGTATGTATGTATGTATGTATGTATGTATGTATTTTTTTTTTCTAATACTTCATTTAAGCATGCTCCATATTACAAAATAGTACATGCTTATTTTTGTAACTACATTATATGCCTAGTCTTAATATTTAATTTTTTTTTTTATATATACATTATACATATTTTACATATTTATAAATTAACATTTCTTTTAAATTTTTTTTTAACATTTGTTAATATTTTTCAGAAGCAAAGTATTTAGGATTACATATATTTAAGAATGTTTATTACACAAATATTTCAAAATCAATGGCTTTAATATATTCTAGAAATTGTAACATATAATTTTCTACTAATTCTTCATTCGTATCCGGCCAAGTTCCACCACTGTTCACTGATATCTGATTTATGTATGTATGTATGTATGTATATATGTGTGTGTGTGTGTGTCTGTGTGTGTGTCTGTGTGTGTGTGTGACAAAAGTTCCGGATCCCATAACTTCAGTACCACAATTCCAAAAATTATAATTTTTTCGTATTCCTCAAGTTTACATCCAGAAGAACAAGTGATTAGATTTTGGTTATAATTGGTTAACTGAAAGTTAAACAGTTAAATTTGATTTATTGACATTTAACGTTATTATAACTTAAAGAATATATTATTCTCTATACGATTTGATTACATTTTATATTTCATATTCAATAGATACAGAGTTAAATAATTTTAAAGAAATTAAATTTTATAATTCAGACAGCTATGCTAAACATGGAAACTACTAATATATTCATATAATTCAAATTGACAGATATCAGTATCAGTAAAAATAAATTAATGTGGCAGAGATGAGGATGTTGAAGGAACACCCTGTATTTAGCTGTTTTGCAGATATGCATTGATAGATTTAAATTTAAAGATAGGTTTTATTACTTGCCATTAAAAATGAATGAAAGTCTTGTAGTATAACTTTAAATTGAATCTGTAGTTGTTATTTTGAATTATACAAAGTAATAAACATTAATGAAAATTAAATCATAATAAGGAAAGTGAGAGATTCGGAATCCTTGTTAATTGCTAATTTAGTATAAATATTTATGCGAGTTGAATTTGAAAGGAAACGTTATCAATTAATTTAGTAAGAAAATGGCGCGAAAGTCGTGATGAGATAAGGTCTAGCCCTGGTCCCTGGATACTCATTAGGGCCTGTCGTATCGTCCTTAATAATCGTTACAATAAAGAACACATTGCCAACAAAGGGTTCGTTTCATTTCGGGCCGTTCTCTCCATTTAGCAGGCCCATAAAATTATTAGAAACATTTGCAATATTAAGACAATGTTGATGTTAGCGGCATCTGTTTTGTGTAATCATCAAATGATGTGCAGATAATTCAAATGCTTTCTGGAATTGTTTGTTTTAGCGATCAGCTATGCGCTTTTTGCTTTATTGTTTGCTGTGCAAATATCTATCTTGAATTGTTAGTTTTCAGGCAAACATGAATTCTTTATTTCATTTTCCATTGTGCATAAGGAAGTTTCGATCACCTAGGTTGCCTAGAGCAATATGTTTTACACATAATATACATCAACTGTATCCGAACAACAAACAATTATTATTCGTACTGAGATAACTTTACAAATATTTGAGATGCAGATAATAATATGCAAACAAAAAACTGCATAATGATAACTGGAAATATATACCATATTTACATTTTATCATGAAATATCAGAATATAAAATTTTAACATAGGTTTTTTTATTCAATTTAAATATAAATTTGAAATTCTATTAGGTTATCTGCGTAGAACTGTGATCAGCATAATAAGTATGCAATGAATTTATAGAGGGAATTATTTGAGGTGTTATTGTAGGAGTAAATGTAGAAAAAGTAAAGTAATTTTTATTGTTTTTTTTGGTAAATGACCACGTTTTAAGGTCCTTAGATTCCATTTTTAACATTTTCACGTTGATGTCTTCGTGTATGAATTTATGTGTGTATGTGTGTGTGTGTGTGTGTGTGTGTGTGTGTGTGTGTGTGTGTGTGTGTGAGTATGGATCCTCTTTACGCTCTAAATCAAATGCTATCGTTCAGAAAATTTATAACCTTGTATTCTACCTTACTCTTATATGGAAAGATGCCATTAGATTTTGGTGTAAATCAAATAACCGGAAATGATACTTTACTGGAAGCTCAAAATAGCTTTTCTTCGAAAAATACCTTTAAATGTTATTTTATCAATATTAGTTATTTTAAAAATTAAAGTTTTTTAAATTTTCTACAGGTTTGCGTTAATACTTTTTGTATATACTTTATGGATAAATTTCTAAAATTATCTATAATTTTAATACTGGGGTCTACGCTTTAAACACAACTCCATGGTTACACAGTTCAAATCTCAAATGTATGTAAATGAGAGATATATGTCACTGTCAACAAACTAATCATTTCAAATAATAATAGCAACGTTTAAAAAGAAAATAGTAAATGGAACAATAAATATATGGAAAGGAACTTAATATAGTTTCCAGCATAAGTAAATATGTAGGAATATAGGTAAGATAATAAAAATATATATCATCACGGCATATTACCCATTGCTGGGTCTGCCAATCTGCTTTGTACACAGCATGGGTATAATTATTTTTTTGACATTGACATTTATCTGTCAGTTACATACATTTGAGCTGAATTATGGAACCACGGAGATGTGTTTAAAGCATAAGCTCCGAGATATAATTTTTATATTACTTTACAAATTTATCCATAAAATATATAGAAAAAGTATTAATGCAAACCTGTAGAAAATTAAATAAACTATTTTGAGCTTCATGTAAGCTGCCATTTCCGGTTATCCGATTACCACCAAAATCTAATGGCTTCTTTCCATATTAGAATAACACACACACACACACACACACACACACACACACACACACACACACACATACATACATACATACATACATACATACATACAAGCATACATTCACACAGACATCATCGTGAAAATGTTAAAAATGGATTTTAGGGACCTTAAAACGTGGTCATTTACCAAAATCTCGATATGCGATTTTTAGCACGATCCCTACATCTCCCTTACCAAGGGTAGCGGGAGGTAAAAATTGTTGAATGGTGTGTTGGGATAACAATTTTAAATTATTTATATCTGTTTCATTTACATAGAGATCATCATTATCAAAATTATCTAAAAATTTATTATTGACGGTTTCATCCATTGGAATATTTGTATACATGTTAGAAATATCAAATGAAATAAGTCTATATTAATTTTGTAGTTCTAAATTTTGTGATTGTATGATGAGCTCATTAGAATTTGGTATCATATGAGCAGAATTTTATTAAAATTTATTGGAATTATTTACAAAATTTAATTATTTCTTTCGTCTGAGTTTACAAAAAGCCACAAAAATGAACGATAAAATAAAAAGTATATATTAGAAAACGCTGGAGATATTTTAATTCAGTAATTTTCCATGACAAAAAATGAGACAGGAAGAAAAAGTTTTCTTTTCCTGCGGCTATTTATTTTCATATTTTGTATTTCAATATTCCACACGTTTCGCGCCTAATTGGCGAAAATTTGCCTGGGAGGACATTTTTCGTCTCACTCTATCATTCCATCTGTCACAGTTAATCTCACGCAGGCTTGACAGAGCTTCATAATATTAATAAATCGCAGCATCGCGTTGGCTGTGGATCGCGCTGATATTGTTTTTTAATAGCAGGATTTATAGCGAGCATTATTTACATTCACTGGGTCATACGCCATTGTTTTAAGGACGATTATTTAAATTTTGTTATGGTTAGTGCGAGTAACAACGTAAATTTTAAAAATAAATATTGACCCAGTTTTGTTTTTGATTCTGCAATGGCTAAATTGGAGGAGTATTATTGTGATGTTAGTCCAAATGTTGCGATGTAATATACGTTTGAAATAATACATACGTCAGGTATTTTTGATTTATTATTAACAGTGGTATTAGTTATTGTCACTAATCTAATTAATTGTATTTAATTGCAAATTATGTGCAATAATTATTTTTTAAGCAGGTGTAAACTACAAATTAATGTTCGTATTGTGTACAACACTGCATATATTAAAAACTGATAAAAACGAATGCAGCGTTGGCTGTTGGTTAGCAGGAAGTGTCTACTATTCCGGTACGAAAACACGTTTTTGTAGCTGTAGTAGAATTTTTTCTATAGAGGTTAGAAACGAACGTGTTTTTTTCTCGTGCCGATAACAATATGTGACGAAAAACACAAGCAACGGATCAATGTGAAATTTCTCATTAAATTAAAAAAAATCTGTTGTGGCCAGCACAATACCTTCCGTCAATCCTGTGTATTATGTACAAATTCCATACATAAATTTTCTTCTAAAAGATTCAAATTTTTTGGTATTTTATGATTCCCTTTCTCGGCAACTGAATTCCATTCTCCTGATAACAAACAAACCACATGAAATAAGAAAATCATGAAATTTTGAATGAAAAATTATGACACTTGTCAGTTATGGACATAATTAATTGCTGTCATTTTGATACGGGTTCCCATATCTGCTTGCCAAAGGCACGCGCCCTATACATATTTTTTTTTTGCAAAAGATGCTATATTTCCAGTAAAGTTATTTCATAAACAAACTATGCAAATTGCACTTGACACTGACATCTACTTCTTCTTCTTTAGTTTTTCCCATTCGTTAGGGGGTCGCTATTTTTTATTTTCTTCTTCCACTCATTTTTGTTTTGCGTGTCTTTCTCATTCAGTTCCTTTTCTCTCAAGTCTTCTGCAATACAATCTTTTCATCTTATATTTGGTCTTCCTATGTTTCTTCCACCTTCTATTAATATATTCATCGCTTCTCATGACATGTTCAAACCAATGTAATCGTCTTTCTTATATCCAGAAACTTCTAACACTAGAGTTACTTCCCTTATTCTGTCATTGATTTACATTTTATTGATACTGACATCTGTCAATTTGAATTAGCAGTTTCCATGGTTAAGTTAGCATAGCTGGCTGAATTATGAAATTTATATGAATTTTTTTATCTTTATTATTCTTTAATCCTATATCTGTTAAATATGAAATATAAAATGCAATCAAATCGTATAGACAATAATATATTCTTTAAGTTATAATAACATTTAACTGAGTTTTTCAAGAAAAACTGTTAAAATCTTCAAATGAGGGTACTTCCGGTTGACCAATTATAACCAAAATCTAATCAAGTCTGCATATGGTTGTAAGGAAGAGGAATACGCAAGAATTGTAATTTTTGGAATTCTAGTATTGGAGATATCGTGCAGGAAAAAACGGTCACATACACACACACACATACACACATACACACACACACACACGCACATACGAACACACACACACACATACAGACATCATCGTAAAAATAGTAAAATCGTATTGTAAAGACCCTAAAACGTGCTTATTCAATGGAAACTCACCACCGATTTTTTTGACCAAAGACAATACCTTCCTTACCTATAGGTGACGGAAGGTAAAAACTCCGACTGAGTGCTATAAGTTGTTGAAAGAGGCCTATGGTGAGAATTATCTATTTCGTGCGCGTATTTTCCAATGGTATAAACGGTTTTCTGAAGGCCGAGAGAGCACCGAAGATGACCAACGTCCAGGTTGACCTATCTCTGTTTCCGCAAACAGTGACCAAAATCAATGAAATTGTTCGCGGAGATCGTCGTATGAGCATTCGGATGATTGCTGAGACTCTAAACGATAAAGATACTGTCAGACAAATTTTACATGACGAATTGAACATGAAGAAAGTCTGTGTGAAGTTGGTCCCAAAAAATTTGACCCCTGACCAGAAGCTCGTCCGTGAACAGATCTGCTCAGATTTTCTTGAGAGGTTAGATGAAGAGACTGAATTGCTGGAAAACATCATCACTTACGATGAAACCTAGACATTCCAATACGATGTTGAAACTAAGCGACAATCGATGCACTGGAAAACTCCTACATTGCCAAGAATGAAAAAAGCAAGGATGTCGTAATCAAGATTTAAAGCCATGCTAATCGTTTTTTCGACATCAACGGCATCGTGATGACTGAATGGGTTCCCGAGTGTCAAACTGTAAACCAAACTTGCTATTTGAAAGTTTTGGCAACACTGCAAGAACGAGTTCGTAAGAAACGGCCGGAGTTGTGGAAGAACAAGTCGTGGATTTTGCACCAGAACAACGCACCTGCCCATAACGCGCTGTCTGTGAAGCGTTATTTAGCCGATAGAGGCCGTACTCGCCTGATTTAGCACCCTGTGACTTTTTTCTGTTTCCGAAGATCAAGTCTGCCTTAAAAGGAACCCGGTTCGAGTCGATGGAAGAGGTGAAGCGAAAATCGGCGGAGCTCCTAAATGCTCTTACAAAAGAAGACTTCCAACATTGCTTTGACCAATGGAAAAATCGAATGGAAAGGTGTGTGGTGAGGGGAGGGGAGTACATTGAAGGGGAGCATTCAATTATAAAATAATTTTTAAAATAAAACTCGTTTTCATAAGCAGTCTCGTTATTAATAGCCAGACCTCGTAATGCGTAGTCTAATTTAAATAAAAAATAAAAAAATAAGATATTAACGTTGTCTATAATAGTAAAACACATAAATAATTCAAACGAGTCTTTTAATAAATGAAAAGAAAGCGCGTTGGGAATAAAAAATCGAATAAAGTGACACAGTTTGTAAAAAATCAGGCATGTAAACAAAGGTGCATAAAATAAATAACGGAGAGTATTATATGTGTATGAGAAAATGGAGTATGTACCCCACTCGAGATTTATTATTTATGCGGAAGAAACGGCGTGCTTGATGCTGGGTTCCATCTCGTAAACATTTTTGAGAACTCAGGCACTAAATACAGTAATAAATTCCACTTGTCTTCTTTCGTGTCCTTGGGGGTAACATTTTTTATCGTCAAGGTGGTAATAAGAATTTAAAACCATTCACAGAGCGGGAAATATGATATCTGATCTGTGGGAATGTTGTGTAAATCTCGTTCTTATCGGGCCTAGTCTAAACCACTGGATATCCGATTATTTAATGGGGAATTTAGGGCACTGTTCGACATAATCTACATGAATTTGATTTGTATTCATTGCTACATGAACTGGTAATTGAACAATTACCATAACTTGTACATGTTGATTTACATAATTATTGTATTATTATTAAAACCTCTAGTCATCACATTATCTGTTGATACAGTGATAGATGTAATTACATTAATTTGGGAAAATTACAGATATGTCACTGAAAGCTGTGACCTATCAAGATTCAAATTAAAATGATTATTTTAATTCATTTTATTATCACATTAATTAATATTGTTTCAAATTAAATTCGCAATCAACATGCAATTATGAAAAAAATTAATTGACTGTATTATGTGAAAAACAATCGGAAGCAATCAGGAGCCACAAAATCAATGGACAACGCTGTAAACACACCTGTCATGGCGCCCAGTAGAAGCTGATATCAGATTTGTTTACATTTTGACTGAGTAAATTTAATTCAGATAATTTTTTGTTTACCATTATCGATATATCTATAAGAAAATGTCAAAAATAAACCCTACAGTTCAGTTGTGTAAATCAGCCTTCAGATTATGTGATAATAACTAGTTTTAATCTAGTAGCGTTCGGAAATACTTCCTGACCGTTTCATAGATGTCGTTAGTAGTGCAGATTTTACATGATGTTTGATCGTAAGATATAATTCTTTGGCGGAAAGTCATGAAGCTTCATCAGAAACTGCTAATATATTGAGATAATTCAAATTGACAGATGTCAGTATCAATGAAAAGTAAATAAATGTGGTAGAGATGAGAATGTTGAGATAGATGTTGGAGAAGACACGGAAAGATACGAAGATATGAAAGGATAAGGGAAATAACTCTAGTGTTAGAAGTTTCTAGAAAGATAAAAGAGAGACGATTACATTGGTTTGAACATGTCATGAGGAGAGACGAAGAATATATTGGAAGAAGAATGAATAGCTAAGTAAGGTTGAAGAAATAGAGGAAGACCAAAGATAAGATGGCAGGACTGTATTTCGGAAGACTTGAGAGAAAAGGAACTGAATGAGAATGACGCGCAAAACAGAAATGAGTGGAAGAAGAAAATAAAAAATAGCAAATAGGATATTTAGAATCTCGTGGCCGTGTGCCTGAGTGTCTGGTCGCGAATCTGGGGACCCGGGTTCGATCCCGACCGACGCCAAAAATTACATCGCATTTTAATGGCACATAATTGACCCCTGTGTCGCACTCTCCACGCCAGCAATGAGTGCCTGTGAGGTGACGCCTGGTAAGTGCCCACACGGTACAAATATTCCATCATTACCGATATCTGTGTACGAAGCAGATTGGCACACCCAGCAATGGATAATATGCCGTGAAGAATTATTATTATTATTTATTATTTATGTGTGAAATTTATACATAATACACAGGAGTGACGGCAGGTATTGTGCTGGCCACAACAGATTGTTTGAAATAAAATTACCTTTTGTAATAATAATAAGAATAATAATATTAATCTAATTTTCGCGGTTCGTTCGCCATTTGCGGGCCACTGTCATATTCGTTGTTGTTACGCATCTACTTCAAGTGAGAATACTATTATCCCATAATGTTTTGCAGCCGTTGATGTACTATAACATCTACTATTTTTTTATTATTTTTTTATTTTTAATTAATATAAATTCATATAGGTATCAAAGAATTAAAAATCCACATATTACATTCGCACTTTTGTAATAAATCGGTAACTAAAGGGTATTATTTTTTAATAAATAATGAAATGAATAAAGAGCTCTATTATATTTTGTTCATTTGTGGAGTTAAACAACATGGTACATATTATCATCAATGTTCATTCTAAAATCTGATTTCGGCGATGCAGGATCAGAATGCAAGTCTAATGCAGGCATCTGCACGAGATGTACAAGTTTAGTGGGACAAACGCCACTTGGACGCAATTTATGCAAATTTTGGTAATTAGATATCAGTTGCGGAATTCAATCAGGCAAACCTAGTCGAATGAACCATGTTTGCACACCGCAGGACACTAACTGTCTGCTAATAATCTAATTAGGGAAAAACTCTGTAAGAGATACGTAGACAATTTGGTTTTATTTTTTATTTGTTTCTAATTCAATGTAAACTAGTTTGCGGTTTACATACAAATAAAGCATTTTTAAGTGATTTCTTGGGCTGACATTTAAAAAAATCTTATGTGGCCAGCACAATACCTTCCGTCAATCCTGTATGTACAAATTCCATACATAAATTTTCTTGCAAAAGATTCTAAATTTCCAGTAATATTATTTCATGCAAATGGCACTTGACACTGATATCTTTTTCTTTTTTAGCTTTTCCCATTCGTTAGGGGTCGCTACTTTTAATTTTTTTCTTACATTCATTTCTGTTTGGCGGGTCATCCTCATGTCAAAATTTTTCATTCAAATTTTCATTTTTTGGTATTTTATGATTCCTTTTCTCGGAAACTGAATTCCACACCCCTGATAATAAATAAACCACATGAAATAAGAAAATCATGAAATTTTGAATGAAAAATTATGACATTTGTCAGTTATGGACGTAATTAATAGCTGTCATTTTGACAAGGGTTTCCATATCTGCTTGCCAAAGTCAGCAAAGTCACGTCACTGCACGCGCCCTACACATAAATTTTCTTGCAAAAGATCCTATATTTCCGGTAAAATTATTTCATAAACAAACTATGCAAATTGCACTTGACACTAACATCTTCTTCTTTAGTTTTTCCCATTCGTTAGGGGATCGCTATTTTTTATTTTCTTCTTCCACTAATTCAGTTCCTTTTCTCTTCTTTCATCTTATCTTTGGTCTATCTATGTTTCTTCCACCTTCTGTTATAAGCTATTCATTCTTCCAATGACATGTTCAAACCAATGTAATCATCTCTCTTATATCTTTCTAGAAACGTTCAACACTAGAGTTATTTCCCTTATTCTTTCTTTCATTTAATTTTTATTCGATACTGACACGAACACACACACACGTCCACACACACAAATAGATATCATCGTAAAAATTGTAAAATCGTATTGTAAAGACCCTAAAACGTGCTTATTCAATGAAAACTCACCACCGAATTTTTTGACCAAAGACAATACCTTCCTTACCTAGAGGTGACGGAAGGTAAAAAGGAAAACACTCTATATCGTCCACTTTTTTATGGACTAATACAATTTTTAAATCAATAATTTTCAAAATAAATCAATGAGTTATAACCTTTAATTTTGTTAATGTTTTTTGACAACTACAAATACTTCCAACATATAGAATTAAAACAATTTATTTTATTTTTATTCATATTTAACTATTCTGTATTATAAGATCTGTCGGTTTGTCTTACTCTTTCTACTCCATGCAGAAATTCGCATTCGTTTGTCACAGATAATTACTTGAATTTTGTTCAGTTTTAAGCGAGCAATCGCTCATTTGTGCTTAGGTTTCGATTTCCTTACACCATGTAGAAAGGAGGAGTAAGTACCTTCAGTTTTATAAATAGTACTAACATAAATATTGTATTATTTACTGTTGGAACTAAAAAAATTAGCACGTGTCTGTTGTTATATATTTGCTCGTAGATTATTGTTAAAATGATAAATTTAGGTAATAACATATTTAAATCCAGTACACTTTATTAATACATAAAATAAAAAAAAATCGCAAATATAGTCTTAACTATTGTAATCTAAAAATGTATTTCTTTTTGCTGTTAATATTTTTTTTCAGAGGGTACGAATACATTTGGAGTTGGGCTCGTATATCTGTCGAATTAGTCACTAAACAAAAATAGCTGGAAATTGTATCTTCGTAAAATGTTATTATGTATTAAACCTTATGCTCAAATCATTATGCATTAAGCATTAAGCATTAAAAAGTTAGGTGCATCCTGAGACAAACCCCAAAAGCACAGCCAATATTTTTGGGACACCTGTATATTATCTTATGCATCCAATAACTATTTTTTTATTTGTCCAAATTTCAAAAGATATGACTTCAGTAGTGATTATTCTATAATATAAATATGTAAGAGAGTCCCAATTAATATTTAGATAAAGGATAACCAATGAGGAACAACGTAGGCTATAATCATTTAAAAAAACTCATAAACTCTTTCTCTACATTAAATAATACTTAAACAAATGCAAGTAGTAAATTCAAGTTTAAAAACTATCGTAAAAAGCTGAAGTAGCTACGAATCGAATAAAAATGTTTTTGTTCTTATTGGGAAGTATAGAAGGTGGAGAAATTTGAAAACGCTAATATTTAAAGTTGTTGCGGGTAAGTTTAAAGTGAAGTTAACAAAGAAGCGAAAATGGTTGGAAACTATTTAAAGAGATTTAGCAAGTTAAACGAGAACAGTCTGGGGCGAACCAATAGGGCCAATGGCAGCCAGAAGCGGACGAAGAATGTTCAGATTGAATTAGAGTTGTCAGCGGTAGACGATTTCACAGAATCCAGATAAAACGCTGCAGTAAACGCTGAATTGTCCTTTAAAAAACACTTTAGATTTAAACTAACTAATGACGAATAATTACTCCTGCTTTTCTCTAACTTAATCGGGCTTTTCGCTCCATAAAAACTCAAATAGACACCTAGATGAATGCCATTTATTCTCGCCAGAGCTACAGCCATTACAAACTTCACAATTTGACGTTTAATTTTTCTTCGCTTCTATTCATACCGACTAAAACGGTAAATATGAATAACTAAATAATAAATCCTAATTTCACCCAGCAGTAATCAATTTCTTGAGAAATCTTAAAATATATAAATTATTTATTAATTTAACTATAAATACTTCTACAAAATATAGAATTATAGTTATTTAAGTATTAATGGCAGTAACTGCACCTTACCGGTTAAGGATTAGTTTGGAGATCGAGACGAAGTCGAGATCTCCAATACATCCGATACAACAACAAATTAAAGTTTAGAATTATTTAAAAATTATTTTGACATTTAGAAAAAATAGTTGTCATTTTTAAGTAAGCTATGATCGTCGTTTTGTTATCGTTAAAGCTTTAAAAATTGTACATTTATTTTTTATTTATGTAATTTTCACCGCCTCCAGATCGGTAGGTAGTCACATCACTTACCGGTCAGTCACATCACATACTGATAAGTACCACATCACTTACTGATCAGTTATTTTGTAAACAAAACTTACTGCCTTGGAAACCCTATCGGTAAAGTTTAAAAAAAACCTGATCGTGCAAAAAAACAATTTATATTTTTTTTGTGGGTAATTTCTCGACTGTGATGTGGATTAGATGTTAACAATTACTCAAAAGTTCAGTCAAACAGCATTTATTCTTACTATACCAACGTTTCGGTGCACCCTTGCACCTTCTTCAGGTTAGTAAGATCTTACAGATTGTTACAATTCATCATACAAAAAATTCAAAGAGCAAATGGATGTGTTGTGTATGCTATTTGAATTTTTTGTACGATGTTTAATAAATTAACTGAATGTTTTGTACCCGGTACTAAAATTCGGGTTGAAGGTTCAGCTCCGGTTCAGGTTCATTTTAAGTTCAAAACGTAAGCGTAATCGTAATGCTACCCATAACCGACGTCTATTTTGTCTGTTTATGAAAATTGTGTTCGGGTTTTTGTCTCGCATTTTAAATTATTTCTATATTTATGATTGTTATTCAAAAAATATTAATTCAATTTTCATTATGTCGAACCGAACCTGAACCCAATACCTGAATCCGGAACAAAACAGCAAATTGTGTTAATGTTTGAACCAGAACCGCACCCGAACCCATCTCTCCAAAAACAAATTAACCTGAACCTGAACCGAACCCAGTTTTTGGCGGGTTCGTTGCCCTGCGTCTAGCAATGGATAATGCCCTGATGACATATTTATTTATATTTACATATTTATTATATATTCTGAGCTAGGTTTTAACATTCGAAACCTTCGTCCAAATTTAAATTATTAGATCTGTCTCGTACAGTATAGATTTTCCGTATTAATATTATCAATTATTTCAAATTTTTCCTCTTCCAGTATACTATAATAAATTTCATCAGTACATTTCCATTTTACTATATTTTTTATTTCAGATTTAAATTTTATTAGATAGCTAACAAATTTATTATCTACTGCAAGTTCCTGTCAAATTTGATAACGAATAAACCATTTATAAGGTACCTAATAACATGTTTGGACATTGAAATACGCAAAAAATGGTTAGGTAAATAAAAATTTATTAGGAAGTTGTTAAGAGATTGAAATATCGGTCCTAAATGTTTCCGTCATTTTCTATCCTACTAAACGCTTTATTTCAGATGAATAATGGTAATTTGAAAAACTAAATAATAAATAAGAAGTTCGCCAACTTGCCAGCATTGGTAAAATTTTCTCCTATAATTAATTAAAAGTTAGGGCATCTGCATATGGTAATAAACTTCATATTTAGAAATTCATATAACCAGAGCCAACATTTTCAATTACATTTCATGAACGTAATTTAGTGCGCAATATTCTGACTAACATTTCGCATAATTTATGTGCAAATGTCAAAACCACTACAAATTTAAACGTAAATTATAAAATATATCTTGATATTTCGATAGAACTGAATGTGTCTGTGTTTTGTCAGGATCTGGTTAATATCGGTGGGAATTTATACCCGCAATTTCAATATGTTATCACTTAGGAAATGGGATATTTTAAACCAAGCGAAGAACGGCAATTGCACGAGACATTTTTGCTGCATCTCGAATATCAATTCAAATTAAAATTTCTGGAAGCATTACAACACACTATAAAAATTTCATTATCATGCTACCACTCTTTCGACTTTATGAAGGTATTTGTATTTGAAATATATTAACATGCAGTGGTATTGCAACAAGCTAATGGTCTGAATGCACTAAGTTTACCATTTTTAGTACATCGTAAATATTTTTCTGGCAGAGTTACGTTTCATTTGTACATCTTAAAAAAATCTGATGTGGCCAGCACATAACCTCTCGCCGTATATTTTACCTGGCTGTATGCATAAAACAAAGAATATTTTTATAAATACAAATAATATATTCATATAAATCTATGACGTATAAACTTCTTTATTATTCAATAATAGCATGTCTCAACATAAAGATATTTTACCATAAATTATGTTACAATAAATTACAAAGTAGAGTTTACCATATATAAATATTAGGCTGGTAACAGCAATTTTCAATTCGAACAACCTTGTTTACTCTCTCTTCATATTCTTCTAGTAAAAACATTAATTTTGGGCGGTCTAAAATGTATATATCTGGATTGTGCATCTATTCTTACATATCTTCTTTTACATTTTATTTTTTCATACTTGTTATATCTAAATAACACTAATTCCCTTTAATAAAGTGACGGATAGATTGCACTCCGATTATTCTTATATTGATGTGTAATTTTGTCAATATTTACAACTTACTTGAGAAGAATTTGATAGCTTTTTCGCAATTCAAAGTTACTCTAGTCTACAGTGCTGGTGTACATTGTCCCATAATGTTTGAAACAAATTTAAGTCCTTCAACCTAGACTTGTCATCTCCATAATAGAGACAGATCAAGAATTAAGGGATTCTCCAAGTAAATTTTTCTTTCGTTACTCATTATTTCTGACACTGACATTTATCTGTCACAAATAATTAAAATTTTCAACTATTTTTCATGGCATCCTTTCGGTTGTAAAATTAATTACAACAGTTTATTTTATATATTATATTCCTTTTATCTCTAAAACTATAGAATATATATAAAAATATTTAAATTTATCAGAAAGAGAATTTATTTTTCTTTAATATTATCAAGAAAAATTTTCAAAAAATAATATTTAGAAGATTTTTTTTCAAGAATCTTCTACTTCCGGTTGTCCAATTGTTACCAAAACCTTTTCAGATCTTCCCATGAATGTCCGATTGGGAAATACGTAGTTAAACAAATTTAAAGTCTTATAGTTTTTGAGTAACCGTCCTTCCAACATCCTACATACATACACACACACACACACACATACATCCACACACACACACACACACACACACACACACAGACATCATCGTAAAAATGTTAAAATCGGATTGTAGGGACCTTAAAACGTGCTTATACAATAAAATCTGGATATGCGATTTTTAGCATGAATGCAATACCTCTCTTAGCGAGAGGTAAAAATTAAATTCCCCCCTTAACTTATGGGCCTGTGTCTATCGCACCCGTTGCATCACTGGTTTTTACACTAATGTTAAAAAATCTGATGTGGCCAGCACAATACCTTCCGTCATTCCTGTGTATTTTGTACAAATTCCACACAGAATTTTTTACAAACTATTCTATGGGCGTTTTCTTTTTAGGCGAGAAATGAACTGAAGTTACGTCGTACTGAAATGAACTGAACTACTCTTAAAAAGAACAGTATGTTTCTTAAAATAAGTAGAAAATAAAAACATATAGCATTATGGATGATGAAGCTTCTTGACTGGATGGGTATATAGAAATACAGTAGAATCCCGGTTAAACGAACTCGGGTCAACCGAAACCCGGGTTAACCGAAACAATTCCACGTATAATTATCAGTTCCACGAATGATTATTTAGCTCCATTTACTGTCATTCCAAAGGCGGGCTGTAGCGACGGGAAGCTCGCACGGGGCTCGCAAATAAATAGTAGAGTGGAACGAAGTGTGTCTTTACGTATTGTTGTGAGATGGCATCTAAGCGGAAGCGTGTTGTGATTTCTATTGCGGATAAATTAGCTGCTATCAAAGAAGTTGAAAACATATGTTCATACTGTACTGTATCTAAAAACTGTAACTACATATGTATATTATGTAATGTACATTGTTTCAAAATAATTCATTTCCCCTACACACCCATTTTAGTACATATGTAGGCTATTTTTAGATGTTAATGGGTTAACCGAAAAAATCGTTATCCGAAACGGCTGCGCTCCCTTTATTTCGGTTAACCGGGGTTCTACTGTATTGAATTACCTTATGTGATTTGTGTTTTGCACCTTAAATTATTTGACATTTTTATATTTCCAGTAAAATCATTTCACAAAGATATTACGTAAATTTTATTTGACACATCTGTCAATTAGTAATATTTAAATATTCTGTTTCCATGGTGCAGCTGATAGTAGCATTAGGTTGCAAGATATTTCTTTATAATTAACTCTAAATTCATTGAATATGAAGAAAAGAGTATAATTAAATCGAATAGAGAATAACATTATTTTATTTATACAAATAATAACATAAAATGTTAAAATGGGGTCTCGGGGCCGTGTGCCTGAGTGTCCGGTCGCGAATCTGGTGACCCGACCAAAAATTACATCAAATTTTAATGGCACAAAATTGACCCCTGTGGTGCACTCTCCATGCTAGCTATGAGTGCCCGTGCGGTGACACCTGGTAAGTGCCCACACGGTACAAATATTCCATCATTACCGATATCTGTGTATGAAGCAGATTGGCACATCCAGCAATGGGTAATATGCCGTGATGAAATATTTATTTATTTATTTTATTTAAAATGTCCAAAATGATATTTACCAGTGTTTTTAAAGAAATACTGTTAAAATCAAATTAGGGTACTTCCGGTTAACCAATCATAACCAAAATCAATAATCTTTTAGAATTGTAGTATTGGAGTTATCGAAGGAGAATTTTTTGTCACACGCACACAAAAACACACAAACACACACACACATACAGACACCATCGTAAAAATGGTAAATTCGTATTGTAGGGACTTTAAAACGAGCTTATTCATCAAAAACTTGAAATTTCAGTTTGTTTAACAAATATATTTTACAAAGAACTGATTGCAAAATGTCAAAATAATTTGCACGCCGTCAGTCCCCAGAGGTTGCAGTAAGTTTGGAAACTTGCATGATTTAATTAAAACATAGAATCAGAAAATAAATATTCATAATCTAATCAACAAGCTATCAGAATAAAAATAACGAAAGCAATGTCTTTAGATCAAGTCAAACTCGGGTAAAGAATCTCAAATTAATTTCAAGCTCCGGTAATTTCTGCGGAAATTGCCAAATTTAAATTGAAAATATATTAGGAGGACCAATTTGCAGGAAAGTAATTCTCGCTAGTCTTAATTCTGCACACAAAGAATAATTCTTCTTCATCTTCTCCGTTCTGGAGTTGGTGTTTCTTGCATGATCGTTAAATTAAGTGGGCCGATGAACCATGGCCAGCTTTGATCGAAGTCAGTGTCCGGGAACTGATTATATGTCCTTGTGTTCATGCAAACTTGGAGTAACTTCGTCATAACCTACTGCTTTGCGACAAGAAGCATCATTTACTTTTTACTGCATGGCGGGGGATTTATAATATCATCTCAAAATCCCATTCCCAATTTAGAATTTAATATCCTTTTTCTACAGATGAGCTTAGCAGAAATGTAGGACGCATATGCTTTCTTGTAGGGAGGATTTTCTTTAACGCAGATATCTCAATCTTCTAAATTGTTTTAGATGCTCTCTTTTATAATTATAATTTACATTTATCTGCATTACGCTCCAATAAATTAAAATCTAATTCCTTAATTTTATAAATAATTATGCTGGGTCGAACATCAAGCATTATGTGCCTTTCAATTTAGTTTTTAAGTTATTTGTTGTCTTAATAGTTTATTGCAAGCTTTTATAAAACTTCACTTTTTATCTCTCGCTAAGACAGGTATTGGATTCATGCTAAAAATCGCATATCCAGATTTTATTGAATAAGCACGTTTTAAGGTCCCTACAAACCGATTTTAACATTTTTACGATGATGTCTGTGTGTGTGTGTGTGTTTGTGGGATGTTGGACGATTGGACGATTACTCAAAAACTGTAAGACTTTATATTTGTTTAACTACGTATTTCCCAATCGGACATTCATGGGAAGATCTGAAAAGGTTTTGGTAACAATTGGACAACCGGAAGTAGAAAAAATCTTCTAAGTATTATTTTTTGAATTTTTTTCTTGGTAATATTAAAGAAAATTAAATTCTCTATCTGATACATTTAAATATTTTATTATATATCCTATAGATTTAGAGATAAAAGAAATATAATATATAAAATAATTTATTGTAATAAATTTTACAGCCGAAAGAATGGCCATGGAAAATAGTTGAAAATTTAAATTGTTTGTAACTGACAGATAAATGTCAGTGTCAGAAATCCGTAGACATTACTGAAGACTTTTTCTGGGAAGTACATACATTATATTATTTCTTAATGTATTAATAGTTAAATATTTAATATTCTAGGTATATTACACATTCCTTTCAGAAATACTGTTACTCCCGAAAATGAATTGGAAACATCTCGAAAAATTAGAAGAGTAGGACAAAATTTCTTCATAGAATGAATTTAAATTTAAAAAATCGAAATATAATAATAATAATCGCCAAAGGCGGGGTTCAGCCAAAGGCTGTTCTTCCACCCAACCATACAAATAAATATAAAAAAAAAAAATTACCAGGGTTTTAGAAGAATCTAAGGAATAGATATAGGTAGAATTTTTGGTGTAGAGTGTAGGTATACAAGAAATATTAAATACATTAAGGCGCGAGCAATCGTGTGACTATGTTGTCCTTGACAAGCAAATATGTGAGCCCATGTCAGAATGATAGCTTATATGTATATAGATGTCAAATATCATAATTTCTCATTCTAAATTTAGTGATTTTCCAATTCCATGTGATTTATTTTCCTCGGCAAGTAAATTCCACACTCCTGGTGACAAATTAACTACGTGAATTTAGAAAATCTTGATTTTTTTAATGAAAAATTCTGTCATTTAACATCTATGTACATAATTACAAATGATCAGCATGTAACATGACTGTTTGCGCCCTATACTTATGTAACCAAAAAAAGGAAGTGGCGAGTGGTATTGTGCTGGCCACAACAGATTTTTTCTAATGAGCTATGATGTAATTCGTCAGTTTTAAGGGACTCCAGTTCTTATAGAAAGCAAGTGCAACAAAATTCATCGCAGATTTACTATCTATAGGGTTAGTTCTACCATCGGTTAAGCGTTGTACACTTACTTAAACAACAGCCTATAATTTAATGGTTTAATAAAATTACGTTTTCCATTATAATATTATTTCCATACTAGAAGCTACAGCAAAAGGTAATTTGGAGAAGAAATATAATTTTTTTATTTCAATATTTAAATCCTGCGACTTTTTATATTACGCTTCATGCGAGTTTATTACTCCCACGTTTTAGTCTGCCTTCCCTCATAAAAAACATAATTGCATTAAAATATAACAACAAACACATCTGCTGGGAATATAACGTGCACTATAATTATAAAATGCAATTTAAACAGTGCATTTAAAACGACATCAACGTGTCTTTGAGACTCCAATCAATAAATCTACATCCCTTTCATCATACGACGGGAAATGAGAACATAAACCTTCATAGGCCACATGTTTCCATAATTATAGTACTATTCTGCACGACAATACTTGAAAGGGTTATAAAAATAAAAAAAAATCACAATTAACCTGCTTTAATAATATTTTTTACTATTACGCAAGAAGGAAATAGCAGAAAAGTTATTACATTAAAATAATAGTCCATATATATGGTATATTTTTACACTTGTTCCCTATAATTATTAATAAAAAATAAATTCAGTATAAATTGAAGGGTTCACTACATAAATAATGTTGTAATCCCGTTTCTTTACAAATTCATGTAAAGCTACATACGAAGTAGTTATATGACTTATTATATTTCATAATTGGGTACCTAAATTCCTGATTACATTTCGGACAATGTATTATCAAGAAATTGATATATAATATGTATAACAGGGAAATGAACGTAATATAATTTAGTGTTCAAAATAGTAAAATTCATTAGTAAACATATACATACATGTATAATAATAGAAAATATCAAAATTTCATTAAAATATTTTTGTTGTTAATACTTTTAATTGTTTAAAATTGTGACGTAGTCAATACTAAATGAAGAAGAGGTAGAAAACGAGGGAGATACCGTGCGTTTAAATCTATGATCAGTAGCTAAGCTCACCAGCGATAACAAATTGGTTGTATTTGTGTTGTTGAATGAGGTGTTGCAAAAAAAATAATACATACATGCATACATACATACATAAAATCACGCGTGTCTCACTTAGTGGGTTCGCACAAACCCGATAACAATAAGAACAACATCAACATCATACAACAAATCCTTCTCTTAAACATATTAAAGTGATCGATTTTCGGTAGCGAAATACCGCATCTGGATCACAATAATAGTTAGGAAACAATCATCCTTCGCCACACATTCCTATCTAAGCAGACTTCTTTCACCTCGGCCACACTCATAATAGCATTCATACATGTTCTTCTTCTCTTCATACTTGGCAACTTTCTCTCTTTAAGCACCCTACCAACCACATCCATCCACTTACACACTGGTCGGCCACGCAATCGAATACCCTCAACTTCACCAAGATATATACGCTTAACAAGCCCTTCACTCGCCATTCTCTTCATATGCCCAAACTGACTCACACCAACTCTCTTAAAAAAATAATATATCTGTTTTATTCTGAAAGTCGTATAAATTTCTTATATTGTATTAGTAATTATAATTTTCTTTTCAAATATCTGCATATATTGAACACAGTGGCAATTTAAAATACTGTTTGAATTGGCGCCGGCACCAAATTACACTGCCTGCGACAACAATAAATACTAACAAATAACAGAACTGATAAGATAAAAATTTAAAAAATATTTAAAAAAATCGTACAACACCTCATTCAATAGTTGTTAATTTGTCTGTATTTGATCGTTGTTTTTAATACTTTATTATGATAAAATATCTTGGGTTCCATTTGGACAAGATTTTAAGTAAAATCACCAAGAGTAGATAAGCTCTGTTTAGTCGGTTAATTAATAATAATAATAATAAGTAGCGAGTAGTTGATCAGATATTTCAAATATAGAAATAACTTTTACAAACTTTTTTGTTTAAAGTTGTTTTGTTGATCCGTCCTGTAAATTATTTTCCACTTGCAAGCGAGTAAGAAGACGTTCTGTTGGAAAACACTGGGAAATTAGTAGCATGTAATTCAAGAAGTTATTACCCTGCCGGTCACTGTAGGGAAATAAAAATTATGCATTTGTTGCATTTGCAGAGGTAAATATCAACATAAAACTATGACTTGCTAAAGTTTTCTTATTAAAATTTAGTTACAGAGTTATAGCAGATAGAAACTATGTTGTGATAACTTTTCTGAGTAATTTAATGTTGTTCAAAATTGTGAAGTAATTATCAATTTAATTATATTTTGAATTAATTCAACATTAGTTCGAGTTAATACTAATTATAACAAAATCTATATTCTAGTTACAATATACACTTTGACATGCGGAAGCACATTGTGTATAAAGTAACTAAAAGGACTTCTGTAAGCATCGTTATGACATAACGAATCGTTGAAATAATAACGAAAATAATTTAATAGGCTTATTCAGTAAACGTTCGTTATGACATTATGCATTGTTATTTCGTTATTATAACGATAATCGTTAAAGTGGTATTCTGTAAACAATAAATTAAATTCTTCATAACGAAAAAAAGATAACGATATCGTGCGCAAGCTTCTCAATTTGTCTATAGATGGTAGTAGTAGCTCTAGCATAGCCCATAACAAGAAGAAGAAAGAGTCTAATAGCTGACAGCAGGGAATACCGGGAAGTTTCACTTAGATGTACGGTTTTGGTGCTTACCTAGCGACAACTAGCGGACTTGGTCATCACTACTATAAATGTTTTTATGCCTGCTAGATGGTACACAAGTCCCAAATTTAAAAATTATATTTTTTCAAGGTAATTTGCGTTGTGTATTACCTAATTAATTAAATTAGTTTGAAACGAGAAATGCCAAGAAATTGTAAAGAGCTGAATAAAACATGAAATATTGTGATAAAATAATATTGTTTCATTTCTAATTCTGTTTTTCGTGAGTTTGAGTGCATTTATATAGTGTTTCTTGGAATATTTGACTTCGCTTCTCATTTTCGACTTCTATTTGAATTTGGAATATTTGAGTTTGACGTTGGCATTCAGAAACTTTGGCTTGGAGGAAACGAGACCCAGAAAGGACAAAACAGACAAGTACTCATGCTTCTTTGTATCCCATACAACAATTAGTTGCTGATCGCTACAGAAAGTCGTTAGAAGTATACACAACGCAAGTAAACAGTACGTAAGTATTTTCAATATGATGTGTTACAAGACATAAATATTTGTAAATATTGTAGGACATCTACATTATATTGGCTCCAAAAGTCATCACTTCTGCTCTTCCTGCGACCAACTTAGTTACGTTTTCTCCATACCGACTACAGAATTCATCACACGGGACAGTAACCCGAACAATTCATCCTTGTTCGTGTACTTTACACATATCCTTGAATTCATCATCTGTTTGTGTGTTACCACGACCAATTTATATTGGTGCAACCAGAGTTCTCTTCCGAGTAAGTTTCTTTCTTAATCATTGTACCGTACAAATACTTATTTATTGAACCCCCAATGCTGTGAATTGCAGCATTTATACAACAGATCAATAATAATGTAATTTTTGTTTTTATACATTCAATATGGTGAAATATCCTAAAATTGTTATGATAAAACAATAAGGTGTATCACAACAGGAATTCAAAACTCTTCGTTACTACCAAAATGAAACTTAATTATTTCACTTGAACTTTTATATTATTGTATATTGTAAGTCACACATTTATTTATCTTGTAACATAATACAAAATTTATAGAAAAATATTACAATGCAAAGAAACAGATGTAATATGCGAATTATTTACTTTTACTATTGTTAGAAATATTCTGTTTTGTATAAATTGCAGTAAATAGTAGTTAATAATAAACGAAATTACTAACTTAACGACTGACCTACAAATACTATATTAATCACTACATTGAAAATATGAATTGCTCATTTGCTATCATTTATTCAATAATATTTGGAAATCTGTTTTCTATATGAAAATTATATATGCATATGTTATACATAAATAAGGAAACTGGTCAAGGGTATGATATTGCTTGAAAATTTATTTATTTCCATATTACATGTGGAAAAACAAATTCTCATTATTCATTCACAGTAAATTAATGTATACATATTAATAACCCAATTGTAAAGAAATGAATAAGTATACAAATTGTTAAATATGGTAAATGAAGGAAATATTAATTTAATAAACTAATAACAGTAACTGAAAATTTTCAATATGATCAGTAAGTGCATTATTAATGTATTTTTGTAACACTCACATATAATTATATTTATACATGTATATTCTTTGTATTTTTGTATCACAACTTTGTACAATTGTATAGAAATTGTTAAATATGGTAAATTAAGGAAATATGAATTTAATAAACTAATAACAGTAACTGGAAATTTTCAATGTGATAAATAAGTGCATTATTCATGTATTTCTGTAAAATTCACATATATTTTTATTTATACATGTATATTCTTTGTACTTTTTTATCACAACTCTGTACAATTGTATAGAAATTGTTGAATATGTTAAATTAAGGAAATATTACTGTAACAAACTAATAACAGTAACTGGAATTTTTCAATGTTAGAAATAAGTTTATTATTAATGTATTTTTGTGAAATTCACATATAATTTCATTTATACATGTATATTCTTTGCATTTTTATATTACAACTTTGTACAATTTTTTTTAATATAAACATATATCAATAAAAACTTTTGTGTATTTATTTCAAATATTTTTACAGGCGCGCAGAATATAAAAATTGATACTAGCGCCAGCCTAGCGGACTTGGTCAACACTAACTACCAAGGACGTTTACACGGTTTGCTAGTTATAGCATTGAGTGGCGGTTCCCGGTATTCCCTGGCTGACAGGTTAACAGCTGACTCCCACCAGAACTGATCCAACATAGAAGTTTTGTGAGTGATATTAATTATTTTAGATATTTCATTTAAAATTATAATTTGATTTTGAGAAATAAAGTTCTCAACTTGATCCCAAAATAATTATTTTTTAAAAATGTGTTACAGAATACGGATACGAAAATAACGATGATCGTTAAGTAGATATAACGATTTTCATTATAACGATTCGTTAAGTGAATGTTTTACAGGATAGGATTAGGTAAATATTATAAAAATCTGATATGGCCAGCACATTACCTTCCGCCAATTCTATGTATTTCATACAAATTCCATACAGATACTGCCTCGGAAAAGATTCTATATATCGTGTATAAATTATAACACGAACTTCTACTTTAGCTTTTCCCATTCGGTAGGGGTCGCTATTCTTGGATCTCTTCTTTCACTCATTTCTATTTTGCGTGGCATCCTCATTCAAGCCTTCCGCAATACAGTCCTTCCATTTTCTCTTTGGTCTTCTTCTGTTTCTCTTGTATCTTTATAGAAACTTCTATCACTCGAGCCATTTTCCTTATCCTCTCATGTCAGTTAAAATTATTTGAATATATTAGCAATTTCCATGGTTATGTGATTATAGCATAGCTGACTGCTTCATGAAATTTTAATTTCTTTATAATTCCTTAACTCTATACATGAAGGGAAAAATGAAATTAAACCGTATAGAGAATAAAAAATTCATTTTACAGTAAGTTAACTATTAACTGGAATATTAATAATTTTATATGTATTGTATACAAAACAATTTTTGTGTTGCTAAATATAAATTGTAAATTTCCATCAATTATAGCTGCAGTGAAATATTATATGTGAGATCAGGTGTTAAAAGTAATTTTATTTTGTTTAGGGGGTTGATTCACTCGCAAAATAAAATGACATTTTCAACACTTTTGTTCCAAACAACCATGTATCACGAACCTACCAACAAAAAGTAATTTTATTTTAATTACAATTTATATATTTTGTTATTTATTTTTATATGCCAGCATTAAATAAAATATTTGAGAAACAAAAATATTTTTATTTCAATATTTTATATTTTAATGAAATGTTGTATGAGTTTATAAACAATTATGCCAAATACTAAACAACAAAGAAACATATTAAAAATTCTTTTGTAATTACAATTTACAAAAACTAATATTTATTAAATTAAAATCAACATTGCAGATAGGTTATATTGTGTCGAAATTAGATATTTTACAAAATTCAATATAAATAAAATATATTATAAATTGAATAAAAACACTAGAAATAAATATAGAATTCTCCATTTTAAAATGAATAATTACTATTGTAACCATATTACATTAATAAAACAAAAAATAATATATATATATATATATATATATATATATATATATATATATATATATATATATATATATATATATACAGGGTGTAACAGCAAAACCGACCACCGCCATTATTTTCTTTATTATTATAGTTACAACAAAATATTATAGAACGAAGTAAGCAGGAGAGTAATACCATTAAAAAAGAAAATATTTTTTTAAACCCGTGGTTCTCAAGTTACAACACAAAGTTATATTTTTGAATTAGGATTATACATATTTTGTATGCCTATTTGATGGTTTTTTTTCCTGAATTCAACCATTTATTAATTTTATATCCTGCATAATTAAATTGTTGAGCCAAATGCGATTGAAATTTAAAATATAAAATAGTCACATGGTTGATTTTAGAAAAAAATACTCTATCGAATGGGCCTACAAAATATATATCCCATTTAAAAAAATATAACTTTGTGTTATAACTTGAGAACCACTGGTTTAAAAAAAATATTATCTTCTCTAATGAGATGTCCCCCTTGGTCTACACTATTTTTTTTGTAACTGTAATAAGAAGGGAAATAATGGTAGTGGTCGGTTTTGGTGTTACCATGGATATGACAAACCCCATGTTTCATGTTAAAAAATACTCACGGTATATATATGAATAGTGTGTAAGGCTTTTTGATATCTAATAATTGTACGAGTTAGATGGAAGAACAGCCCACAGGCTAAACCCCCCCTTTGACTTACGGACAATAAAGAACGTAATTTATTTATTTACTTACAATCAGACCTACGGCATATATAAAAATAAGTTTAATTCTGACTCTAGTATATTGCAAACAGACAGCAGCTGTAAACAGAAAGAACTGGATTAATTCTGGATCACAATTTGATCTCATGGAGCGGAAACGAGGCAATCTATGCCTTTGTACGTACGAAGAGTATTACGAAACATTGCAACTTTATTATTTCTCATATATTTTGAGCGTGCACTGCTGGAAAAGTAAGTGAAATATTTCACGACAAGAAGAAATGGCATCGCCATAGGTGTCCGTTTCTCTCGCACCAGGGGCACTTTAGATTGATATAATGGGTTCACAAAAAGCAAAAGATAACGCCAGCCGACGCTTTAAATCCTTCTAAACTTAGAACCGAACTATTCATCAGAATAAATCGTTTTTAAGATGGTTATTTTAACAGGACAATCACTAAATCCACATTATTGTATATAATGTGAAAAGACGTAAGAGTTAGGCTCGTTTCACATTATACGGTTTTGAACATGCGGCAAAAAATCGTCCGGCTGTAGAAGTGAAGAAAAGTATGGGATCTTTCACATTATACGGCGACGGTAAAATTCCGATGCCGTGTCGTGCAGCAACCGTGTCTTGTTACTACATTTGATGGCCGCCGTACGGCGCCTTCGACACAGTAGCCTATGTGACGAAATGCATGCTTCTGCATTGGACGGATTAAATCGTACGGCATCGAAAACTTCGTTGTAGTGTCTGGTTGTTCTAAATAGAACTTACCTTAACGTGATATCCAGCATTTGAACAGGTTGTATGCAATTGCGGAATGGGGTCATTTCATATTTTCTAATTTATTTTATTATTATATCTTGAAAGAATAGGTCAAATTAAATATGTAGGTGTATGTTTTACACTTTACAAGTCTTTAGAATCAGAGATATGATTTTTTAAAAGTTGTCTTTAATTTCAAATATTTGGACGCTGACGGCACGGCTATACGTCATGGCTTGTCGGATGCGGCAGCAGCTATCTACCGGTTGTGTTTGGAACTATGATTGTTTGAGTTATTCCTTGTCAGTTTAATTTTGTGACAACAACATATTGTTAACGAAAAACATATTTCATACAACTTTTGGAATTTATTTTAATAAATGTTTTATTTACATACCTTTACTCTTAACTCTGCTGTCACCTGTCACAATTTTAGGTTAGCTTGTTTACAGCAGCAAACGGATATCACGTGGACCGTTGTGTGTGTGTGAGAGGAATTTCTTTGTGTGAGTACCAAGCCGTGACGTCACGAATTTTACAGCCGCGAAAGTTTATTAGCCAATTTATGAATTTATTTTATATTATTATATTTATTAAATGAGACGGATTTCACGATTTTATAAAAAAACAACGATATTTTTTTTTTAAATGACCCCATTGTGTGTTTTGTCGTTGTAACACATCCTTAAGTTTTCTGTCTAATTCGTCAAAAGAGGCAATAGACATTCGGAAATAGTTGAAGAATTTATTTCCGTCGTTCCTCAAATCTTCAAAGATTGTATAAAATAATCCAACTTCCTCTCTTCTCTGATAAATGGGGTGCATCCAAAAAAGGCGATGTTTTACTCTTTTTCGGCGACGATGTAGCAACCACAAAGCAATATGTTTTTACGATTCATCTTGACACGCACATTAAACGAATTAAATAAAAATATCTACAATTGTTCACATCAAAATTCCGTGCAATTTGAAAAAAACACAGTCACGGCAAAAATTCGTACGGTTTTTTGCCGTACGATCAAAACCATATAATGTGAATGAAGCCTAACAGGCCAGTTCTGTAACTCAGTGGTTAAAAATTTTTCACCAATCAAGTAGCATGTCAACGTTGTTGTAGTTTTTGAGATATTTCAATATTTAGAAGAAATGAAGTATTCAAAAAAATAGGTCAAAAATAAGAACCCATATTGATTAAGCATTCATTTTGATCTGTATAGGGTGTATCATTTTTGATGTTTTCTTAAAGTATCTCGGGTAAAGTTAACGATAGATGAAAACCATTTGCACATTTCTTAATCATTTGCTATTTTTTCATCCAATAAATTAATAATTCATCTTTTATTCCCGTTTAAAACAGAATGTACACTTGTTATTTATCATTGAAAAGCTATAAAATAAGAAAGAAGATGACTATTTTTCAATATAGTGTAACGTTTTTATTTATATGGGTGAAGTGTAAATAATCGGACAAATATTATTAACTAAAAGAATACGTTTATTAAACAATAAATAATTAAGGATTAAAAATTAAAAGATACTAAAAACAACTAACACTATGATTAAATAATTATAAACACTAAGAATATTATTTAAATGCTTAAACACTACGATTATTTATCTATACAATATTTATATCACTACACTTATTTATATTACTACATTTATTTATGTTAACAACTGGTAAACTGTATATTTATATCACCAAGTTCATTGCTCGTTGCTTATATATATCAGACTGTCTCTCCGCTTTCTTTCACCGGTATTTATACAGCTTATATCATTCTAGAACCCTCTGAAGCGACAATGACCTGTATACAAAAGAAGTGGGTCACGGCGTATTTAACCTCTAGCCGGCGCGTCGCGGGGATTTCAACATCTGGGAAATTCCGGGATTACGTCATCGCTCTGGTACATTCTTTCAGTGGCGCACGTATACTTTTCTCTCTGGGGCGCACGTCACAATAGGTATCCATTTAAAAAATCATTAGTTTGTGTTAAACCTCGATTATTATTACGTTCTCATTTTATTCTACTTTAAAAAGGGTAAAAAAATTGTCAAAACACTTTTTTTAACAATCTTAATAAATAAGATATAACATTTTTGACATGAGCAAAAAACGAGTAGAGCCTGTAGAACAACCAAAGAACATTGTAATTCCTGTGTATTAAAAAAGTTATAATGTGCAAAAGGTTTTGGTCTATCGTTAATATAACCCGACATATCTTAAAACAAAAACAAAAAATCTGATGTGACCAACACAATAACTCCCGCCATTTAATTTTTATTAATTTAAATACATACGTATGGGGTCTCGTTTTGCGAATCTGGGGAACTCGATTTGATCCCGTTCAACGCTAAATATTTCGAATTTTAAATGCCACAAAATTGCCCCGTGTGTTGCACTCTCCACGTCAGCAATGAGGTGACGCTTGGTAAACGCCCGCACGATATAAATTTGTGACTATCATTACCGAAATATGTATACAAAGCAGAGTAGCCCACCCAGTAATGGATAATATGCTGTGATAATATATTTATTTTTTTATTTAAATACATATCATGGATAAATTTATAAAGTAATATAAAAATTATATCTCGGAGCTTATGCGTTAAACACAACTCCATGGTTACACAGTTCAGCTCAAATGTATGTAAACTGGCAGATAAATGTCAAAATAATAATCATTTCTAATTAATAACAGTGACGTTTTAAAAAGAAAGGAACTTAAGATACATAATTTCTAGCATTAGTAAATATTCAGGTATGGATTTAAATAAAAAAATAAATAAATATATTATCACGGCATATTACCCATTGCTGGGTGTGCTATGCTTTGTACACAGATTTCGGTAAGGATGATATATTTGTATCGTGCGGGCGTTTACCAAGCGTCACCATTTGTGCTCTCTTTTGTCAACACAAATGTCACCTTGCTGCTCTAGCGCGACAAAGTAGAAAAAACGGTTTGGACAATTTCTAACTATACAATGTTGAGAAATGTCACTTGTCTACATTCTTAATGGAAACGTGTAGTCAGAAACTAATGGCACTGTAGTGACGCATTTACCACCTTTACAAATAATTCTGACATATAACTGCTCTGTCGGTATATTACATAACCAAAAAAATGCCGCACTATTGCGAAAATAAAATAGGGCATTCATTTAAAACAAAACGAAAGTATAAAATGTTTAGATTAGATTGAAGCAATAGGTCAAGAAGGATGGGAAATAACGATAAATTAAAATTAAATATAAAAGACGTTTTTTGTTTATATTAATCCTTATTAAATGAGTAGTAGTGTAAATACAAAGTGTACATTTTTTTTTTTGTTATGGTGGAGGACCCCACTGTGGCGGCTGTAGAAAAAATATTGTGTGTGTTTCGAGTGCAAATGGACATTGTCGATTTCGAGAGAATGCCGCGCGACGCAAGACGATGTCCTATTTTGCGCTCTTAATACACAAATAGCTATTTCCTATTTTTAATTTTTTTAAGTTGGTAACTTAGTTTAAGTGTCAAATAAATATCTTTCATTTTAGTTGTCATTACCGGTCATTACTCACAAAAAAATAATGAAATTAGAATTTTTATAGTAAAATATTTATATCAAACAAAAAAGCACTCCTTTAAATTAAAATTCAAAGAATTTATTTGTAGGTTCACAACATAATAAATATAAATTATAACTCTAACCTAATTTATAAGTAACGTCAAAATGTCAAAGTAAATTATTTTTCAAATGTTTATTGAAACTATCAGTGTTACCAACCTTTATATTTTAATATTTCAATAATAATTTTAAAATAAGTGTAAATTAATGCGAAATTGAAAAAATAGTATGAAAAACACGTATTACAATGTCCATTTATAATACTCGTACTTTGCGTAACTCGCCTACGGCTTGATTACGCAAATTGTACTCGTATTACAATAAGGATCATTGTAATACTTGTCTTTCAATATACTATTGTATAGCATACTTTTTAATAATTTTTAATGATTTTAATTTGAATTTTGTTAACATGCCCAAAGCAGTAACTTATAGAGTAAAGAGTCAATTATTTCTTGTATTTCTATTTTTGTACCAAGGTTCACACATCGAATTTATCTTTTACTTTTTTGTCTACCACCAATGAACGTTTTAGAAACTTGCAAACATAAAACGTAACAATCTGTCAGCGTAAAGCGTATTTAAGATGGTTTATCTTGAAGGAACAATCAACAAATTGATCCTGATAACTCTTCGACTTTTTCCCTGTGAAAGATGAATAACGTTGGGGAGAACTGTCAAAACCAGAACGTTTGACATAAATTCAATGAATTTTTTCTTTAAAAGTCACAAGAAAAAGTAAATTCAAGTTTGCGAAATTTTAAAATTTAATCCATAACAAGCAAAACTTAAAAGTTAGTTGTCAAAGTGAATATTTACACTAAAATGTAAATCATATCAATTGTAATATATTAAAGATTTAGTGATCCTTTGGTGAAAAGGCGTTGTTATTATACGGTTCATATAAATCCTAATTCCTTTCCGCATTATCCTTCTGTGGCGGATTTCCTGCGTTGAAAGAGGCGGAGGAAGAAAAAAAGCGTTACGAGTCAAAGAGTGCGTCGCGATGAATGGAAGAATTTTTTCTTGATGGGTAATGAGCTAGGTTGAAATGACGTTTGATTTATTTTGAAAACAGCATCAATGTCTTATACCATTAATTCTTCACGAGATAGAGAACATTTATCACGCCGCGGTGCCGTGCCGGTGCCAATCGGCAGGACCGGATATAAATAAAAGTTTGGGGGAAATTCAATTTTCACTGGTTCCGTGACAAAGGATACATATGGGGTGTTATTTAAGTAAGCGTACAATACTTAACTGTTGGTACAACTGATCACATAAATCTGGACATAATTTTTGTTTTATATGCTTTCTAAAATAACTAGAACCCCTTAAACTGATCAATTACGCCATGGTTCAAAATTTTGTAAAAATAATCAATGTGTTACGTGGAAAAAAATGTATAGTTTTCCAAAAATCAGTGTTGATAAACATGTTGCTTTTTATTTTGAAAGTCCGAAATACCTATTAACCGCCGCGACACCAGTGATCTTATATATGTCAATAATTATAACAGTTAAGCAACTTCGATTTAAATACTTGGATTCACGAAAGATGAGTATTCAGTTTCATTTATTCGAAGAGAGAATACACAGCACTTAGCAGTGCCACATTATGGGTAAGTAAGCAGTAGCAACACTATGTATCGGCACCTTTGATGTATTATCCAACACCCGCCATATTGTGAGAGGTGCATAAGCGGTAAATTTAAATACAATTTATTATTTTCTGAATTTAGAATGTACTCCAATATTCTCAATATATTTTAAAAAAATCTGTTGTGGCCAGCACAATACCTTCCGTCAATCCTGTGTATAATGTATAAATTACATACATAATTTTTCTTGGAAAAGATTCTAAATTTCCAAAAAAATTATTTCATGAACAAACTATTCAAATTGCACTTGACAATGACATCTTCTTCCTCTTTAGCGTTTCCCATTAGTTAGGTTAGGTTAGGTTAGTCGATATTTTTGCGTGTCGTTCTCATTCTTTGGTCTTCCTCTGTTTCTTCAACATCCTATTACTAAACTATTCATTCTTGTTCAAATATAATTCTTCATTTCTCCTCATGACATGTTCAAACCAATGTAATCGTCTTTCTTGTATCTTTCTAGAAACTTGTAACACTAGAGTTATTTTCTTACCGTATCTTTCCGTGTTTCCCCAACATCTACTTCAACATCCTCTTCTCTGCCACATTAACTTACTTTTTACTCATACTGACATCTGTCAATTTGAATTATATGAATATATTAGCAGTTTCCATGTTTAGCATAGCTGGCTGAATTATAAAATTTAATTTCTTTAAAATTCTTTAACTCTGTATCTATTAAATATGAAGTATAAAATGTAATCAGATCGTATAGAGAATAATATATTCTTTAAGTTATAATAATATTAAATGTCAATAAATCAAATTTAACTGTTAAATATTCAAATGTGGCAACTTCCGGTTCACCAATTATAACCAAAATCTAATCACTTGTTCTTCTGGATGTAAACTTGTGGAATACGAAAAAAATATAATTTTTGGAATTGTGGTATTGAAGTTATGGGATCCGGAACTTTTGTCACACACACACAGACACACACACAGACATCATCGTAAAAATGGTAAAATCGTATTTTAGGGACCTTAAAACATGCTTAATCAGTAAAAACTCATCACTGATTTTTTTGACCAAAGACAATACCTTCTTTACCTAAAGGTGACGGAAGGTAAAAATGTACGCAGTCACAAGTAATTCAAAAATAAATTACAAGATGTTTATTAAATTGAAATAATATAATTCATTTCATAAATTTACAATAAGAAACAATACTTTTCAAAAATAGCATTAGAAAACAATAATATTTTATAGTTGTAGAAAAAGAGTGGTAGGTTTCAAAATTTGATTACAATATTACTAGTATACATAGAAAATTGAACGTTTATTTTTTTTTATAAAAATAAGGCTATATAAATAATGTACATATCATGTATTAAGAAACCTAAGTGCGGTAATAATAAATAATTTCCTATTCCCAGATTAGGTATTCCGAGAATATCTCTTAACCCTGTGATAAAACGACGTTTATGGAGAGTTTATTCTAGAGTCTTATTCCATGTTTATTATTACACATTTGTGGATTAATCTCGTGATAAACTAGGAATAGCTATTCCTGTGTTAAAAAGAAGCTATTCTGAACTTAACCCTTGTTTATTATTACCGCTGTTCATGTTTTAACCAAATTTAAATAGTATATTATTCAACGAAATTAAAATCAGATGCCTCCTCAATTTGGTCTAGGAAATCTATCTATTGTAGAGAACTTTAAGGCCGGTTCTGTCATCATTTCATTACAGCCCACTGCAACTGTCTTAGCAATCATCAGAGCTGTGATTAACTCTTTATTGCAACTTTGCTCTTACGGACTTTTTTCATATTTCTGCTACGGCAGTTTCTATTACATCAGCTAACCTTTGTATTCTTAAATGCTTCCGGACTTTACTAGATTTATTTTTAAATGTTTCTTCTAAAATAAATAGACCAGACATCAAAGAACACTAAAATGTAATTTAACTTTCCAAGAGGATAATTGCAGTTCTTCGTTCTTAATTTATTATAGAAGAATCTTAAAACAAGTTCTTTTTTGCAAGTTTTTTAGTGTGTAAGTTTTCAAAATTAATTTAAACTTACTGTACCGATATACTCGTATCTGTTTACACCTGACGTTAACGTTAATACTCATTTTTGCCGGATTTATTAATACATACGAGTACATAATGCAGTTCATTTAAAAAATATATACAGATTTCTCGTTTGACTTGCTAACTTATCAAATATTATGGCGGGAAATACAAATTATATATACATTAAGTTAACTTGTACTGCTTTTTACCTTCCGTCACCTTTAGGTAAGGAAGGTATTGTCTTTGGTCAAAAAATTCAATGATGAGTTTTTACTGAATAAGCACGTTTTAGGGTCCATATAATACGATTTTATCATTTTTACGATGATGTCTGTATGTATGTGTTATAAATTATAATTTTTTCGTATTCCTCAAGTTTACATCCAGAAGAACAAGTGATTAGATTTTGGTTATAATTGGTGAACCGGAAGTAGCCTCATTTGAAGATTTAACAGTTAAAATTGATTTATTGACATTTAACGTTATTATAACTTAAAGAATATATTATTCTCTATACGATTTGATTACATTTTATACTTCATATTCAAGAGATACAGAGTTAAAGAATTTTAAAGAAATTAAATTTTATAATTCAGCCAGCTATGCCAAACTTGGGAACTAGTAATATATTAATATAATTCAAATTGACATGTCAGTATCAATAAAAAGTAAATTAATGTGGCAGATATGAGGATGTTGAAATAGATATTGGGGAAGACACGGAAAGATACGGTAAGAAAATAACTACTGTACAAGTTAATAGTTTAGTAATAGGACGTTAAAGAAACAGAGGAAGGCCAAAGATACGATGGAAGGACTGTATTGCGGAAGATTTGAGAGAAAAGGAACTGAGTGAGAACGATACGCAAAAATAGCGACCCCTAACGAATGGGAAAAGCTAAAGAAGAAGAAGATGCCAGTGTCAAGTGCAATTTGAATAGTTTGTTTATGAAATAATTTTACTGGAAATTTAGAATCTTTTGTAAGAAAAATTATGGAATTTATACATTATACACAAGAATGACGGAAGGTATTGTGCTGGCCACAACAGATTTTTCTCATTTTATGGTGAGTTTATGACAACCACATGTCAAAAAGGCTTTGATAGTTTTGTGATGAATGTTTATAAATTCTTAAATTTGAAATATTTTCTTAGATCTAAAAAAAAAAATCGTCAAAATTAATCCCACTATCTGCAAATAACTGTATCTATCTTTAAATTCATTTTGTATAACTTTCCAGGACAATAATAGAAATACGAAAGATACATATGTTATATTTGACAACTGTATAACTCGATGACAGTCGTGGACCGACCGACACAAAATTGACCTCTGTGGTGCAATTTCCATGACAGCAATGTGTGCCCGTGAGATGACGCCTGGTAAGCGCCCACACAGTACAAATATTTCATCATTTACCGATATCTACAGCAGTTTGGCACACCCAGCAATGGGTATTATGACGTGATAATATATTTACAGTAAAATTTTTGAAAGATGTCCGATCAAGGTTATCTACGAATTGTATGAATTCAGATTTTTGCTCCGCCCGTTCTGACAAATTCAGTAGTGTCGTTTGCTTAGTTTTTGTGAGGGTACATAAGATACTACTGTTATTTTATTATTATAAAAATATATGTTACAAGGGAGTCTCGTGGCCGTGTGCCTAAATGTCTGATCGCGAATCTAGGGACCCGGGTTCGATACCGACCGATGCCAAAATTTACATCCAATTTTAATGGCACAAAATTGACCCTTGTGGTGCATTCTCCACGCCAGCTATGAGTGCCCGTGAGGTGACGCCTGGTAAGCGCCCACACGGTACAAATATTCCATCATTACCGATATCTGTATACAAAGCAGATTGGCACACCCAGCAATGGGTAATATGCCGTGATGAAGTATTTATTTATTTATGTTACAACAGCATTAAAAATTTAAAAATAAATCAACTGGTACGTTTATTAGCAAATGTAAAACCAAATATGTGAAAAATAAGATACTGACACAATGTCAGTGTCATTGACACTGACAGGAAATAACATTATTCGTACGGCTATGAATCATGGTAATGTATCTGAATTAATATATAAACTTACGTTACAGCGAAAGTATTATCAACAACGAGCATCGTTTTAAAATGGAATGTCCTAACTTAGTCGAAACAATATGAATTTTTGAAAGACATGCGTGTTATATCCATCTTTATCGCACACGCTTAAAGCCTTTGTAAAGGAGGGGGATAAATGTATGCCAATTTGTTAATTCGTTCATGATACAGATGACCTTGATCGGACATCTTTCAAAATTTTTACTGTATTTATTACTTATTTATGTAACATAAAATGGAAATGGCGAGGGGTCATGTGTTGGCCACATCAGATTTTTCTAGTAATATCATAACATACACATATAATATAATTAAGTATTAGAATGTAAGTGATGCAATTCTTATCACAGTGCAAACAAATATCAAGAGCAACCGTTTGTTTTAGCTGTAAAAATAATTGAATTCCTCTTAAGACCAGTAGAGGAGATAAATTCAAAGGAAAGAAAGTACGATAAAAGGAAAATAAAATAAAAGTTCAGAGAACATATTAAAAATTGAACGACGAGCAATAAAATTCATTTAAAACGAGGCGAGTGCGAAAAAACAGGCGTTTTACACATTGCGCAGACATAGATAGCAGATATAGAGCCATAAACGACTATGCGCTATCGAAATTATTGCTCAAGACTTTTTCAGCGTAGAATCTACGATTTTAGTGCTGTTCTAGCCGGTGCTTAAATTCATTTTATGGTTATTCACCTGAAAATTAATTATTAAATCCACGGGAATTTCATATCTAAAGCATAAAATATAATGACTCATATATTTTTATGTTGGCAATAGACGAAGAACCTTTCAAAATTTCATGACTACGTTTCAGATTTAATATCGGCTGTTTCATACTTGGATTATATGTTGATTTTAAAATTCATGACGCAATTACAAAAAATAACGAAACTGACGAATCATAAAACACACTATTATTCGGCAGACAATTTCAATTAAAACTGAATTATGCACTTTTGTCACATCGAAATCACATCATAATTTAATCCATTATTTTAAAAATTATCATCGTAAAAACATGACATGAATCCTCAATGTTTGTACGAATATATGTCATTCGTTTTACAGCCCACATAAACTATGAAAGACAATTGTGTTATACGATTCCAAATTCGAACGTATATTTCTGCTAACATGATTTAATCGTACAACGATTTTTTTTTTGTTTTCTTTTGTATTATGAAACTCTTATCCTAAATAAAGGAAACTTTTGATAACATAAATATGTATACAGGGTGGACCCAGCAAATATCTCGCTTATTTATTAAATTAGTAATTTTTTTCATATAACATGATTTATACAGCAACATATAAGCTACTTGATGGCGGATGTACATTCATGATACCACTTCCGGTTTATTAGTAATTAATATCAACTTTGAAATTTCAAATGGAACATACTATATTTTTTTACAAATTTAAAAAATACATCAAATTTTCTTTACAATCATGTAAAATAATCCATATGTTACATTATTAAAAAGTAAAATGGCGGGCACTTTTTTATACACATAGTCGAAAAGAGAATAGTGAGCCATGACTGTGGCTTGAAATAAAACAATGAACTAAAACAATTGTAACTATTATTATTATTATTATTACTAAACGAAATAATAATAATAATGCTAGAAATTATGTATATTTAGTTCCTTTCCATGAAATTATTATTCGATGTACAATTTTTCTTTTAAAACATTATTATTATTAATTTGAAATGTTTATTTCTTTGACAGTGACATTTATCTGTCAGTTACATACATTTGAGCTGAACTATGTAACGATGGAGATGTGTTTATAGCATAAGCTCCGAAATATAATTTTTATATTACTTTATAAATGTACCCATAAAATATATAGAAAAATTATTAAAGCAAATCTGTAGAAAATGGAATAATCTTTAATTTTTATAATAACAAATTACGAAAAAATTACATTTAACGGTATTTTTTGAAGAAAAACTATCTTGAGCTTCAAGTGAACTGCCATTTCCGGTTATCCGATTGCCACCAAAATATAATGGCTTCTTTCCATATTAAAAAAAGTAGAAATACATGGTTTCAAAACTTTCTGAATGATAGTATTTGAGTTAGAGCGTAAAGAGGATCCAGAGACACACACACACACACACACACACACACACATACACACACACATACATACATACATACACACATACACATAGACATCATCGTGAAAATGTTAAAATTGTATTCTAGGGACCTTAAAACGTGGTCATTTATCAAAATCTCGATATGCGATTTTTAGTACGATCCCTATACCTCCCTTACCAAGGGTAGCGGGAGGTAAAAATATAAAAAATAAGCGTGATTGACATTTATAGAACCAATGAAGAGAAATATAAAATGCTCATGTTAATAATGCTCTGCAGTATAAACATTATGGTTACGGTACGATGCTGCATTTGAATCTGTAGGCTTGTGTTACATAATTTGGTAGCGAAATATTTGATATAATTCCATGTTATTCTAAATAACTCTAGAAACGGCCAAGTTCCATGTTTTGTGTGGAGAGCACAGCACACATAAATGCTGCCAGTGTATCGCCATTATTTTGGAAATCCAATTGTAATATTAAGGATATTAAAATTCATGGTGGATTCGCAGTGACCAGCTGAGGGCAGGGCATCTGGTACTGGCTTCTAACATAAATTCTGATATTTCACGCGAAACCCTTGTCAAATTACTTTCAAAACAAAGTTTGGAAATGTTAAAATTCTCAGGTGAACCAAGCACTGCTGTAAAAGGGATAGAATTCGCGTGTGAGTAATATTTGGTCCCATCTGATATAAACATCAATATTTCAGTTATAATGTTTTAGTTTAGCAGAGTTGGGAAACTTTTACATAAAACATTATCAAATTTAGCAAATTCGGAGAACGTGAATATATTCTGATTTGACCCAGTATTGTAATGGGTAGTTGCGAAATTGTTTAATTGTTTCTGCCAAACCAAATGAAAGTATAAATCTCTTCATTAATACAGGGTGTTTCAGGACTAGTGTAACAAATTTTAACAGCTTATTTCTGAGGTCATTTTGAGCCAAAAATGTCATATGAACATAGGTTTCTTCTAGTTACCAAAATACAAGAGGTTGAAGTTCTATAAATAACACGAAATTTTCTAATTTTTGTAATCAAGGTACTTTCGGAAAACGAGAGTTATTATTGAAAAGTCATACCTTATTTGTATTAATTAATTTTATTTATTAATTAACGAATACAATTTGGACAACAAAACATACGATTCAAAATTTATATCAAATACATTGAATTATGTACATTTATTAATATTACAATGAATTTTACACTCTAAAACGTTATATTTACAGCAGAAATATTTCAAACTTTTAACAAATTTTTGGTATCACTGGTTTACACTAAAACCATTTTTTACTATTTTTAATAACTTTTGAATTAAAACTACAGTTTAATGTCAAAATTTTACTTTAAACAACTTGTAATGAAAATTGTAAAAAATTCCGACGTTGTTGGACATTTCACCAAGACGTACTTTCTATTTAAAATTTCCTCAACTCAATAATAACTCTTGATTTCCGAAAGTACCTTGATTACAAAAATTAGAAAATTTCGTGTTATTTATAGAACTTCAACCTCTTGTATTTTGGTAACTAGAAGGAATAGAATCTATGTTCATATGACATTTTTGGCTCAAAATGACCTCAGAAATAAGCTGATAAGTTTGTTACACTAGTCCTGAAACACTCCTTATAACGGTAATGTATCGTTCTTAACACGGTTTGCTTTATTCTAAAATAATAAACATGAGGAATGAAGCACATATTTTGAATATTTGTCATATTGACATATCCAAATAATTCTTCTACAAGAAGAAATCGTAGAGCTCGATGAACACCGGCCATCCTACATCACCGCGTAAGGAAATCAGCTTCCCCGGAAACATTTAGGCTTGATTTACATTTGCGGTACAATGACGGTACGATGACGGTACAATGACGGTATGTCAATTACAAGAGGCATTACATTAGATGGTACCACGACGGTACGAATAAAATACCATGACAATATAATTTTATCTTTTATGTATTAATTACTGTTTGTTGTGCATATGTCATGTGTCTATCAAAAGTAGAAAATATCGTGCAATGTTTAAAAATTTATCAAATACCGACTTGTCTATAATTGCAGTTACTTTTGACGAAGAAGAAGAAAATGAAGAAAATCCAGAAAATTTTACAAAACGATTCTGTTTTGTAGTTACTGTGATAATCTATGATGTATATTTTGCGTTTATGTCATAAGCAATAATGTAAACAATATTTCATGTCTAGCTCATTTTGATTACATTTTGGTTTAACTAAAAGACAAATATCAAAAAGTCAAAAACATGTCAGATGTCAATCACGTACTAGCATATGTTTACTTCCACCCAGCTGATTTTGGTATGAACATCAACGTGATGTGCACGTATTCTTATAACGCAACCTTCCACTCCCCGTTGCATGCAAATACTACGCAGTCACTATGATACAGTATTTTTTTCCTCGATTTTTTAAATATAAACAAAACTATACTGTACCGTGGTCGTATCGCTAATGTAAATCAGTGAATATCAATGTGCCGTCACCGTACCGTCATCGTACTGTCATCGTACCGAGAACGTAGATGTAAATGGGTCCATTAAAATACATTGAAGCAAGAAGTACTGTACCGTCATCGTACCGTTATTGTACCGTCATCGTACCGTTATTGTACCGTCATTGTACCGCTAATGTATATCAAGCCTTATCCTGCAATACTTGCAGATCTCAGCGCCGTATATGAGCTATTGCTTTATCTTGTTGAAACAGACAACTGAATGACAACTTCAGGGAATAGACGAACAAAGGACCTCAGGCAATGAATATAATTATTGGTATTATTATTATTATTATAACCCAAGGTCTTTCTTCTAGGGAAATGAGAAATACGAGCTTACAGAACTCGTTTTGAAGAGAGTATCTTGACCTTGAAATATATAAAATTGACCCCTGCGTGCACTCTTTATGCCAGCAATAATTGCCCTTGAGGTGACGTCTGGCAAACGCTCACACGGTGCAAGTCATCATCAATACCGAAATCTCTGTACAAAGCAGATTGGCACACCCAGCAACAGCAATGGATAATATACCGTGATAATATATTTTCCGTCGACCGTTTATTAATAGGCTATCTTAATGTATAGAAAATCATTCATTAATGACCCCTGTTAATGCATGATTTTTTATTAATAAACGATTTATTGGCTGCGTTCACCACATGGAACACAGCATGTATTGCTAACGCTAAGTTGTAGCAAAAAGGTAGACAGAATTAAAAGTCATGCTTTTGACACTTACTAGCTAGGTATATTCACGTAGCATACCTTTAAAATGAATTTGAAAGAATAAAATTCCTCAAATAACATAAAAAACCGCTTGCGTTGTCTAGCATTAAGTACACTGAACGCACCCACTGAAAACAATTGATGACAAAACTTATTGATTTTCTGACGTAAAAGTTGACGTTCGGTCAACCATTACTAACCTAAAAAAAATTGTCATGGAATAAAATTAGATTTTCCATTTAAGTAAGATACGGTCAACGAAAAAATATTGTAACTAACACGTGTGTTAATTGGCGATTAATGATCTCAACAACTAAAATGTCTCGATCATTAATCGCCCTCATTAACACACTTGATAGTTAAATAACTATTATTTATTTTACCAAATATTTTTTATAATAGTTTACTACCATTTTTATCGGTCAAAATTTCGTAATTTAAAGCGATGGTTTAATATTTCTAAAGTTTAATGTTTGGAACACCCTCTTCCTCTTTTTTACTTTTACTCTTTTAACGATTTACAACTGTTTTGGGACTAGCGCACCCTCTTCTGACCAGCAGTTACCAACAAGTTACACACTAAATTTCACGCAAAAATATTGCCACAAAGGACCAGTAAAATTCTTTGCTAACAGAAATTTAAACAGAAATTTATGTAGAAAACTTGAAATAACCGAATTATTTATTATATAGATATAGATTATTGTATTTTGATACATTTGAACGTGCAAAAAATAATGACATTTATGGCCGGTTCCACCAACACTTATACCTTCATCTGGGTAAATAAGATTTTACACTCGATTTTGCACTATAAGTATCATAAATTCATGTACATACATACAATGAAACTAATAAACTTCATAAAAAAAAAAACAACAGAATCAGATTATCCTGATAAAAGTATAAATGTATACCGAAACGTCGGTGATTCACGGATGAGTACGGACAAGCTCACGCCTAACTTAATTTTCAAATTTTATAGAAAGGTATTTTATCCGCAAACCGGGACGTCTGGCTTGCCTAAACCGAATACTGTTTTTACAGTTTACAAAAAAAAACTGTTGTGGCTAACACAATACCTCTCGCCATTTTCATTTTATGTTGCACAGGGCGCGAGCAGTTATATGACTTTGTTGGCCTTGACAAGCAGATATGGGAGCCCATGTCAAAATGACAGCTAATAATAATGTACATAGGTGTCAAGTATCATAAGGTTTCATTCAAAAAATTATGATTTTCCAACTCCATGTGGATTATTTTCCTCGCCAAGTATATTCCATAGTATTAATGACATATAAACAATATATTAGAATATATTGAAATTTTGAATTAAAAATTATGACATATGACATTTGTGACATCTATGTAAATAACTACTAGTTGTCATTCTGACACGGACCCACAAATCTGCTTGCAAGGGCAACAAAGTCACATGTCTGCTCGCGCCCTAACGAATTTCTTGTACATACAAATAATTGAAATTGTATATCTTCTTTTGTTCTACTCTTCTAATATTTTCAAAATTCTTCAAATTCTTTGACGGTATTATCGGTATTTCTTAAGAATATATGTAATATACCTATAATTTAAATACATATTTAATTAATAATACGATAATATATATTAAATGTATTCGTATCTCCCAAAAAAATCTGATTTTTGTCACTGACATTTTGCATTTATCTGTCAATTACAAACATGTAAATATCTCAACTGTTTTTCGGGCAACGAGATTTATTACAACAGATTATTCTATATTATTATATACTATATCTCCAAACCTATACGAGATATAATAAAAAAATTAAATGTGTCAGATAGAGAATTTAATTTTTTTTAGTGTTACGAAGAAATTTTTCAAAAAGTAATATTTAGAAGATTTTTTTTCAAGAATCTGTTACTTCCGGTTGACCAATTGTTACCAAAACCTTTTCAGATCTTCCCTTTAATGTCCGATTGGGAAATACATAGTTAAACAAATATAAAGTCTTATAGTTTTTGACACACACACATATATATATATACACACACACACACAAACATCATCGCAAAAATGTTAAAATCGGATTGTAGGGACCTTAAAACGTGCTTATTCATTAAAATCTGGATATGCGATTTTTGGCATGAATCCAATACCTCTCTTAGCGAGAGGTAAAAACATTATTTAACCCATTTCCCAGTCTATTATATGACTGTCAGTTGTAAGCGCTTTAAGCATTTGCAGATTAAAACACTTTATAATTTAATATTAAAGATTCAAGCAAAGGGTACTTACAGAAAAAAATTAAAAGAAGTAGCAGAATACACGATTGTCAATTGTTAAACAGGTAAAATCTGTGCTCTGTTCATGGAGTTAAAGGATTTCCATTGATAGAATTAAATAGGAACAGATATTTCACTCGAAATACCTTGAAACCTTCACCTTCGCTCTTTCTTATCTCCTAATCTTGTACGTTTACGTTTGTATCTCTATCAGGGATGTAAGTATAGCGCATTAACTTCCGATTGGTTGAACAAGTACGCGCAATGCATAACCTAACCTATATTTCGTCTTATAAAAATCTTCTCATGATATACGAGGCACTTCAGTAGCACATATCCGTTTCTTCCGGAATTCAGCATCATGTCTGTTTGATATATTCGCGGCTTGCTGCCGCTTACCGCTTCACTTAACAGATGGCGGAATGCTATATCATCCGATACAGCGATACCGGATAATCACGGAACAATGTTCAGAAGAATCTCGAATACAGGAATATGTATTGTAAGGGTTGTTCTTAAGAGCACGTTTTATGTTTGCTAACAAACGTAACACTGAGTATTAAATAATTGTAACATGTATTCTGTATTCATGTAGGAGAAAGGAATCAATAAAGAATGAGGAATACAGAGAGTTCATATTACTTCTACATGTGTTAGGAAATAACAAATAACTATTTTGTAGCGTTTTCAGTCTCCATGCTTCAAATTGAATTGTCATTGAATGAAATTTTCGCATTGTATGAGTACTTTTACTATTCTTGTGGAACACTCAACAACTTTCGTTAAAAGACTTTTTAAACAACTTTTACATTTGTCAATTTTTAATGGACAAAAATTTCAGGTAATTGTAAATTGCAGTTAAATTAAAAACATGGTGCTACATCAGAAATTTTTAAAGAAAAATTATGACATATGACAATTGTGACATCTATGTAAATAACTACTAGCCGTCATTCTGATACGGATCCTCATATCCGCTTGCCAAGGCCAACAAAGTCACATGACTGCTCGCGCCATATAAGTAACAAATTTAACATTTCTTGTACATACAAAAAATTGAAATTGTATCTCTTCTTTCGTTCTATGAGAAATTTTGTCCTACTCTTCTAATATGTTCAAAATTCTTCAAAATCATTGACAGTATTAGCGGTATTTCTTAAGGATATATGTAATTAAAATAAATAAATATTTCATCACGGCATATTACCTATTGCTGGGTGTGTCAATCTGCTTTGTACAGATATCGGTATTGATGGAATATTTGTACCGTGCGGGCGCTTACCAGGCGTCACCTCACGGGCACCCATAGCTGGAGTGGAGAGTCCACCACAGGGGTCTATTTTCATCGGTTGGGATCGAACCGGGGTTCCCAGATTCGCGACCAGACACTAAGGCACACGGCCACGAGACGCCATAATATTAACATACCTATAATTTAAATACATATTTAATTAATAATACAATAATATATATTAAATGTATTCGTACCTCCCAGAAAAATCTGATTTTTGACACTGACATTTTGCATTTATCTGTCGATTACAAACATTGAATATCTCAACTGGTTTTTAGACAACGAGATTTATTACAACAGATTATTCTATATTATTATATACTATAACTCCAAACCTATACGAGATATAATAAAAAAAAAAATTGTGTCCCATTGAGAATTAAATAAAAGTAAAATAAATAAATAAATATTTCATCACGGCATATTACCCATTGCTGGGTGTGCCAATCTGTTTTGTACACAGATATCGGTAATGATGGAATATTTGTACCGAGTGGGCGCTTATCAGGCGTCACCTCACGAGCACTCATAGCTGGCGTGGAGAGTGCACCACAGGGGTCAATTTTGTGCCATTAAAATTCGAAGTAATTTTTTGCGTCGGTCGGGATCGAACCCGGGTCCTCAGATTCGCGACCAGACACTCAGGCACACGGCCACGAGACCAAGAAAAATTTTCAGAAAATAATATTTAGATTTTTTTTCAAGTATCTTCTACTTTCGGTTGTCCAATTGATACCAAAACCTATTAAGTCTTATAGTTTTTGAGTTATCGTCCTTCCAACGTTCCACACACATACAAATCCACACACACACACACACACACACACATAAACACACACACATAAACACACACACACAGACATCATCGTAAAGTGTTAAAATCGGATTGTAGGGACCTTAAAACGTGCTTAATCTGGATATGCGATTTTTAGCATGAATCCAATAAAAGGTGTAGACTTGAAGTGAGCATATTAACCCCTATAGTTGCCGCTAAAAAGTATTGACTGGAAATTTCACCTTGTTGCCAATTCATGAGAAGCGGCAACACCGCAGGGCAAGGGACAGGGTGCGGAGAAGGAAAAAAGTTGAACATCAGTCCATACTTATTTGACGGCGAATATAAATATCCATAAATTTGATTCAGTTTAAAATTAATAGTACTCATAAACAAAGTTTCCAAATGTTGTATTTTAAAGTTTTGTTTTAAAGCTATTATAAAATGTGTGGGAGATTCCGGGACAGATTTAAAGTTGGGTATAATGAATTTATATCGGACTCACCGAGCGTCCGTAGTTTGATGACCTGTACGACATCGCAATTCTCTCGGACTTCGAGGTAGGTTTTTTCGCATTTGTAGAGAGCCTCGTCCGTTACCGCCACTTCTTTAATGTGCAGTCGGGACACGGAACTGTTCGGAGTGTACTCTACTTCCATTCTGAAACAAAGGAGAATATATTACTACAGACGACACAAAAAGAACACAAATAACATTTGCTCTGAAAGGTTTTACGAGAAATAACATAATTTTCAAATAAATCGTTTTGCCAGGATATTATCCTATAATTTTTATTTATGTCCACTCAGTAAAACTGAAATTGCAATGCTTTATGATCCTTAGTGGAACTAGTAGGAATAAAACGAGTAATGTGCATTATTACTAACGACTTTTCTAACTTTTTCGCTTTTATCTTTCGTGTCAAACATGCAACAACACAGTTTCATGTAACATAATAGCTTTTGTCATTCTCAAGCATCAAAGGATACGGAAAATATAATTTGATAATGAAATATTAACTAATACCTCGTTATATGTATAAGTAGATTAAAATGTTGTTCCACGGCCGGGCAAAAAGGCATAACGTATATAATATCAAAATCACGCTGATAAAACATTTTTTTTAGCGGTAGATGTTACCTCCCAACAATTTAGCATAAATACTGGTGAAGTCTATATTTAGTGCAATAAGTGCCAGTACTACATTAAAATTTTTGAAAGCTGTCCGATCAAGGTCGTCTACGAATTGTATGAATTCAGATTTTTGCTCCGCCCATTATAACAAATTCAGTAGTGTCGTTTGCTAAGTTTTTATGAGGGTACGTAAGATACTGCTGTTATTTTATTATTATAAAACTATATATTACAGTAAAAGCATTCAAAATTCAAAAATAAGTCAACTGGTAAGTTTATAAGCAAATATAAAACCAAATATGTTAAAAATAAGATAATGACACAATGTCAGTGTCAGCGATTCTGCCAGAAAATAACGTTATTCGTACGGCTATGAATCAAGGTAATGTATCTGAATTAATAAATAAACTTACGTTACAGCGAAAGTATTATCAACAACGAGCATCGTTTTAAAGTGGAATGTCGTAACTTAGTCGAAACAATATGAATTTTTGAAAGACAAGCGTGGTATATCCATCCTTATTGCACACTCTTATAGCCTTTGCAAAAGAAAGAGATAAATGTATGCCTATTTGTTAATTCGGTCGTGATACAGATGTCCTTGACCGGACATCTTTTAAAAATTTTACTGTACCTCGTATCACAATTAAATAGATATTTTTACCAATATATCAATATTTATCAGTTGTAATATTTTTTAAATACAGTCGTTTAGATCAGTGATTCTCAAACTTATTGGGCTCACCGCCTCCTTTCCAAAAATATATTTTTTTAATGCCCCCTCAGGAAATTTACTCTATTTTATATCCCTATATCAAAATTCAATGAATGCTATTATACAGAATGTATCAAGATAATGGAACAGTGCCATTTATTCGTGAATATGAAAAGTTATACAAAAAAGTGATTATAATATTTTTAAAGCATAGAGGGGGACACATTTTGGCATAACTATTATTATTTTAGAGTCAGTGGTACTCAACTTATGGATCAATGTTATATATTTTTTTTAAATCATGTCATGTTATGTCAAATTTGAATTTATATAAATAAACTATACGTACAGGGTATTTCAATATATTTGAGCAATGCATTTTATTCATGTATATGAAAAGTTACACAAAAAAAGTAATTATAATATTTTGTAAGACATAGAGGGGGACACATTTTGACATAACCATTATTATTTTAGAACCTGTGGTACTCAACTTATGGATCAAGTTACATTTTTTTAGCGAATTTTCTTCTGAATTCTACAATATAATAATATCATGCCCTTACATTTCCGGAAATTGATGAAAATTAATTCAAAGTTAGTAGTTTAATGTTTTTAAGTAGGCTAAGCAAACATTCAACTATTAAAACAAAAGAAAATTATCTGTCATTTTTGTATGTCATTGTTACGTATTATACCATTTTTTCGAAATGTTCCAAATTTCGTTATTTTTTTTATTTCGCGTAATTACTATTTAGTCTTGCGTAATTAGGATAACTTTCTGCAAATAAATTCCATGCCAAGAATGTATTTTGATGGGTCTTAAATAAAATCAGTATTTGTTGAATCTGCTGCCATTATTAAATTAATTATTACAAAGGTAACGAAAATTACCTTAATTATAATAATGGATATGAAATACGAAAATGACAGATTTTTTTTTGTTTTCATGATTAAATGTTTGCACAACCTACTTAAAAAAATAAAATGGAAATGATATACTAAAATTTGAATTAATTTTTATCAGATTTTTCGTAATGTAAGGGTATGATATTATTATATCGTTGAATTCAGAGGAAATTTTTCTATTTGATGAGTTAATAAAAAAATATATGATTTAAAAAAATATATATAACATTTAAAAATTATTGACATTTTAAAAAAAATTAGTTGTCATTTTTAAGTTATAATCGTTGTTTTTTTTATCGTTAAAGCTTTAAAAATTGTACATTTATTTTTTATTTATGTAATTTTCACCGCCTCCAGATCGGTAGGTAGTCACATCACTTACCGGTCAGTCACATCACTTACTGATCAGTACTACATCACTTACTGATCAGTAATTTGTAAACAAACCTTGCCTTGGAAACCCTATCGGTAAAGTTTAAAAAAACCTGATCGTGCAAAAATGTATTTATTTTGAGTTGGGTTCTGTTTATAGCAACAGTGAAGAGCCCCAACTTGGCCGCTTAAAGTTTCAATATCAAGTTCTTTTCTGAAATTCGAAATATACTGCGTACGGACAAAGTAGGAAAACGGCTTAGACGTGTTCGCATAAAAAGTTTAATCCTTTGATCTACCGATCGCGATATTGACATACCAATACACATACGGGCAAACGCACATACATACAAACAAGGGCATCGGTTTAGCGTAGCGTTTGTCTGTAGACTTATACTGCCGGAATTTTCATTTATCTTGGCTGCGGAAATCCGATCGTAGACTTCAAAATAACAGTTCAAATGAAATGTACTTTATTGGAGTTTTGAGTGACATGACTGAGGATTTATAAACATTGTCTTGCCCAGAAAAAATATAACCTAAAAATACTTTTATTCATATACTGAGATAAGGATTTGACAATGGTTTTGTATTTTATTTCTATTTGGATTTATTCGAGTAGTTTCCCTTTAAGTTCAGACACAAATCAAATCTAAACCAGAACATCTTGACTAAATATTATTAACGAATCCTCTTAAAGACGTCCTTAATTTCGTCTGCTCCATTTTCTTCATTTAATTGTTCTGATTTTCTTAGTTCTCGCATTCTATACTATTCGTTATTAAATCTGTACAAAATTGACATAAATAATGTCTTTTATACCTCACAGAGCAGAGAAGTACTCAAGTACTTACGTACTAGAGTAAAGTACTTGGGTACAATCGCTGTATAGTTAATATTTATGTATTTTAATGGTGCGTTAACATATTGCTGGTCCCATACACAAAATAGTGATTTTTTTTTTCATCATTTTCTCTTTTCTATGAAATGACATTTCTCTCAAACATACATAATTAAATTACATATTTTTTTGTTTGTCAAATGAAATAAATTTCAGTTATTTTACGGAATTGCTGCCTATTATAGCTCTGCTGGATTTTGAGAAAATGGTGACAAAATATATAGTGGAATAATTGGCATCAGTAGCAAAAGTTTTAATAAAATAGTTCACACTAATTTCTATAGATGTCTATCCTCGTGTGTCGGTATTGCAGAATAAAGCATGGCAAATTTAAAATGAAACAAAATATAATACTGAGAATATAATTCATTAGTCACGTGACATGTTTTCCGCCAATCAACATTCAGAATCTCCCTAGCTACAAGATTATCACAGCGATGATAAAAAACAAAGAAATAAACACCGTATTTATAGTCGTTACTAAGGGATTTGTTTTTTTATTTATGACATTGACAGTTAATTTTGAGTATAAAAATAAATAATAACAATAATTCAAACTCCGAAATATTAAATAAAACACGTAAGTACCATGTTTTAATACAATATGAATATGTATATCAAAAGTTAGGTTAGGTTAGATTGCAAAAATTCATTATATTCTCTCATTAAATATAAGCTCGTGATATGATTAATAATCGAAGATATTGCTCGTGAAACCGAAGCAGCACATTTCAACTCGTCCTTCGGACTCATGAAATCTGCAGCTCGGTTTCACTCGAGAATATCATCGATGATAATCATATCATTTGTTATATTACGTATGATAATATGATGATTTTAATTGCAACAAATGGAATACTTTTTAGTAATCTAAAAAAATTTATGTATTCTACATATGAACTAATATAATTGTAAATAATATATTATTTATATTATTTCAGAGAAGTTTTAATGAAGCCGTGTGGCAAAGAAATCGAAACAAATGTTCAGAATCATAATTTTTCTTCATATACGAACAGTAATTTATTAGAATGACAACTGTTTAATTCTAGCTCTTTAATTTTTAATTGACAAAAAGAGAAACATTTTATTTCGTCGAGGTGAATGAACACATTAGAACACATTATAGTAAAAATATTACACGAATCATACGTAGGTATTCAATGAATTACAAAATTCAATTTCATATTTGGTAGGTATAATAATCGAATAAAACCTAAAAATAATTTTACTTTATTAAAATTTAAAATTGAAATTAAAATTGAATTTTATAGCAAGTTCATATTTTTTATTAAAATAGCAAATTAAATGAAAAATTCATTTTAATTGTAGATAATAACTAGATAGAATGGTTATTGCATTTTTAACAATAAAATATTTTATGCGATTTTCGCAGAATCAAAACATTTTATTGAAAATGACACGCTAATATTTATTTGAAATGTATTCACTCATTGTATTTACTAAAATATGGATTTTAAAATAGATTTAAAAACGTAATGGAATTGGTAATGTTTATGAGCAAACAAAGAACTGATTGAGTGAAATAAAATCATGTAGTAGATAAAACGTCCCAGATAAATATGAAAACTTGAAAGGGTAACATTTTTCATGGCTTTAACATTAGCTGTATGTGCCCTTATCAATAAAAGGGTTAACTCTGCAAACAAAAGAAAAGTTAACAAAAGCAGCGAATTCTCGGGTCAAATAATTTATTACAGGGCTGGATTTTCACTTTTGGTGACACGACCGTCGGGTAGAGACCGTTGCATGGCAACGTAATTAAAACTTGGAATAAAAATTGAATTTGTCTACCGTGCCACAGCTCATTGTGGTTAGTTATTAGCTCCATGTTCCTCATTATATCGCAAATAAAGTTTATAAGCGGCTTGCTGCGATCGCTGATCAATTATTTACAATTTGTTTAGGCTGAGGCTGCCACAAAGCGAATTTACATTCATTTGTTTATTTTCGGATTACGGTATTGGTTCGATGGACTACCAACTCAGATAATCATGAAAAATGTAGTACCTATATATATGTATAAGGATTATGTTTGAAATTCACAGGTTATTCCCAATTTATAATGAAAGACCTCGAAAATATAGATTTTAATTAGGTACCTTCTGCAAAAGAATTATTTATTATTATTAAATCCGACCTCAGTTGCTAGAGAGTAGTGGTGGGATCCGGATCCGGATAGTTTCGGTTTCGGATCCAAAATTATCCGGATATCCGGATAATTGAATATTGGACTATCCGGATCTCGGATCCAAATGTCAGTATTGGATTTTGGATTCGGATCTGAGTATCGGATTTTGGATCCGGATCTGAGTATGGGATTTTGGATCCGGATCTGAGTATCGGATTTTGGATCCGGATCTGAGTATCGGATTTTGGATTCGGATCTGAGTATGGGATTTTGGATCCGGATCTGAGTATCGGATTTTGGATCCGGATCTGAGTATCGGATTTTGGATTCGGATCTGAGTATGGGATTTTGGATCCGGATCTGAGTATCGGATTTTGGATCCGGATCTGAGTATCGGATTTTGAATTCGGATCTGAGTATGGGATTTTGGATCCGGATCTGAGTATCGGATTTTGGATCCGGATCTCAGTATCGGATTTTGGATCCGAATCTGAGTATTGGAGTTTGGATCCGAATCTGAGTATCGGATCTTGAATCCGGATCCGAATATCGAATCTTGGAAACGGATTTGAGTATCTGATCTTAGATTCGAATATGAGTATGAGATATAGAGAATTTCAGTATCCGGATCGGCTCTCGGATTCGAATATTCTCAGTATTGAACCTTACATTTCAATATTAGCATCGGGTCTCATCAAAACCAAAAATATAAATTTCTGTTGGACAACTTTTAGCATCCGTTAAGAAGTAATTCTTCGATTCCACAGAACTATAAGTAACAAAAACAACCCCTTTTATGTGAAACATGTGCCCGATAGGTATTTCGCTACCTGCAACGAACCTATGGCCATTGTTTCTCAAATTTCTTTTTTATTTACATTTGTACATACTACCTGGTTATTTTAAAGGGGTATTATAAAATGTATTACTGTTTGTGTACTGGTGTTTACAGACCGCTGTAAAGATAAACAGGCCCACTTTAACGGTTTGAATTTGAACACAATTCCAGATATTAGACTTCACATTCAAAATGAAGAATCGGATCCAGAATTAAAATTTGGGTCCGGATCCGCAAACAAAAATCGAATTCGGATCCGGATCCGCAAACAAAATTTCAAATCCGGATCCAAATTAGGATCCGGATCCATATCAGGATCCGGTTCCAAATCAGGATCCGGATCCATATCAGGATCCAAATTCGAATTAAGTTTTCGGATATCCGCTTCAATATCCGAACGTCGGATATCCGAGGATCCGGATATTTTTAAATCCGGGTTCTCGGATCCAAGACAATGCTAGCCCCCACATCAAGAATATCGTAACCGAAAAACTGCGTGAATACAATTGGGAAGTGTTACCCCATCCCCCCTACAGTTCGGATATAAGTCTGCCAGACTTCGACCTATTCCCTAAGCTGAAACGCTGAAACAGACTAAGCGTGGACATTGTTTTCCGTCTCTGGAATTACTTCATGCTGCCATTCGACAGATGAACAGAGATGGAATAGTAAAGCTTCCCAAACGTTGGAACTCGGTCATTGAGAAGCAGGTCTGGCTATTAAATAACGAGACTACGCGCGCAGAAGGCGTCCTAGAGAGGAAAGGGGGGGGGTCGAATGCGTTGGATAGCTGGAAGTGTCTACTATTCCGGTACGAAAACACGTTTTTGTTGCTGTAGTAGTATTTTCTCTATAGAGTTTAGAAACGAACGTGTTTTTTTCTCGTGCCGATAACAATGTGTGACGAAAAACACGAGCAACGGATCAAGGTGAAATATCTCGTTAAATTAAAAAAAACTCCGACTGAGTGCTATAAGTTGTTGAAAGAGGCCTATGGTGAGAATTTTCTATCTCGTGCGCGTGTTTTCCAATGGTATAAACGGTTTTCTGAAGGCCGAGAGAGCACCGAAGACGACCAACGTCCAGGTCGACCTGTCTCTGTTTCAACTCCGCAAACAGTGCATTCGGATGATTGCTGAGACTGAAACGGCCGGAGTTGTGGAAAAACAAGTCGTGGATTTTGCACCAGGACAACGCACCTGCCCATAACGCGCTGTCCGTGAAGTGTTGTTTATCCGCTAGAGGCACTCCAGTGCTCAAACACGCGCCGTACTCGCCTGATTTAGCACCCTGTGACTTTTTTCTGTTTCCGAAGATTAAGTCTGCCTTAAAAGGAACCCGGTTCGAGTCGATGGAAGGGGTGAAGCGAAAATCGGCGGAGCTCCTAAACGCTCTTACTAAAGAAGACTTCCAACATTGCTTTGACCAATGGAAAAAACGAATGGAACGGTGTGTGGCTAGGGGAGGGGAGTAAATTGAAGGGGAGCATTTTTTTATAAAATAATTTTTAAAATAAAACTCTTTTTCATAAGGAGTCTCGTTATTTAATAGCCAGACCTCGTATTGAAGGATTGTAAAGAAATATTGTAATAAAAATAAACAAATGAATAAACTAACAATTGTGTGCAATATTTATGAAATGACCTTCTTATTTTGTAATATTTTTTTCAAGCACCAAACATGTATTTTTTATTTTTCATCAAAATAAAAATATTAAAACCCTAAAAAAAAATCACTTCATTCGCGGAAATCCTTTGTTCGCATTATCTAAACAACTCATATGTTTCTATTCACATGAACTAAAACACCACTGAGCAGGAACATAGTAGCAGTATCATGGAAATACAGTCCTCGATCACCGAAGGCTATTTATGATTATTGGATGCCAACAGAAGCAACTCTTTCAGCATTTCAGTCGATTCTATAAATCCAGCATATTGAGAGCAGAATACCAGAGTTTGACTGTGTTGGTTTTGGTTGGAGTTGTGGTCCGCGTGCCGTACACTCAATAGAAGCAGAGATGGATTCAGATTTTTGAATGGATTTAAATAATAGGTTTTGTTTTATGTATGACAATGATATGAATTGATAAAACATTAAAAATAATGAATAGGTAATCAATTAATTTTTATTCATTCGATTAAAAAAAAATCATGTCTTTTTTGTCATGATTTTTGATATTGTTACATTTTTTTCTGTTAAAAGACAATACAGGGCTTAACATTGGTTATGTCATCGTGGATTCATAAGCTTATAAATGTGTTCTATGTAGCCAATTAAAGCTGCGTATGATTGATGTCAGGGTGTCATTGGATGACGTTAGATGACCTCAGAAATTATATAATTAAAAAAAATTGAAAATCTGTTGTGACCAACACAATACCTGTCGTCACTTCCGTTTTTGGTTACATAAATATTGTATTTAACATTTCTTGTATACCTACACTCTACACCAAAAATTCTATTCTTTTATTTAAATTTCTTAATTTTAAATCATTCTATGAAGAAATATTGTCCTACTCTTCTAATTTCTCGATTTCCAATTTATTGTCGAGATTGACAGTATTTAGGAAGGGTATATATATATATATATCTACCTATAATTTTAAAATCTTATTAATAACAACACATCGTTTGTGTTTACCAAAAGAATCAGAAATAAAGTTATCCGATTTCCGTGGGATAAAAAATAATGGTGTGTATTCCAATTGATTAATGGTATAGCGTTATACAAGGTTTATCTAAAGATTGTAAAAGTGGTCCTAGTAAAGTGAAAATATTCTATGTGCAATATGTGCCAGCACGGTAAATATGATTATTTCGAAAACTGGAAATAAAATGGGTTTTTATAAAAAAAATCTGATGTGGCCAGCACAATACCTTCCTCCAACCCTGTGTATTATGTACAAATTCCATATATAAATTTTCTTGCAATAGATTCTAAATTTCCAGGAAAATTAATTCATAAACAAACTATGGAAATTGTACTTGACACTGACATCTTCTTGTTCTTTAGCTTTTCCCATTCGTTAGGGGGTCACTATTTTTTGTTTTCTTCTTCCACTCATTTCTGTTTTGCGTGTCGTTCTCATTCAGTTCCTTTTCTGTCAAGTCTTCCGCAATACAATCCTTCCATCTTATCTTTGGTCGTCCTTTGTTTCTTCAACCTTCTATTATTAGGCTATTCATTCTTCTTCCAATATATTCATCTCTCCTCATGACATGTTCAAACCAATGTAATTGTCTCTCTTGTATTTTTCTAGAAACTTGTAGCACTAGAGTTATTTCCCTTATTCTTTCATTCCTTACCCTATCTTTCATTCAGTCATTTACTTTTCATTGATACTGACATAGCAGTTTCCACGGTTAGAATAGCTGGCTGATTTTTGAAATTTAATATCTTTATAATTCTTTAACTCTATATCTATTGAATATGAAGTATAAAATACAATCAAGTCGTATAGACAATAATATATTCTTTAAGTTACAGTAACGTTAAATGTCAATAAATGATATTTAATTGCGTTTTTTCAAGAAATCTGTTAAATCTTCAAATGGGGATACTTCCGGTTGACTAATTATAACAAAAATTTAATCACCTCTTCTTCTGGATGTATATTTGAGGAATACGAAGATATGCGATCCGAAACTTTCGTCATACACACACAGACACACATACATACATATAAACATCGTCGTAAAAATGGTAAAATCGTATTATATGGACCTAACTGGACTAAAACATGCTTATTCAGTAAAAACTCATCATTGATTTTTTTGACCAAAGACAATACCTTCCTTACCTAAAGGTAACGGAAGGTAAAAAATTGAACGGCTTCTAAAATAACTGAGGATATTATCGATCAGTGTATATATACATATAGTTGAAAAATTCACAGGTGTAGCAGTCAGATTATAGGGAAAGTTGTTAAATTATTCTCTTTTCAGTTACATGTCTAGCTTTCGGAATTTCTTTATTCCTTCATCAGGACAGCTACAATATAGTAACAATTTCGTATTAACATTTTGAAAAAATGTACATAAGCAATACATTACTTACTACTAAGTGAGTTTATATTGTAAACAAGTCAGTCATCAGAACTGTGTTAAATTTAGGTTGATAATATTAGTACATTTATTGTAGTTAAATATAGAAATAAATAATTAGAACAAAATTTTGTTCTGTACTGTACTGCTTATGTACATTTTTTCAAAATGTTAATACGAAATTGTTACTATATTGTAGCTGTCCTGATGAAGGAATAAAGAAATTCCGAAAGATTGACATATAACTGAAAAGAGTATAATTTAACAACTTTCCCAATAATCTGACTGCTACACTTGTGAATTTTTCAACTATTTAACTGATCAGTCGTGATCATACTTAATATATATATATATATATATATATATATATATATATATATATATATATATATATATATATATATATATATATATTAACCCCTCAACAGGATTAAATCCCAATTACAGAGTGGGTTCACATCACAAACATCCATGCCTTAGTGAGATTCGAACCCAGAACCCCGAGCGCACGCATGACTAAGGAGCGTTGCTCTAACCATTGAGCCACCGGAGCCGACATATTTAATAATAACTTTCAATCAGCAAAATATTTAGGCCAACGTTTATTTTTGAAATATAAACTTTTATATATTTTTTTATAAAATCTGTCAAACATTTTTGTTGGAGTCCTATCCTGTAGCGAATCCTGCTGTTATTGTTCTTCACCCCTTCCCCCCCCCCCCCCATGACAGTTCCAGGCGGACAGTAGTGGACAGTGGACACTACATCAGCCGTTACGGCCATCCGTTTTCCATATTTTTTTAGCCTTTCAGTGAAGATAGATCGGTTTTATTTAACTTTTTTCAAGGGAAAATGTGATACGTCATTCCAATAGGACAGTTGATGTTTAAAACATTGTCATTACCATACCGAGGCACTTTTTACTCGCGGTTTCACAAATATTTTATGTGGAAATAATTTTTCACTCGTATTTTCCTATTACAGCGGCATCATGAGTAACATTAGTCACCTTCAAGAGATGTTTTTCCTGAGGAAATTAAATTTACTTATTATACGAGAATTTTTATTTTTTACGCACGGTTTGAATGAGATCATTAAATTTCTTGTAAGCTATTTTTCATTTGTGATTATAAATATTCATTTCAAAATAATATTAACAAAATAATATAATCAGCTACTTATACTTCATTTGTGTTAAAAAGGATTTATATGGCGCTTGAGAAGATGGAGTATAAGTGAACTTGGCCTCTATTCGTATTAGCCTAGGCCGATCTAGGTCATCTACGAATTGTTCCTCCCACCGGAAGTACTCTCATTTGAAGATTTTAACAGTTTTTCTTGAAAAAACGCAGTTACATATCATTTATTGACAATTAACGTTATGACTTAAAGAATATATTATTCTCTATCCGATCTGATTGCATTTTATACTTCATATTCAATACAGTAAAAAATTTGAAAGATGTCCGATCAAGGGCACTTGTATCACGAACGAATTAACAAATACGCATACATTTATCTCTTTCTTTTGCAAAGGCTGTAAGACTGTGTGATAAGGATGGATATAACACGCTTGTCTTTAAAAAATTCATATTGTTTCGACTAAGTTAGGACATTCCATTTACAAACGATGCTCGTTGTTGATAATACTTTCGCTGTAACGTAAGTTTATTTATTAATTCAGATACATTACTTGGATTCATAGCCGTACGTATAACGTTATATTCTGTCAGAGTCACTGACACTGACATTGTGTCAGTATCTTATTTTTAACATATTTGGTTTTACATTTGCTTATAAACTTACTAGTTGACTTATTTTTGAATTTTGAATGTTTTTCCTATAATATATATTTTTATAATAATAAAATAACAGTAGTATCTTATGTACCCTCAAAAAAACTAAGCAAACGACACTATTGAATTTGTCATGATGGGCGGAGCAAAAATCTGAATTCATACAATTCGTAGACAACCTTGATCGGACATCTTTCAATAATTTTACTGTAGATATAGAGTTAAAGAATTATAAAGATATATATAATTATAGATAGTATACATTTAAGTTGCCATTGTGTTTAATATATGTAGAAATTTGAATAGAAAATCTTACTTACTAGTACTATAGAAGGTAATGATTCGAATTTCAGATTAAAAAATCTGATGTGAGCAACACAATACCTCCCGTTTAATTTAATTTTTATTCATGTAAATGCTTAAAATTACATTAAATATAAATACTGGGTTTGGTCTCGACCGACGCCAAATATTTCAAATTTTAAATGCTGCAAAAATGAACCCTGTGGTGCACTCTCCACGCCAGCAATAAGTGCTCGTGAGGTGACACCTGGTAAACGCCCGCACGGTACAAATATGTCTTCATCGTTATCGAAATCTGTGTACAAAACAGATTGGCAGACCCAGCAATGGGTAATATGCCGTGATGATATTTATTTTATTGATTTATACTTAATTCATTGCTGGCGTGGAGAGTGCAACACAGGGGTCAATTTTGTGCCACTTTAAATTCTAAAATATTTGGCGTCGGTCGGAATCGAACCCGTTCCCAAGATTCGCGTGAAGTAACGCCTGGTAAACGCCTGCACGGAACAAATATTTAATCATTATTACCGACATCTGCGTACAAATCAGATTGGCTCACCCATCAATGGGTAATATGCCGTGATGATATATGTTTTTATTATCTTACCTATATTATTACATATTTACTTATGCTGGAAACTGTATTTAGTTCCTTTCCATATAATTATTGTTCCATTTACTATTTTCTTTTTATAACGTTAATATTATTATTTGAAATGATTAGTTTGTTGACAGTGACATACATCTGTCAGTTACAAACATTTGTGATCTGAATTGTGTAACCATGTGTATGAGTTGTATATAAAACGTAGGTTCCAGAATTAAAATTATAGATAGTTTTATAAATTTATCCATGAAATATATAGAAAAAGTATTACTGTAAACCTGTAGAAAATTTAATAATCTTTAATTTTTATATAACATAAATCTCGAAAAAATAACCTTTAAAGGTATTTTTCGAAGAAAACTATTTTGAGCTTCCAGTAAAGTGTCATTTTTGGTTATCTGATTTACTCCAAAATCTAATGGCATCTTTTCATATAACACAAGGTTTCAAAATTTTCTGAACGATAGTATTTTTGTTAGAGCGTAAAGAGGATCCACATACACATACACACAGATATCATCATCGTGAAAATGTTAAAATTGGATTGTAGAGACCTTAAAACGTAGTCATTTACCAAAATCTCGATATGCGATTTTTAGTACGATCCCTATACCTCCCTTACCAAGGGTAGCGCGAGGTAAAAAGAAATGTTGAACGCCTCATTACATCTTTTCACCTACTCGTATTTTGCAGACATATACGTTAATATATAATTTTTATTTCCATTCCTGAAAACTTTTAAATAATATTACTCCTTTGATTTCCACAATATAAATATTATTGTGATAAATCTATTTTGGTATTGTAGTTCTATTCGTACAAAATCTCAGATAAGATAAAATGTATGAACATTTAATAAAAATTGCTTTGGTAAAAAATTGCCTAGCATTGAAATTGAAAATATCGGTAAAAATTTATTACATTTTTAATAACAGATAGGAAAAAGCGATGTTGTTAAAAATAGTTATACGGTTTCATTAACTTGGGAAATATTAAATTTTACATGACTTTTGATGCAGCTGGAAAATTATTTTTAATTATCTTTTACAAGACAAATAAAATTATTTAATAATTCAGCCGGGTTTCAGTTTTCCATTTGTAGGAAATATTTTATTATTTTGAAATAGGTCAGTATATAAACTCGCCTGCACTATTTTAACGACCACCACATAACGTGGACAAATATTCGTGTTTTTTATTCATGCATTAAATATTTTATATAAATCAACAACCATATTTAAAAATACTACTGGATGCACATATTTTTGCTTTCGATTCAATAGATTTGTTGAATTAAAATCATAAATTCGGTATATTTCTCTATTGCATGTGTATACGTGTATCATTTGTTATTTAACAAAATTGACATACACTCGGGGCTATTCTGTAAATCAGTGGTTAATTTTTTTTCCAATCAAGTATGTTGTTATATAACAATAGTTATTTTTTTTACAAGACGATAAAATTATATTTTATCGACGAGCGGAAAGTTTAATTATTTTTCCGTCGTCCGTTTATTAATAGGCTATCTTAATGTATAGAAAATCATTCATTAATGACCCCTATTAATGCATGATTTTTATTAATAAACGATTTATTGGGTGCGTTCACCACATGGAACACAACATGTATTGCTAACGCTAAGTTGTAGCAAAAAGGTAGACAGAATTAAAAGTCATGCTTTTGACACTTACTAGCTGCTAGGTATATTCACGTAGCATACCTTTAAAATGAATTTGAAAGAATAAAATTCCTCAAATAACATAAAAAACCACTTGTGTTGTCTAGCATTAAGTAAACCGAACGCACCCACTGAAAACAATTGATGACAAAACTTATTGATTTTCTGACGTAAAATTTGACGTTCGGTCAACCATTACTAACCTAAAAAAAATTGTCATGGAATAAAATTAGATTTTCCATTTAAGTAAGATACGGTCAACGAAAAAATATTGTAACTAACACGTGTGTTAATTGGCGATTAATGATCTCAACAATTAACGCGTTCGCTACGCTCACGAGTTAAAATGTCTCGATCATTAGTCGCCCTCATTAACACACTTGATAGTTAAATAACTATTTTGCGAGTCGTATATAAAATTCTATTTTTTTCTAAAGCAGATATTAAAGAAAAAAATCTGTTGTGACCAGCACAATACCTCTCGCCATTTTTATTTTATGTTGCATAGGGCGCGAGCAGTCATGTGACTTTTTTGGTCTTGACAAGCAGAGATGGGGGCCCGTGTTAGAAAGACATCTAGTAATAATGTACATAGGTGTCAAGTATCATAATTTTTCATTTAAAACATTATTTTTCAAATCCATGTGGATTATTTTCCTCGACAAGTATATTCCATACTATTGTTGACAAATAAACATCAGAATATTTTGAAATTTTGAATGAAAAATTATGACAATTGTTACATCTATGTAAATAAATAACTACTAGCCGTCATTCTGACACGGATCCTCATATCTGCTTGCCAAGGCCAACAACAACATTTCTTGAACACACAAATAATTGAAATTGTATCTCTTCTTTCGTTCTATGAGGAATTTTGTCCTACTGTTCTAATATGTTCAAAATTCTTCAAATTCATTGATAGTATCAGCGGTATTTCTTAAGGATATATGTAATATTAACATACCTATAATTTAAATACATATAATTATAATACAATAATATATATTAAATGTACTCGTACCTCCCAGAAAAATCTGATTTTTGACACTGACATTTTACATTACTTTTTTACAACAGATTATTCTATATTATTACATATCTCCAAACCGATTCGAGATATAAAAAAAAATTAAATGTGTCAGATTGAGAATTTATTTATCTTTATAATTTTCAAAAAATAGTATTTAGTATATTTTTTTTCAAGAATCTTCTACTTCCTGTTGTCCAATTGTTACCAAAACCTTTTCAGATCTTCCCATGATTGTCCGATTGGGAAATACGTAGTTAAACAAATATTAAGTCTTATAGTTTTTGAGTAATCGTTTTTCCAACATCCCACATACATACATACATACATATATACATACATACACACACACACACACATACATCTACACACACACACATACACACACACACAAACACACACACACACACACAGACAGACATCATCGTAAAAATGTTAAAATCGGATTGTAGGGACCTTAAAACGTACTTATTCATTGATATCTGGATATGTGATTTTTAGCATGAATCCAATTACTTCTCTTAGCGAGAGGTAAAAATAAAAATAGCATGATGGTGGACAAGACAATTTCATTCTTTAAAAAATATTACTGGTATTATAAATATTTTTTTCAGCTGTTTATTATTTCAATAAGTTGAAATAAAATATGTAATTTCTGCGAATGAACTATCATGTTACAACAAAAATCGATGAAAATTATTTCCAGTCGGTTTGAAAATTTTAATAAGTTCATTTCATCAGTGAAGCACCATAAATAAATCGAGATTCACCGTCTGCATTCGCGTTCGCCATACTAGGACGTAACGCAGCGTTGCGCTGCGCTGCTGTGCAACGAGGCTGATTTATATCCCTGCACTTGTAAAAAAAATATAATAAATCTCATTTGAAATTCGTATGATGGCTGCAGCAACACTTCTGCTCATCCGTTGCAGCATGAAAAAAAATTCACCTGAAGGTGGCTACTTAAGATACTCATTAATTATTTAAAAAAAAATAAAAAATATACCGCGTGCTGTATTTATGTCTGATATTAATTCCTTATTAATTTAGTGAAGCATAGTACTGAAGGGGAAAGAAGAAGGTGAAACATTTAGCCCGCCCAAGTTTACACTTTCATTTACAGTAGTTTGACAGCGCAGGTAAACTAATCTTAGAAGTTTGAATACGTGTCTTTATTATCTTATCTTTATTTATTTTTAGAAACTATTATTTTCATCTTTCAAGCATCGCGTGCATCTTCCACTTAAAAGTGAACATGGCAAACCTAACAAAGATAACTAACCACTAACTGCTGCTCGTTATATCTGTAATTCTACTATAAAAGGTCTGTTCGTTTGTCTTACTCTTTCTACTCCATGCAGAAATCCGTGTTCGTTTGTCATAGATCATTACTTGAATTTTGTTCGGTTTCAATCGAGCAATTGCTCATCTCTGCTTAGATCATGATTTTATTACTCGATAGGTCTGTTCGTTTGTCTTACTCTAAACACGTAGGAGTACTCTGATATTTTTCTCTTATTCGCTTAGATCAGATTTGAGTAATTACTCGGAGTGTATATAAACGAACGTAATTTTTCTGTAGTGCAAGGATCTTGTCAAAACTTTAGAGCTATCATAAGAAACAAATTTTTGGTAAACATGGATCTTTTCATAGAAAACGAAATAATATATGATGACGATGATACGTTATATGTCATCGGATACTAGCAAAAAAAATCTGATGTGGCCAGCACATAACCTCTCGCCGTATATTTTACCTGGCTGTATGCATAAAGCAAAGATTATTTTTATAAATACAAATAATATATTCATATAAATCTATGACGTATAAACTTCTTTATTATTCAATAATAGCATGTCTCAACATGAAGATATTTTACCATAAATTATGTTACAATAAATTACAAAGTAGAGTTTACCATATATAAATATTAGGCTGGTAACAGCAATTTTCAATTCGAACAACTTTGTTTACTTTCTCTTCATATTCTTCTAGTAAAAACATTAATTTTGGGCGGTCTAAAATGTATATATCTGGATTGTGCATCTATTCTTATATATCTTCTTTTACATTTTATTTTTTCATACTTGTTATATCTAAATAACCTTAATTCCCTTTAATAAAGTGACGGATAGATTGCACTCCGATTTTGTCAATATTTACAACTTACTTGAGAAGAATTTGATAGCTTTTTCGCAATTCAAAGTTACTCTAGTCTACAGTACTGGTGTACATTGTCCCATAATGTTTGAAACAAATTTAAGTCCTTCAACCTAGACTTGTCATCTCCATAATAGTCACAGATCAAGAACTAAGGGATTCTCCAAGTACATTTTTAATTCATTACTCATTATTTCTGACACTGACATTTATCTGTCAGTTACAAATAATTTAAATTATCAACTATTTTTCATGGCATTCTTTCGGCTGTCAAATTTATTACAACAGATTATTTTATATATTATACTTCTTTTATCTCTAAATCTATGGAATATATAATAAAATATTTAAATGTATCAGATAGAGAATTTAATTTTCTTTAATATTACCACAAAAAATTTTCAAAAAATAATATTTAGAAGATTTTTTTTCAAGAATCTTCTACTTCCGGTTGTCCAATTATTACCAAAACCTTTTCAGATCTTCCCATGAATGTCCGATTGGGAAATACGTTGTTAAACAAATTTTAAGTCTTATAGTTTTTGAGTAACCGTCCTTCCAACATCCCACACACACACATACACACACACACACACACATCCACACACACACACACACACAGACATCATCGTAAAAATGTTAAAATCGGATTGTAGGGACCTTAAAACGTGCTTATTCAATAAAATCTGGATATGCGATTTTTAGCATGAATGCAATACCTCTCTTAGCGAGAGGTAAAAATAACATTGTTCATAAAAAAATTAAATTATTAGTAGATCACCCTAAGAAATTGAATAAAAAATTATAAGTAAAAATATTGAGACCCAACTGAGAAAATTATCCACAATGCTTGCTTGCTCTTTCTTACTCCTCCTTTCTACATGGAGTAAGAAAATCATGATCTAAGCAGAGATGAGCAATCGCTCGATTGAAACCGAACAAAATTCCAGTAATGATCTATGACAAGCGAACGCGGATTTCTGCATGGAGTAGCAAGAGCAATACAAACGAACAAATAATGTCATGAAAACCAATTGACAAATTAAAATGTTTGTAAATGACTGATAAATGTCAGTGTCAAAATCCAGAGGTATTACCCTTCAAAAATACTGTCAATCCCAACAATGAATTGGAAACATTTCGAAAATTAGATGAGTAGAACAAAATTTCTTTATAGAATGAATTTTGTTGGACTTGACAAGCAGATATGGGGGCCCGTGTCAGTATGATAGCTAGTAATTATGTATATATGTAGATGTTAAATATTATAATTTTTCATTCTAAATTTAGTGATTTTTCAATTCCATGTGGTTTATTTTCCGCGACAAATAAATACTACAGGCCTGGTGACAAATTAACTACGTGAATTTAGAAAATCTTGAAATTTTTAATAAAAAATTCTGATATTTAACATCTATGTACATAATTACTAATTGTCATTCTGACACGGGCCTCCTATATCTGCTTCTCAAGGCCAACAATGTAACATGACTGTTCGCGCCCTATACTTATTTAACCAAAAACGAAAATGGCGAAAGGTATTGCGCAGGCCACAACAGATTTTTTTTTGTAATAAAATGAAATGTTATTAAGGTAGTATATTGTGCCGGCCGAACTAATATGATTTTGAGCTCGTTCTTCAATTCATATTAAGTTGCGGAACACTGGTCTAGTCTGCATTGACAATAATGAAACAAAGAAGTAGTGGATCCTCCCCTTTTGAGGAATGTCCCGTGGTGTGAGTACGTGGCTCTTTCGCTCGATTTAAAATTAACGCGCACATAATTTATGGCGGCAATTAGGCTCAAAGTGTCGGCAAGTGAAGTCTTGGATTGCATCCAAAATGCACTCGAACAGTGAACGGATTCGTTTTGTATGGTTTCAAAGTCTGTGGCTCGAGAAAATGAAACTGTTTTTTTATTCATTAAACTTTTACGTAATGTCATTCAACTCTAGTTTCCCAAATGGAAGTATTGTTCCGTGCATTTCCGCAAGCATATTTCAGTAAGTAAATCTACATTTACAAAAGTCTGTTGTGGTCATCAAAATACCTCTCGCACCCTTTTGATTGTGGTATATATAAGTATTATATTTAACATATCTTGTACACACAAAAAAAATCTAATTGCATCTAATTTTTATATTTACGTATTTTCTATAATTTTAAATTCATTCTATGATCAAGTTTTCTCCATTTCTTATAAATGTTCAAGGTTTTTCCAATTCATTAAAGGGATTGGCGGTACTTCTGAAGGGTTCATGTAATATACCTATATTTTAAAATATATTATTAATACAATAAGAAATATTATATATCGTTCCCAGAATAAGCCTTCAGTACTAGCTCTGAATTTTTGACACTGATATTAGTGACGTTTCTCTGTCAGTTACAGACATTTTAATTTCTCAAGTAGTTACCATGGAGATATTTGGGCTGTGAGCAGGCTGTGAGATTTACTACAACAGATTATTTTGTAGAGAATATAATTCATTAGTCACGTGATATGTTTTCCGCCAATCAACATTCAGAATCTCCCTAGATACATGGCTATCACAGCGATGATAAAAAAACAAGGAAATTATCACCGTATTTATAGTCGTTACTAAGGGATTTGTTTTCTTTATTTATGACATTGACAGTTAATTTTGAGTATAAAAATAAATAATAACAATAATTCAAACTCCGAAATATTAAATAAAACTCGTAAGTACCATGTTTTAATACATTATGAATATGTATATCAAAAGTTAGGTTAACATAATATGTTACCAAAATTCATTATATTCTCTCATTAAATATAAGCTCGTGATATGATTAATAATCGAAGATATTGCTCGTGAAACCGAAGCAGCATATTTCACTCGAGAATATCACCGATGATAATCATATCACTTGTTATATTACGTATGATTATATATCTAAAGGGTTTTCCAATAAGAGGTGTTATTTTGATATTCAAAGAAAAATGCCATTTTTTAATATAAATGATCGGATGTTTATTTCATTATAAAGAGGAAGGTATGCCGTTAATAGTGGAAAATAACATCAGGCAAATGATCACCACGACCACGCTGACAGGACAATATCCTTTTCATGAAATTTTCCATAACCAAATCGCAAAGTGGCTGTCCTATGTCCTCGATAGCCTCACGAATTCCATCTTTGAGGTCTTGAGTCGACGCTGGGCAGTTGGCGTAGACCTTCTCTTTCACGTGGCCCCAAAGAAAGAAGTCGCAAGGTGTTAAATCACAAGATCTCGGTGGCCAATTGTGATCACCTCTTCGAGAGATAACACGGTCCGGAAACTTTTCCCGTAAAAGATCAATGGTTTCGTTGCTTGTGTGGCACATAGCGCCATCTTGTTGAAAGTAAACGTTGTCCAGATCAATACCATCCAATTCCGGCCATAAAAAATCGTTAATCATCTCTCGATAGAGCAATCCATTCACCGTAACTGTTGCTCCAGCCTCATTTTCGAAAAAGTAAGGTCCAATGACTCCGCCGGACCATAAACCGCACCAAACAGTCACACGTTGAGGATAGAGAGGCTTTTCACATCACTAACTTGTCCCAACAGCTCGAATTTTTCCACCAATTTCTGTATTGCGGTCCGACAAGGTGCTTCACGACGACCCAAAAATTGTCGAGTTTTACGAACCGTCTCTGCCAAATTTTCACCATTATAGTGAATTTTAATAATTTCAATGCGTTGTTGAAGCGTGTATCGTTCCATTTTTATTAATGGCGTAGTTTCTACTTGTCAAATGTCAAAAAATGACAGCTTCAAAAGCGACATCTACCGAAATAGCGGGCTATTCAAAATAACACCTCTTATTGGAAAACCCTTTATATCTTTAAATCTATAGAAGGTATAATATTTTTTTTAAATGTATCGGATACAGAATTTTGGTTTTTAATATTTGTAATAACATAATTTAGTAAATTTTTGTTAAAATACTATTACTTCCGGTTGTCCAATTTTTACTAGAATCTATTCAACTTTTCCCATTACTGTTAGATTGAGGAGTCCGTAGTTACACAGAACTTTAGTCTTATAGAATTTTAGAAATCGTACATACAACAACCTTACACACACACACATACACACACATACAGATATCATCGTAAAAATGTTATTATCGGATTCTAGTAACCTTAAAACGTGTTAACTAAAATCTGGATATGCGATTTTTAGCATGATTCCAATACCTCTCCTAGCGAGAGGTAAAAATACAGAAATCGAAGAATATGTTTCATAAATAAGAAAAGATATAGAATACATTAAAAATGTAAAAAGTAATAAAAACTAATTATAGTGGCATTATGTTAAATAAAATTTTATCACATTTGCATGTGTAAAAGTGAATTTGCATTATAAATGAGGTATAGCAGATTTTCAGGAAATGTATAGAAGATATAGGAATAGTTTATCTGATATTTTTATCAAGAAAGTTAATTTGTATACGAGCAGTAAAAGTAATAACTGCAATTTCGCATATTAATTTTACGAGTTTACATAGTAGGTAATGAAAGACATATCAAGATTTAAATTTGTGTCACGGACATAAAAAACTACTCTAGAGCAAGCTGTTAGACATAAAAACAGTAGAGATTTACAGCTTCTGAATGTGAGGTAGTAAAAAATTGACAGCAGAAATAGCGAATAAATAAAAATTATCTTCATCGTTTCAATAATTAAATGCAATCTTCGAAGTCAGCAGAGATTTACAGGATAACATCCCATCAAATTATACTTCCATAACAAACCGAATCCGAACAATCTTTTACGACCGCCAACTTCATAAATAATAATTTATTGTCCCTCTAACTGTTTTATTATTTTAACCACGACTCCCTAACAGCCATTTTATTACGCATCCCGGTCATTCTTTTATTAGCAGTAAAGCAAACCGACGCATGTGGTGTCCATCAAGATATTAATTCAATTTATTTTACAAAACAGAACTTTGTGAGAAACAAAAATTGTTGGTCCATGGGACAATTTTGAGCTTTGGGTTTTTTTTAAACAAAGGAAGATTTTCAGTGTCCGATGGACTAAAAGCTACGTGGGAGGCAGTACAATATTTAGAATGATAGGATAGAAGCTCGTATATTCTAAAAATAAACCACCTATTCAATTTTAATGCACAAGTTTCAACTGCATCATTTACTGGTGATATTTACAGTGGAACCTCAGTATACAGTAAAATTTTTGAAAGATGTCCGATCAAGGCATCTGTATCGAACGAATTAACAAATAGGCATACATTTATCTCTTTCTTTTGCAAAGGCTGTAAGAGTGTGTGATAAGGATGGATATAACACGCTTGTCTTTCAAAAATTCATATTGTTTCGACTAAGTTATAGGACATTCCATTTATAAACGATGCTCGTTGTTGATAATACTTTCGCTGTAACGTAAGTTTATTTATTAATTCAGATACATTATCTGGATTCATAGCCGTACGTATAACGTTAATTATATTCTGTCAGAGTCACTGACACTGACATTGTGTCAGTATCTTATTTTTAACAGATTTGGTTTTACATTTGCTTATAAACTTACTAGTTGACTTATTTTTGAATTTTGAATGTTTTTCCTGTAATATATATTTTTATAATAATGAAATAACAGTAGTATCTTTACGTACCCTCATAAAAACTAAGCAAACGACACTACTGAATTTGTCATGATGGGCGGAGCAAAAATCTGAATTCATACAATTCGTAGACAACCTTGATCGGATATCTTTCAAAAATTTTACTGTGCGTCATTAATTCTTATACCAAACTGGACGTATACCAAACGATTTTTTCCAGTAACGTAAAATCTCTTTCAAATTCAGAGTTATACCACAGAACAGATGAACTAATACAGAAGCGACTCTCTTGTCGGCTCTTTTGATGTTGGTATGGCGTTTCTATGACCTTTAATAATAGAGGGCACGTATATAATAATTATTGAAATTTATCACTTATTAAAATAAAATATATATTAATAGTTATTTAACTATCAAGTGTGTTAATGACAACAATTAATGTCTCGATCATTAATCGCCAATTAACACACGTGTTAGTTACAATATTTTTTCGCTGACCGTATCTTACTTAAATGGAAAATCTAATTTTATTCCATGACAATTTTTTTTAGGTTAGTAATGGTTGACCAAACGTCAAATTTTACGTCAGAAAATCAATAAGTTTTGTCATCAATTGTTTTCAGTGGGTGCGGTCAGTTTACTTAATTCTTTCAAATTCATTTTAAAGGTATGCTACGTGAATATACCTGGCTAGTAAGTGTCAAAAGCATGACTTTTAATTCTGTCTATCTTTTTGCTACAACTTGGCGTTAGTAATACATGCTGTGTTCCATGTGGTGAACGCACCCAATAAATCGTTTATTAATAAAAAATCATGCATTAATAGGGGTCATTAATGAATGATTTTCTATACATTAAGATAGCCAATTAATAAACGGTCGACGGAAAATACTATTAATGGGGAGCGTCCAAAAGTGCGGTAGCTCAAAATTCGTTTAATATTGCAATAATTAGCACTAAACGAGCATAATATTTATAACGTTATAAAATACCGGAATCGTTGCATGCGGCACTAGGCGTGAACTTAGAGTACCATTTGAAAACAGGAATATCTCCAAAACTGTGGTACTCGTAGCTCAAAATTTGTTTAATATAGAAATAATTACCACTAAACGAGCATAATATTATAGCATTATAAAATATCGGAAATGGTTACATATGGTACTAGGCGTGAACTTTGAGCACTATTTAAACAAAAGCAAATAACACAATTATGGGACGAACACAAAATGTGTTTAATATAGCAATAATTAGCACTAAATGAACATAAAATTATAGTATTATGAAATATTGGAAATTGTTGCACACGGTACTAGGCGTGAAGTTTAAGTACCATTTAAACTAAAGCAAATAACACAAAAATGAGATGAACACAAAATTTGGTTTATACAACAAAATGTAGCACATTATTAGCATTAAATTATAGATATAAATTTAAACTTGTTTTTCTACTTCGGGACTTCAGCTTCACAGACCTCTTTGGATGAAGAACAATTTAATAATAAAGGATTCAGGGCGAATGGTCAAGCAGAGCGCATTAACCGATCATTAATCGAAATATTAGCTAAAATTCAGGAAAATAATAATAATTGGGATAAAAAGTTAGTAGAAGTCGAGTATATTTTAAATAATACATTTAATAGATCAATTAATACAACACCTAGCATGTTATTATTTGGTACTCATCAGTTAGGAAAAGAACTTAATAGTTTTAAATCATTGTTCGAGTCTGATACAATTATTGATAGAAATTTGGAAAATATTAGAGAAAAAGCATCTCAAGCAATCATAAAATCACATGAACTCAATAAAATATATTATAATAAAAGACACAAAGCCCCTGCACAATATAATGTAGGAGATTACGTAATGATTGAAAATAATTTTATTGTTCCAGGCATAAATAAAAAACTATTACCTAAATTTAAAGGTCTTTACGTAATAAATGCCATATTACCTAATGATCGTTATGTTGTGCCGGATATTGAAGGACATCAAGTTACACATTTTCCGTACAATGGTGTAGTTAGTCCTGATTTAATGAAAAAATGGACAAATGAAGATGTTAATAATTGTTAGTAACTTTATTTTGTTAATTACAATTGTCAGGAGGGCCGAGTTGTAGTAGTTTGTAAATAATGTAGCCATAGTAATAATTTTATGTTTTATATGTCAATTTTGTATTATGTTAATGTAAAATAAACACGTTGGAATTGAATCTACTTTTATTACAATATATATATATATATATATATATATATATATATATATATATATATATATATATATATATATACCGTGTGTATTTTTTAACATAAAACATGGGATTTATCATATCCATGGTTACGATTTGATTGACAGCAATGTATTTGCCTGTCTCATTTAAAATGAAACATAGGGGATAATTTTGACATTTGTCTACTCTGTCAGTGTCAAAAAACCAATTTGAAATACAATGGTTTATACTGTGGTAGAGAAGGTGCAGATTATTACGTGGTATTATTCGAATTTTAATCCAAGTTTAAGGCAAGTGTCGGACTTGTTCCGCGCTTCATTTCCTGACAGGAACAATTTTAAGAATAGTGAATACCTTTAGAGGAAATGGTTGCGTCCAGCCTGCACATAACAGTAGGAATAGATCCTGTAATATATTAACTGCGCAGAAAAAACATGAAATTCTGACTTTAATACAAAATAAGAACAGATTAACATTAAGAGAGATTGGGTAAGCTACTGCTGTAAGCAAAGCTACTGTACACAGACTACTTAAAAAGGAGCATTACAGATCATACCATTTCCAAAATCACCAGGAGTTAGTTATGGACGACACGAGACAAAGAATAAATTTTTGTGAAAGAATGTTTGAAAACGTTAATAACAATTCAGATTTGCTGCAAAATATACATTTACGGACGAAGCAACTTTTTATTTACATGGCGAGGTAAATTCACAAAATTGTCGGTATTAGTCCAGGGAAAATCTATATTTGTATCATAGTACGAGGACTCAAGGACCCGAGAAAGTTAACGTTTGGGCTGGCATAATAGGAACCCACATTATTGGGTCATTTTTTATTAACGGGAATATTACTACTCAATATTTAAATATAATACTTCTGTCAAATTCATTCCCTATGTTTCATTTTAAATGAGACAGGCAAATACATTGCTGTCAATCAAATGTCAAGTCGTAACCATGGATATGACAAATCCCATGTTTCATGTTAAAAAATACTCACGGTATATATATATATATATATATATATATATATATATATATATATATATCCTTCAAAAAACGTTTCTTTAGAAACCAGTATGAAATGAAATTAATTATGTCTATCTATTTATATTTCCAGCAACTATTGTTTGACAAACTTATATTTGTGATAGTTCTTCCATCTTCATAATATAAACCTAAACAATAATAATGTCTTTAGGAGCAAACCAATATTTCAGTATGAAAGCGTGTGGGTGTATCTTCTCTTTTCCTGAATCCTGCACTGCGTGAGAGAAAGGAAGGAAGGGTCCTTGCCTCCAGCAGCTCACATCGCAAGATAAAACAGGCCTAGGAATTCTTAATGCGCATCGCTTACGAAACATCAGTGTAATCTATGCCCTGGGGTTGAAATGTCCGTTGTGCATGAACGCCGGCAACAGTTTTTCAAGGGGAAGCAAAAAATACTTCCAGATATTCACTACATAACCTTCCAATACTAATATTGGCCAATACGGGATTTATGTTCCATGAATATTACTCTGGAATATGTTAAAGATATTAAATTTCAATTTGAATTAGTGAAATTGTTATTTAAAAAGTAAAATATTGTCGTTTCCGCATCAAAAAATAATGAAAACTACAGTAGTTTATAAAATATACATAACACATTGGAATATACAGGGTGTTTTGTAACTCTCCACGCCAGCAATGAGTGCCCGTGAGGTGACGCCTGGTAAGCGCCCACACGGTATAAATATTCCATCATTACCGATATCTGTGTACGAAGCAGATTGGCACACCCAGCAATGGGTAATATGCCGTGATGATATATTTATTTATTTTTTATTTATTTTTGTAACTATACGAAATAAATAATATAAGGGCATTATTCTAAACTAAACATAAGAAAAAAAAATAATAAACTTTTGTCCTATGATCATTCGTTTCTGGAAAATTCTTGATTAAAAATTGAAAGAGCAATTCTTATTTAAGACATAGGGATTCTATTTTCAACCACTATAAAATTTATTAAACATCTTTTGTGCTTCCTTTAATAAAAGCCCGCATATTATAGCAAAATAAAAAAGTGTTGAAATTTATCTCTAAAAAATTTGCTGTGGCCAGCACAATACCTTCCGTCAATCCTGTGTATTATGTATAAATTCCATTCATAAATTTTCTTGCAAAACATTCTAAATTTCCAGTAAAATTATTTCATAAACAAACTATGCAAATTGCACTTGATACTGGCATCTTCCTTCTTCTTTAGGTTTTCCCATTCGTTAACTATATGTATTGTATATGAAATATAAAATGCTATCAAATCGTACAGAGAATAATATATTCTCCAAGTTATAGTAACGTTAAATATCAATAAATGATATGTAACTACGTTTTTTCAAGAAAAATTGTTAAAATGTTCAAATGAGGGCACTTCTGGTTGACCAATTATATTCTTCTGGATGGTAAACTTGAGGAATACGAAAAATATATAATTTTTGGATTCGTGGTACTAAAGTTATGCGATCCGAAACTTTCGTCACACACACACACACACACACACAGAGAGAGAGAGAGAGATACACATACAGACATCATCGCGAAAATGGTATTATCGTATTATATGAACCCTAAAATGTGCTTATTCACTAAAAACTCATTGAAATTTTTGACCAGAGACAATACCTTCCTTACCCAAAGGTGTCGGAAGGTAAAAATGCGCTTTAGATTATTTCAGAAAATTATTTCATAACTTGTTTAATATGGGGTCTCGTGGCCGTGTGCCTGAGTGTCTGGTTGCGAATCCAGGGACCCGGGTTCGATCCCGACCGACGCCAAAAATTACTTCGAATTTTAATGGCACAAAATTGACCCCTGTGGTGCACCCTCCGCGCCAGCATTGAGATATCTGTAAATCTTCGACATTCGTCATTATTATGTGTGTTGAAAAGTAATGTCACCATTTACGTATATCTGTCACACAACGTAAATTACATAGACATACATTAAATAGTCTTTCTCTATTTAACATGAAATGTTGCTAAGCTACTACTGTATAAAGTGTTGTGTATTTATTCTTCGAACAAGTGACCTTGAATAGTAATATTTCGTGAACCAAACGATATCATTGATATCAGAATAAAATTTTCTAATTAATGAGCAAATAAAAAATATACACAACGTTCTTTAAAATAAAAAGTTAGGTCCCGTATTTTGAGAATCACTTTTTTTCTATTCTTTAAATTTGTCTTATAAAATAGAAATTGTGTACCCGTTTAACCGTTTTTGTAGTTTTTTTATTTCTCAACATAAGAATAGTGCCCATTTAAAATGAACATTCTGTATAAACATTTTGAATACATGTTCTACTTTTCAACCGTATAATACAATTTTAAGAACCCACTCCAGTCTTTTTAATTCTATTTGCTATGCAAATTCCCTTCGCTGCGCCGGTGAGCCGCTAAATGACGCTAGGACGCCGTCCTTTCTCGGAGGCCTGCGATGCTTACAAAATGTAAACACTCCTGCTTTCTTGGCCTTGCCTGGCAGCAGGAACTCGCCTACAAAGTGGAGTATTCCTGCCAGCGTTTCAGATATTAGCGTGACCTAAAGAGGGATTCTTTATATCTAACCACAAAATTAATTAAGTGAATTTTTAATCAGCCGTGAAGGTAAAAGATTTGCAAGTAGCGAAGGTCAAATGCTAATTAGATACCAAGACACGAGAGACACGTGGCTGTGTTTAACACAGTTAATTATATTTGCGAATATGAATAATTTATTGGGGATGATAAAGCTATTTTTCAAAATTTCTAGATATTCTATAAAATTTTGATAGAAATATTCGTGAATGATTCATATATAAAACATATACGTATGCAACGTTTTATTGTCACATTTATCAGTGGTATACATATACTTATAAATAATAATTCACTAATTCATATCAAGCTCTACTATTTTTATCACGTTATACGTACTTGTTATTTGTGCAACTAGTATAATAAATGACAATTGTTCAATATATTTTTCATATATGCACTAGAATTCTTATCAATTATTTCATATATTTAGAGGCAATGAAATTATTTCTCATTATCTCTGAAAAACTGTATTTTTTCTTACAAGACTCAAACTAAATTCGGCACCGTAAATAAATGGAATTTTATTTTATTTTGTGATAATTCATTATTTTTAATAAAAATTTCAAATTAGCAGTGGTGCTGTAATAGGCGTTTAACATGGGAAATCAGTTTTTCCGTGCGCAATGCTCCCTTAATTATTTTAGACAAAAAGTTTGAAATGGATGTTGTAAACCATTTTTTTACATCCGAATCAATAAAAAAAATCATTTTGGCTACTTCATAACTACAGAAATAAAATTAGAAAATTCACGGAATTATACACTATAATAGTAGTATTAGCCATTCTGTTCCTTTTCTCTCAAGTCTTCCGCAATACAGCCCTTCCATCTTATCTTTGGTCTTCCTCTGTTTCTTCAACCTTCTACTACTAAGCTATTCATTCTTCTTTCAATATATTCTTCATCTCTTCTCATGATATGTTCAAACCAATGTAATTGTATCTATTGTATCGAGCTATTTCCTTGTTCTTTAATTCCTTAATCTAACTTTCCGTGTCTTTCCCAACATGCTCATTTCTGCCATATTAATCTTAGTTTCATTGATACTGACATCAGTTAATTTGAATTATCTAAATATATTAGCAGTTTCCATGGTTAACATAGCTGGCTGAGTTATGAAATTTAATATCGTATATAGAATAAAATATTCTTTAAAATTTATAATAACATTAAATGTCAATATGATATTTAACTGCTTTTTTTTCAAGAAAAACTGTTAAAAGTTGCAAATGAGGGTACTTCCGGTGGACCAATTATAACCAAAATCTAATCATGTCTGCATATGGATCAAAACCTGAGCAATGTGAAAAAAAAATTCTGGAATCGTGGTTTTGGAGTTATGCGATCCGAAACGATTGTTACATACACACATGCACATACAGACGCACACACACATACAGACATCGTAAAAATAGTAAATTCGTATTCTGGGGACTCCAAAATGTGCTTATTCATTAGAAATTCACTGTCGAATTTTTTGACCAAAGACAATACCTTCCTTATCTAAATGTGGCGGATTATTACTAATTTACTGTAACCATTAAACAATTCTTTTCTCAAAATATTACACCAAGTACCTACAAGTTCTAAATAGCTATTTGTGTATTAAGAGCGCAAAATAGGACATTGTCGAATCGAAATAAAATGTACACTTTGTACTTACACTACTACTCAATAAGGATTAATATAAAGAAAAAAAACGTCTTTTATATATAATTTTAATTTATCGTTATTTCCCATTCTTTTTGACCTATTGCTTCAATATAATCTAAACATTTTATACTTTAGTTTTTGTAAATGAATGCCCTATTTTATTTTTTCAATAGTGCGGCATTTTTTTTTTTTTTTTTGGTTATGTAATATACCGACAGAGCAGTTATGTCAGATTTATTTGTAAAAGTGGTAAACGTGTCACTACAGTGCCATTAGTTCCTTGACTAAACGTTTCCATTAATAATGTAGACAAGTGACATTTCTCACCATTGTGGTCGTGTGCCTGAGTGTCTGGGGACACCTGGGGACCCGGGTTCGATCCCGACCAACGCCAAAAATTATATCGCATTTTAATATCACAAAATTGACCCCAGTGGCACGCTCTCCACGCCAGCAATGAGTGCCCGTGAGGTGACGTTTGGTAAGCGGTACAAATATTCCATCATTACCGATATCTGCACAAAGCAGATTGACACACCCAGCAATGGGTAATATGCCGTGATGAAATATTATATTTATTATTTTAGTTAGTTAGTTAGAAAATTGGACAGCGAGCGTTTTTCTACTTTGTCGCGCTAGAGCGCGTTGACAAAAGAGAGCGCAAATGGCTACTTTGTAGGTAGACTGTAGAAAAATATATTTTTCATATATGTACTAGAATTCTCATCAATTGTTTCATATATTTAGACATTTAGAGGATATGAAAGTATTTCTCATTTAAACTGCAGAACTGTATTTCTTTTGCAACAATCAGTCTGAATTTAGTACCGTAAATAAATGAAAATTTATTTTATTTCGTGGCTATTATGTCGTGCTTAAATTTTACGATTCCTTAAACTGAGATCTACTCGAAATGCCCAGCATTCTGTACATTAAGTGGGGAAATATAAAGAATTGTTGCCATTAATTTATTCTTTAAAAATAGAAACTTGTAGGGGCGGGATGTCAAAAACTTTACAGTGCGGAAATATAAGATGGAACAATGTACAAGAAGTTTTATTAGTTGGGAGATATTTATGTGTTTAAGTGCATCTGACTGAGACAAAATTCTTCTCATTTCGAACTATAAATTGCGGTGGATGAAATAGCGAATGCAAGCCTCTTGGGCAGAAACCGAACGATGCTCAACTTTGACGCACTCAAGCGACGTAATCTGGTCTCAATTCAGAGGGGGATTTCAGGGTTTCCGACAGGAATATTCTTCATTTGTCGTAAAAATATCTCGCAAACATCACAAACAAAGAAAACTTTCACCAATACGATAAAACTTAAATGAAATGTTAGACACACAATTACAAATAATCAGGCATATTCTGTAACAAATGGTTAATTTTTGGAAACTGGTTAACATTGTTTTCTAATTGCTATGGATTTGACAACTAAAACTCCAATTTAAATAAAATCGTATATCGAGATTTTGGTAAATGACCACGTTTTAAGACTTTTAGAATCCAATTTTAACATTTTCACGATTATATATGTCTGTGTGTGTGTGTGTGTGTGTGTGTGTGTGTGTGTGTGTGTGTGTGTGTGTGTGTATGTGTGTATACAGAGTGAGTCTAGAAAGACGCCCCCCCCTCCTTTTTAACTATTTACTTCCTTGTATGTAAGTAAAGGAAGTATTATAATCGCGAAAAATTCCGGTTTTCAGATTTCAGCGGAAATATCCATTTTGATCATCCCTAAATCCATTTTGACTAATTTCGTCGTGACGTCTGTACGTACGTACGTACGTATCTCGCATAACTCAAAAACAGTAAGCCGTAGAAAGTTGAAATTTTGTATTTAGGACTGCTATAACATCTAGTTGTGCACCTCCCTTTCTGGTTATTACACAATTTCCATAAGTGGCACTTTACATGAAGCCTATAATAGATTTTAATGAAAAACTATTTTAAAATATAATCCAAAACTTTTCAAATTTGGTATACAAGACTTTTATGTCAATCGAAATAACGTAATAGATTTTGGTTAAAATAGGCTAACCTTGAAGTTGTTAACAGTTTTTCTTGAATATAATTATTTTATTTTGATTTTAGAAATAAATGCTTCAAATAAAAGTTTTAGATAATTAATTTCTGCGTCTAGCACATCAAGTATTATTAAATTAGCCCTTTGTATAAGCGAGATATGTAAATTTAAAAATTATATACTTTTTTGTTTTTGTAATAAAGCTTGCTTATGGATTAGGACAAAAACATAAAAAAATGTTCATGTCAAATTACGTTAAATACGTGCAATTTTATGATTCGTACAATAACAAATATTATATTTTTATTGTGAAATTAGTCATATTCATTATTGTAATCAAATAATTCTTTGTTGTAATTAAAACTCTCTTTAAAAAGAATCGGGTTAGATTAATGTTAATTTAAGAATGATAGTAGTAAATGAATTATTTTTTGTTCTATATCAAAATATTTCTCGGGCTTGGCTTAAGCCTGTCAATATTTTATAATTTAATTAAAACAAGTATGTATAGTTTAATAATCGTACAAGGAAGTCGTGTGGTGTCCACATCAGATTTTTTTATTATAAGTAAAGAGAATAGTGAGCCATGACTATGGCTTGAAATAAAACAATGAACTAAAACAATTGTAACTATTATTATTAAACGAAATAATATTTTTTTGTCATAATAATACAAAAAATAAGAATAAGGAACACTTAATAACAAAAAAATGATTTTACAACAAATATTCAAAATGACTTCCAGCCTATTCTCTTTTCGACTAGGTGTATAAAAAAGTGCCCGCCATTTTACTTTTTAATAATGTAACATATGGATTATTTTACATGATGTATTTGATGTATTTTTCAAATTTGTAAAAAAATATAGTATGTTCCATTTGAAATTTCAAAGTTGATATTAATTACTAATAAACCGGAAGTGGTATCATCAATGTACATCCGTCATCAAGTAGCTTACATGTTGCTGTATAAATCATGTTATATGAAAGAAATTACTAACTTATAATAATAAATAAGCGAGATATTTGCTGGGTCCATTAAAATATAACACCCTAATGTTTACGAGAGTCCCATTTTAGAATTATTAAGAATACGTATGGCTTATCTTTAAAAAAAATATATTTAAAATATGTGCACTGTAGTTCCTTTGAATAATACTAAACTTAACCATTCTTTCCTTCTACTTCTGAATAACATCCAACAAATCTTCACTATGGAAGTTTCTTCTGACTTTCATTCGAACATAAGAAAGTATTATACAAAATTATAATTTTTCTGTAACTGTAGGATAAATACAGATTGAAATGAATTCTGCTAAATTAACTGCAAAATAAAAAGGATTTTTTTATTTCTCAAACTTCATTAAGTTTGTTGGTGAATTTTTATATCATTTAAATAAACTTCTTAATCAACCCCGTTGTAATTAAATTTTTATTAAACATTTATTTTACTTAAAAGTATGTTATACAAAGCTTTATGATGTAAAGATTTAATTAAAATAAAAATAAATTAAAAGTACTTTTCATTATATTTTAAAATAAATGTATTTCTGCTAGAGTAATTATATTTATTTTAATGTAAAATACAGAAAATTTAATATGTATTTATCAATTATTAATATTAATAATAATTGAACCAACATTAAACATTTTAATGAATTATATAAATATCCTTCAGCATTATTAAAACAATGAAATTTTATTTTTAATGTAAAGTATTTGTTTGTCAAACATTGTAATTACATTTAATTTATATTAATAATAATTCAATATTATGTAAAAATAAATGGAAAAATAAAAGTAGTTATGGAAATATTATATAATGACTTTTCATAGCAATATGAAATGGTTTGAGTAATTTCAATTATAAGCGAATTTAGTATAAAATCAATTTGTTTGTATTTCCATTTAATACATTTTTTATAATCAGGTTTACAAGATCCGACTATCAACTTTTATTTTTTCAATAGAATTATTTTACTGAAATATATATATATATATATCGCCATTTTTTTCTCTTTTCAACGACGTATTAGTTTTATTAATGTATTTGAAAACGTTCGAGAAAAATAAGATAATTGAGAAATAAGGGAAATAATTTTTATTCAAATATTATAGGAAGTATCTGAAAATAAAACAAAATGTAACAAATGTTAAACAGTTAAATTAATATCAACGAAGTATATTTGTGTTTGTTACTTATTCATTATTACTTATATTTATTTATCGGAATATATATTAATAATTTTTTTTTGTTATATATCTCAATTATCTCATTTATCTCGAATTTTTGCAAATGCATTAATAAAAACTACGGTTTATAATTCAGTAAAATAATTATAGGTTGCTAATTAATGATAAAATCTGTTGTGACCAGCACAATACCTCTCGTCACTTCCGTTTTTGGTTATATAAGTATAGGCTGCGAGCAGCATTGTTCGCCTTGACAAGCAGATATGGGGGCCCATGTCAGAATGGTAATTAGTAATTATGTATATAAATGTCAAATGTCAGAATTTTTATCCAAAATTTCAAGGTTTTCTAAATTCACGTGGTTAATTTGTCACCAGGATTGTGAAATTTATTTGTCGAGGAAAATAAACCACATGGAATTGGAAAACCACGAAATTTAGAATAAAATATTACGATATTTGATATCTATGTACATAATTACTAGCTATCATTCTGACACGAGCCCCCATATCTGCTTGTCATGGCCAACAAAGTCACATGATTGTTCGCGCCCTATTGTATTTAACGTTTCTTGTATACCTGCACTCTACACCAAAAATTCTACTTACATCTATTCCTTATATTTAGATTTTTAAATTTTAAATTCATTCTATGGAGAAATTTTGTCCTCTTCTAATTTTTTCGAAATATTTCCAATTCATTTTCGGGATTGGCAGTATTTTTGAAGGGTATATGTAATATACCTAAAATTTTAAAAATTTAAGAATTAATATAATGTATGTACCCAGAAAAATCTTCAGTAATGTCTCTGACATTTCTCTGTCAGTTACAAACATTTTCATTTTTCAATTGGTTTCCATGACATTATTTAGGCTGTGAGATTTATTACAACAGATTATTATATTTTATATTTCTTTATCTCTAAATCTATAAAAGATATAATAAAATATTTATATGTATCAGAAAGAGAATTTACTCCTCTTTAATACTATCAAGAACAAAAAAAATCAAAAAATAAGATTTTTTTAAGAATCTGATACTTTTGGTTGTCCAATTATTACCAAAACTGATTGAAAAATACGTAGTTAAACAGATATTAAGTATTATAGTTTTTGAAAAATCGTCCAACCTCTCCATATACACATACATACATACATACATACATATACATACATCCGCATACACGCACACAAACACACACATCATCGTAAAAATATTAAAATCGATTGTAGGGACCTTAAAACGTGCTTAAAATCTGGATATGCGGTTTTTAGTATGAATCCAATACCTCTCTTAGCGAGAGGTAAAAAATGCGGTTTATATTTCAGTAAAATAATTATATATTGCTATTTAAAAAATAAAAGTTGATACTTGTATCTTGTTAAGCTGACTTTATAAAAATTATCTACATCTGCCATGAAATAGTAATTTTAAAATAATAAAACTTTTATATGAGCTATTTTTTTCTATTACTTATAATAAAAAAGTTGAAGGGGGGACGCGTCTTGCCACATTCACTCTGTATTTTCCAAATTTCAGTACATCTACACGTGTTTAAATTTGACATACAATATGTAGGTACGATTTAGCCGAGTGTGTGAAACATTGTCATATTTGGCGTGAATTTTTTTCATGTATGTGGGCACATTTGTCTCATGTGAGTTGTGTGGGCGTCGACAGTCGCAGCATTAGCGCCACTCGAGATAATGACGACAGGATAAGTGCGAGTCGCGAGATTTGCATAAACCGTGAACGCGCCGTAAATTATCGCTTATTACGGTGATCAATAACGCGGGGTACAGCGCCAGTAGAAATGCACAGAGCACAGATCCGCAACTTCAGACAGCGCGCCGGACAAAAACGCCCAGCTCAACTTATTCCAGCCGCAGTGTAATCGCACTGTATTAGGAAAGCCCTTAATTAATTACTCAATTAACTAAAGAAATGATGTGGACACTTTTATACAGGGCCATGGCCAGGGTAATGCAATGGCGCATCCAACAAATCGAACGGTTAACTTTTTTACCCTCACCACACAACGAAGACTACCGTGGTAGTCGTGGTCCTAATTTAATGTCTCTGCATATATCGTATAATATTAAAGCACGGACTGAATAATATTGTATCAACAATGAGTTAACATTCAATATATTTGAAATAAATTCAGAAAAATCTGATGTGGCCAGCACAATACCTTCCGTCAATCCTATGTATAAATTCCATAAATAAATTTTCTTTCAAAAAAATTCTAAATTTCCAGTAAAATTATTTCATAAACAAACTATGCAAATTGCACTTGACACTGGCATCTTCTCTTCTTTAGCAATTCCCATTCGTTAAGGGTCGCTATTTTCTATTTTCTTCTTCCACTCATTTCTATTTTGCTTGTCGTTCTCATTCAGTTCCTTTTCACTCAAGTCTTCCGCAGTACAGTCTTTCCATCTTCTCTTTGGTCTTCCTCTGTTTCTTCAACCTTCTAATAATAAGCTATTTATTCTTCCAATATATTCTTCATCTCTCCTCGTGTTCAAAACAATGTAATCGTCTCTCTTGTATCTGTCTAGAAATTTGTAACACTAGAGTTGTTTCCTGACCGTATCTTTTCGTATCTTCCCCAACATCTACTTCAACATCCACATCACTGCCACATTCATTTACTTTTCATTGATAGTGACATCTGTTAATTTGAATTATCTGAATATATTAGTAATTATCATGGTTAGAATAGCTGGCTGATTTATGAAGTTTAATATCTTTATAATTTTTTAACTCTATATCTATTGAATATGAAGTATAAAATGCAATCAAATCATATCGCACCTCCGGAAGAACAATGACCTAAGTGCAAAATTCGGTCATTTTGAGATAAGTACGTAACAAGTGTCAAAAATTGCTTATTTTTCGGTGGGTAAAACGACATATCTGTAGTACTATTAGAAACCACTAGATGACAGTTATGTCACTGCTCATTGCATCAGTTTGTCAGAGGAACATTGACGCAATCATCAGTTTGTTTTTGACTTTCTGTGAGTGAACGTAACAATTTAATTCTACAACGACGTAATTGCTTTTGTGTCACCACATTCGACGTCAATCAGTGGAACAACGACGTAAGTGTTTCATTCTGTCAATTTAGTTTCTTAACTTTTTGACATTTGCTTATGTATTGTGTGGAACAACGACACAAGTGTTGATTCTGTCATTGTAGATTCATAGAAGAACAATGACGTAACTGATAGGTTACACACCTGCAACCTAGTTTTTTGGCCGGTAATTCGGGAATAACGTAAACAGACTGCAGTACCTTGTAAAACTAAGTTTTAGCTATTATTTAACTAAATTTCATAGCTCCAAGGCATTCCTTAGCGCTACAGCAGTTAATTTTTCTAAATATTTTTTTGAAAATGGTTATATCTCTGAATAACAATTTCCACACTTACGTCATTGTTCTATTGGAGGTGCGATATAGAGAAAAAATATATTCTTTAAGTATAATAACGTTGTCAATAAATCATATTTAACCGTTAAAATCTTCAAATAAGGCTACTTCCGGTTGACCAATTATAACCAAAATCTAATCACTTGTTCTTCTGGATGTAAACTTGAGAAATACGAAAAAAATATAATTTTTGGAATCGTGGTATTGAAGTTATGAGATCCAAAACTTTCGTCACACACACACACAGACACACACACACACACACACACACACACACACACACACACACACACACACACACACACACACACACACACACACACACACACACACATACATACATACATACATACATACATACATACATACAGACATCATCGTAAAAATGGCAAAATCGTATTATAGGGACCCTAAAACATACTTATTCACTAAAAACTCATCATTGAATTTTTTGACCAAAGACAATACCTTCCTTACCTAAAGGTTAGATTACTCTAATACTATTTAAAGAATGCATTTTGTTTAAAAAAAAATCGTAATATAAAGTTATGGGGTCTCGTGGCCGTGTGCCTGAGTGTCTGGTCGCGAATTTGAAAACCCGGGTTCGATCCCGACCGACGCCAAATATTACATCGAATTTTAAAGGCACAAAATTGACCCCTGTGGTGAATTCTCCACGTCAGCTATGAGTGCCCGTACGGTGACGCCTGGTAAGCGCCCACACGGTACAAATATTCCATCATTACCGATATCTGTATACAAAGCAGATTGGCACACCCAGTAATGGGTAATATGCCGGATGAAATATTTATTTATTTGTTTTATTTTAAGTTATAAAAATATTATATCACTGAATTCAGAATTAAATGGTCCGACGAAAGAGTAAATACAAAATATATGTTTTCATTTGGCATAAAAAAATTAGGTCCTGTATTTTGAGAACCACTGGTCTTTAAATTTGTCTTGTTTTCCGGTATACCAAACAAAATCTATTCATCTCTTTATATGAATGTAAAAAATCTGTTGTGGCCAGCACAATACCTCTCGCCATTTCCTTTTTTTGGTTACATAAGTATAGGGCGCGAACGGTAATGTTACATTTTTGGGCTTGACAAGCAAATGTGTGGGCCCGTTTCAGAATGATAATTAGTAATTATGTACATAGATGTCAAATGTTAGAATTTTTCATTAAAAATTTCAAGATTTTCTAAATTTACGTAGTTAATTTATCACCAGGAGTTTAAAGTTTACTTGTATGCCTTAGATATTTAACATTTAATTCTGCTCCACATGGAATTGGAAAATCACTAAATTTAGAATGAGAAATTATGATATTTGACATCTATATACATAATTACTAGCTATCATTCTGACATGGGCCCCCATATCTGCTTGTCAAGGCCAACAAAATCATATGACTGCTCGCTCCCTATTGTATTTAACATTTCTTGTATACCTACACTCTACACCAAAAATTCTACTTACGCATATATCTATTCCATATATATTTAGATTGTTTAATTTTAAATTCATTTTTGATGAAGAAATTTTGTCCTCTTCTAATTTTTCGAAATGTTTCCAATTCTATTAATACATTAAGAAATAATATAATGTATGTACTTCCCAGAAAAAGTCTTCAGTAATGTCTTCGGATTTCTGACACTGACATTATCTGTCAGTTACAAACAAATTAAATTTTCAACTATTTTCCATGGCCATTCTTTCGGCTGTAAAATTTATTATAACAGATTATTTTACATACTATATTTCTTCTATCTCTAAATCTATAGAATATATTGTAAAATATTTAAATGTATCAGAAAGAGAATTTATTTTTCTTTAATATTATCAAGAAAAAATTTCAAAAAATATTATTTAAAAGATTTTTTTTCAAGAATCTTCTACTTCCGGTTGTCCAATTGTTACCAAAACCTTTTCAGATCTTCCCATGAATGTCCGATTGGGAAATACGTAGTTAAAAAAATTTAAAGTCTTATAGTTTTTGAGTAACCGTCCTTCCAACATCCCACACACACACACACATACACACACACATCCACACATACACACACACACACACAGACATCATCGTAAAAATGATAAAATCGGATTGTAGGGACCTTAAAACGTGCTTATTCAATAAAATCTGGATATGCGATTTTTAGCATGAATGCAATACCTCTCTTAGCGAGAGGTAAAAAGGAATATAATAGAATTATAATTTTTAAAATTGTAGTGTTAGAGTTATCGTCTATGAAGGAATCGTCACACACTTACATACAGACATCATCGTAAGAATAGTAAAATTGTATTCTCGGGATCTTGAAATGTGCTTATTCATTAAAAACTCACCATAGAATTTTTTGAACAAAGACAATACCTTTCATATCGAGTTATGTATCAAACATGAAACAACATAAAATCAGTTCACTGAGTTAATCTAAGAAGTGTTTAAAGTGAGAAAAAAAATATTAACTACCAATAAAAAACATTTTATACTTAACATAAAATAGAATATTAAACAGAACTATACATATACATCATCCTATAATTCAGATAAATATTTTATATCTTTAGATTATAAAATACTTTTATACAAAGAATTAATTTCCTGATTTTCATTTCACATCGCTGATCTTTAACCTCTTGATGTCCATAAAAATTGGAAAAACGAAGTACTATCTCTTGCTAACGGTGATATATCTGGTGTAACGGGCGTCATACATGTCGAACTGTCTGTCGTTGGGTGAAAAGTGCGCTGAACACAATTTGTCAGCCGCGAGCCACTAAACAACGACGCAGGGCTTCGACAGCATGTCAAGTGGTCCGGACAAACGACATGTGAAAGTGACCCCGCAAGACAGCAAGAGAATATTCATCATATCAACAAAAACGATGTCACGTTGATGTTGAATTGTTGGTTTAGGATGGCAAATAATCATGATGGTGAATAATTGTATGAATTTTAATGTTGTAAAAACGGATTTAAAATATGTGAAATCGTAAAACTGACTGTATAAAGGATTAATGACGCTTAGAGACATTATAGTCCCGGCAAATAACTATGGACTGAAGCTTTCTACATTGTTGCCAATTTAGTGGTCATGTAGGAAATGCTAAGTTATAAAGAATAAGGAAAAATTTGAGCATCAATATTAAAGAAGAATATATTCTCTATTTGATACAAATAAATATTGGATTATATCTTTTATAGATTTAGAGATAAAGAAATATAAGGTATATAATAATGTGTTGGAATAAATCTCAGAGCCCAAATAATGTCATGGAAACCAATTAAAAAAATTAAAATGTTTGTAACGGACAGATAAATGTCAGTGTCAAAAATCCTGAGATATTATTCATTTTTTTTTCTGGGAAGTACATACATATATTATTTCTTATTGTATTAATAGTTTAATATTTAAAATTATAGTTATTTTAAATATGTATATCCTTCAAAAATACCGTCAATTCCGACAGTGAATTGGAAACTTTTCGAAAAACTAGAAGAGCAGGACAAAATTTCTTCATAGAATGAATTTAAAATTAAAAAATCTGAAGAATAGAATAAGTTTTGATGTAGAGTGTAGATATAAAAGAAATGTTTAATACAATTGGGTGCGAGCAGTCACGTGACTCTGCTGGCCTTGACAAGCAGATATGGGGGTTCGTGTTAGAATGATAACTAAAAATTTTGTACTTAGATGTCAAATGTCATAAGTTTACATTCTATATTTAGTGATTTTCCAATTCCATGTGGTTTACTTTACCTACTAAATTATCTACGCGAATTTACAAAATCTTGAAAATTTTAATGAAAAATTCTGTCATTTGACAACTATGTACATAATTACTAATTGTCAACACCAACAATGTCACATGACTGCTCGCGCCCTATACCAACCAAATACGGAAGTGGCGAGAGGTATTGTGCTGGCCACAACAGATTATTTAACTTTATATCCATTGAATATGAAGTACCTATAAAATTTTATCAATTCATATAGAGAATAAAGTATTCTTTAATATTTATAATTTCATTATTTAATGTCACCAAATGATATTTAACATTTTTTCAAGAAAAACTGTTAAAATCTTCAAATTATGACCAAAGACAATTCCTTCCTTACCTAGGTGATGGAAGGTAAAAATATACAAATATTCCATCATTACCGATATCTGTGTATGAAGCAGATTGGCACACCCAGCAATGGGTAATATGCCGTGATGAAATATTTATTTATTTTATTTTTTAATTATGTAAATCTGAATATCATTACATATTTTTAATACATTTATTGTGAATTAAAAAGTTAAATAAGTTTTATAAAATGTTGTTTAGGGGGATTTCTTTTGTAAAATTGTTTTAACTTTTTAATTAACAAAATGTATTAAAAATAAAACAAATTTATATTTGTGCTCCTATTCTATTTTATGTAACTGATGATGAGTGACACACTCACTTGTGGACACCACAACCGAAACGTCTTTATAATTTAAACTACGACAAATAAAATGTAATATGTACAAATACTACGGATTACACACTCGTCAAATATATTTAGGATTCAAAGAACATTTAAAATATATTCAATTCATTTTATTCGAAAATGTACGAACCCAACCCCAAATGTATTCGTACCCTCTGAAATAAATATATTAACAGCAATAAAAATTAATTTTTAGTTTACAATAGTTAAGACTATATTTGGGCATTTATTTATCTTATGTACTAATAAAGTGTAGAAATTTAAATACAATGTTATTAACTACATATCTCATTTAAACAATAATTTACGGGCAAATATATGATAAAAGACAAGTCCCAAAAATAAAAATTATTTGCGAATTATTAAAGACGAAAACATTTGTCACATGCAGGCAATGGTTTATTTGCAAATAAATTATTATTAAACCTAAGAAATTTTATTATAAGCAATGTATTCAAGTTCCATACATTATTAATACACCATATCAAAATTTGTTGAATTGAGTAATAATCATAGCATCCAGAATTTTCTTTATTCTTGTTTTTAATATAATTGTAGGTAGTACTTTAATAAATAAATATCACTTTGCAAATAATTATACTAAAAAAATAAAAATTAATATAGTAATTAATTGAATATGTTGTCAGTTTCCTTTACATACAGTTCTATAAATAATACTAACATAAATATTGTATTAGTTACTGTTGGAACTAAAAAAATTAGCACGTGTCTGTTGTCATATATTTGCTCGTAGAGCATTGTTAAAATGATAAATTTAGGTAATAACATTATATTTAAATCCAGTACACTTTATTAATACGTAAAATAAAAATTGCCCAAATATAGTCTTAACTATTGTAATCTAAAAATTTATTTCTTCTTGCTGTTAAATATATTTTTTTCAGAGGGTACGAATACATTTGGGGTTGGGCTCGTACTTGGTCAAGTACCAGACGTATGTAATAAAAGGTAGATGATTGAAATTAATTAATTTGTGAGATACTAGTTGATTTATTTATGGAAGAATACAACGAAGAAAGTAAAAAGTTTCAATTAGTAAATATATCTTTAAAAGATTAAAAGGAAATTATCTAATTTCATTTAATTACATTCGTATCCGTAAAAACCTTGTTTCAAGTAAATTCGTTTAATTTTCAACGTTTGTAATCGCTCCCTTTGTACAAAAATATTCATTATCGGGTGGTGACAGTTAACTAGCTCCCCGCAGGTAGTAATTACTAAGTCAGCACGTCTATTTGCGCCTAAGTAGCTTGAGGATATTACCCGCTTTGCAGCGCACATTGACTGGTGGCGTGTCGAGAGCTTGGTCCGTCTCAGTCGCCCCTCACATCGAGTATCGCTATTAATAGCGCGGTATAAACACAACTATCGATCACAAACTGCCCTGATACGTATTTTCATAAAGCTGCTTGATTTTTTAAGATTACTGCAAGGTCAGAAATAATTGTACACCGAGCGGTATCATCGGGCGCTTTTGTGAATGTACCAGTTACAATGAGCTTTATTGGATTGCGAAGCTGCGTGCTTTATGTAAATAGTTGTGGTTCTAACAGCCAAAGTTCGAATCTGATCAGAGTAAATTTGAATATGATTTTAAAAGCACCTTTATAAGCAATTGTTCCTTTTACCTCAGGTGCTGCAATACCTAAATCCAGCTGGTTACAAAAAATCTAAAATTATACTCTACATAGTTTACAATAGCTATTTGTGTATTAAGAGCGCAAAATATTTTCTATTCTTCTTGACCTATTGCTTCAATCTAATCTAAACATTTTATACTTTCGTTTTTGTAAATGAATGCTCTATTTTATTTTCACAATAGTGTGGCATTTTTTTTTTTTTGGTTATGCAATATACCGACAGAGCAGTTATGTCAGATTTATTTGTAAAGGTGGTAAATGTGTCACTCCAGTGCCATTAGTTTCTGACTAAATGTTTCCATTAGGAATGTAGACAAGTGACATTTCTCAACAGTTAGAAATTTGGACAGCGAGCGTTTTTTTCTACTTTGTCGCGCTAGAGCGGCAAAGTGACATTTTGCGTTGACAAAAGAAAGCGCAAATGGCTACTTTCTATGTGGACTGTAGAAAAAATAATGTATATGTAACTAAATAATAAGTATTAAAAGGTTATTTATTTATCGCGAATTATCAACTGAAATTATCACATTTGTTTACAACATACATTTTTCTAATCTAAGGTGTACAATTATTTACAATATTTATTTGTAGGTTAGAAAAATATTACGTTTTCAACTGTCACTTGAAATAATTGAAATGTGTGAAGTGTGTTTCACACGTCAGCTAGCTTCACATCAGCGTCAAGTTTAAGTCATCCGTTTATAAAATGCATTAAATATTTTTTCCGTCGACCGTTTATTAATAGGCTATCTTAATGTATAGAAAATCATTCATTAATGACCCCTATTAATGCATGATTTTTATTAATAAACGATTTATTGGGTGCGTTCACCACATGGAACACAGCATGTATTGCTAACGCTAAGTTGTAGCAAAAAGGTAGACAGAATTAAAAGTCATGCTTTTGACACTTACTAGCTAGGTATATTCACGTAGCATACCTTTAAAATGAATTTGAAAGAATAAAATTCCTCAAATAACATAAAAAACTGCTTTTGTTGTCTAGCATTAAGTAAACTGAACGCACCCACTGAAAACAATTGATGACAAAACTTATTGATTTTCTGACGTAAAATTTGACGTTCGGTCAACCATTACTAACCTAAAAAAATTTGTTATGGAATAAAATTAGATTTTCCATTTAAGTAAGATACGGTCAACGAAAAAATATAGGAACTAACACGTGTGTTAATTGGCGATTAATGATCTCAACAATTAACGCGTGAGCGTAGCGATCATTAATCCCCCTCATTAACACACTTGATAGTTAAATAACTATTAAAAATGCATAATTTTTATGAAAACCGGACAAATTAATAAGTGGCCCGGACCAAGAACCTTAAAACCTGCTTGTCCGGGTGAAAACCGGCCTGGTGGCAACACTGCACAATTCTGAAATCTTAGCGAGATAATTTTGTATTTTGTTTCTGCAAATATTAAATTTCCCTGCATTGCTTTTCAAATTTTGTAAACAAAAGTAAAAGAAATATCCTTTAAAGCGAATGATTTTCTGGTGTTATTATATTTCTCACAATAACAGTAAAACTGTTGGTTATAACAAATGATTTTACTAATATTGATAATTTTGAAATTATACATTATGGGGGTGCTGAAATATAACTTTATCTAAAGACGCCTTTTACCCCGGAGCGACACTGCGCCGATGCTTCCACTGACGGAAGGGATAATGTCCCAAGTACCTACTTGTCTCATGACCAATACGTATTAATGTAATTAGAATTAGTCCTTAATCCGTACGAAACCATTATATTGTAAGCTAAATGGCACTAGGGATATGTACACTACTGAAACTACACATAATGTCGTAACATGCACGTCAGAGGAATAATGCGCGGGGTTACTACGCAAATTTATCAGAAATATTAGGAGGGCTCCGTTTATATATTTTGTACCACCCTTGGTACACAATTTTGAAAATAAAACGTAATATTTAAAATTGATAAATTTAAAAATGATACATTAAAAGTGTAAAGTGCAAAGTTGCAAAAAGGATCAAGAACATAATCAAGATTTTAACAAGCTACTAAGCTGCAGTAAGTAAGTAAATATTAATGGTACAGGTATTAACAATTACTCTAAAGTTCAGTCAAACAGCATTTACTCTTACTGTACCAACGTTTCGGTGCACCCTTGCACCTTCTTCAGGGTAGTAAGATCTTACTAATTGTTACAATTCATGTACATAAAATACATTCGTACAAAACATTCAGTTAATTTATTAAACATGGTACAAAAATTTCAAGTACACATGCTTTACAGCAGTCTTAAGGACCCAGTGGACAAGAACGACAAATCAAACGTGTTTATAAAGTTCATTGTTCCACTGATAACTGTAGAGCCACATACGTTGGAACGATCAAACGTTACTCGAAGATCCGGATGAGAGAAGATAGCAGATCAACACAGAACAAAACGGCAAACAAATTTATGCTCTGGCTGAACATTCCAATACACTAAAACACACTTTTGATCCAGATAATTTCAAGATTTTGGAGGAAGAGCATAATTACTTCAAACGTATGTTTCTGGAAGTGATACATATCAAGAATGATTGCAATAAATGCAAGAACTGATATTCAAGGACTTAACAGCGTATATTTTAGTGTAATGAAACTGAGTTTCATTAATTTCCATACATTTCATTTAAATTCCTACAACTTGCTACATTATTATTGGTGTACAGACGACCAACAGGAGTTCGTATCAATGATGTCACTAGAATCCTTACACAGGATATTTCCGGTTATTTTCCATTTTTATCGGTTGTCGTTTTTTAGATCAAATGGATGTGTGTATGCTCTTTGAATTTTTTGTACGATGTTTAATAAATTAACTGAATGTTTTGTACGAATGTATTTTGTGTACATGAATTGTAATATCTTAGTAAGAATAAATGCTGTTTGACTGAACGTTCGAGTAATTGTTAAAACCTATTCTACATCACAGTCGAGAAATTATCCACAATTAATGGTACAAATTGCATACAATTATAGTCGCCGTCAAATAAGTATGGACTCTACCCTTCTTCACACCCTGTCCCTGGCTCTGCAGTGTTGCCGCTTCTTCATAACTTAGCATTTCCCACATGACCATTAAATTGGTAACAGTGTCGAAATCTGCAGTCCATACTTATTTGATGGCAACTATAACAGCTAATCGTAAAAACGAGTAAAATTTGAAAAAAAATCATTTGTACTTTTCCGGTTTACTAAAAGTTTTACATCTTTCGTCGAACCGAAAAAGAAAAAAGACTGGACGCTGAATGAGACCACAATAGTATGATAAATAATTAATTTCAATCTGAATTGAACTAGAATTGTCTGATTATATTCTTTAAATAATAAACTAATCCTACCTTACTTTCTGTGTAACCAAATGCGAAGGAAAGAAGTAAAATATGCACATACCTGAAACAAATATATGATATTAGTTATACATTCTTGCTGAATTAGATAATTAGTACGCAAAGCTACAGCGTATTTTTATAGAATTAAAAATTTAAACCGTGACTATATTGCATACTTGTGTCAATAGATTCAAATTTGAAGTTTTAAAAAATCTGATGAGGCCAACACATGACCTCTCCATTTCCATTTTATGTTACATAAATAAATAATAAATAAATATATCATCACGGCATATTACCAATCTGCTTTGTACGTAGATATCGGTACATGAAATATTTGTACCGTGTGGGCGCTTCCCAGGCGTCACTTTATGGGCACTTATTGTTGTCGTGGAAAGTGCACCACATGGTCAATTTTGTGCCATTAAAATTCGAAGTAATTTTTGGTGTCGGTCGGGATCAAACCCGTGTTATAATTAACGAATTTAACATTTCTTGTACACACAAATAATTCAAATGTATCTATTCTTTCGTTCTATGAGGAATTTTCTCCTACTCTTCTAATATATTCAAAATTCTTTATATTCACTAATGGCATTAGCGGTATTTCTTAAGGATATATATAATATTAATATACCTAAATTTTTAAATATTTAATTTATAATACAATAAGAAATTTTAAATGTACTTCCCAGAAAAAATATAATGTTAATAAAACTGTTGATTCTTAACACTGACATTTTGCATTTATCTGTCAATTATAAAAAATTAAATATCTCAACTGGTTTCCATGGAGTTGTTTGGGTAGCGAGATTTATTACAACAGATTATTCTATATTATGATATAATTTATATGCAGAAGATATAATAAAAAAATTAAATATATCAGATTGAGAATTTAAAGATCTTTATTATTATATAAACATAAATTTTGAAAAAATAATATTTAGAAGATTTTTTTAAGAAACTACCACTTCCGGTTGTCCAATTATAGCCAAAACCTATTCAACTTTTCCTAACATTAGATTGAGGAATCCGTAGTTAAACAACATCATAACACACACATACACACATAGACATCATCATAAAAGTGTTAAAATCGTATTAGGGACCTTAAAACGTGCTTATTCAATAAAATTCAATTTTTAGCATAAATCCAATAACTCTCTTAGCGAGAGGTAAAAACAATTTTTACAAATTTTGTGATATGCCTCAAATTTTCTTTCGGCAGCGTAAGGATAAATTAATTTTCTCACGACCACATAAGAATAAGAAACATATTGTTTCCATATGATTATCTAGGTGCGAAAATTGACAATATTGTTCATGTGGCCGAAAAATAATAAGAAAGTAAGACATAGGTTTCATATGATCAATTATTTTTGCTTTAATGCTTCTTTTATCACTAAATGATTGGTTTTTGTGTTATTTTCATGATTATTTTACAATAATTTTTATATTTTTATATTCAAGTGTGTAAAAGTGTGTTACACCAACTCTGTGTAAAGCACTGCATAAATACTCGCTTTATAAAGAACAATATTATTTGTTTTCATGGAATGATGTTTATGATAAAAAAAATTGCATTGCTTTTAGATTATCAAAGAGATATTATTTACTTCATTCGGAAATATTTATTGAAATAGTGGAATATTTGGATATAGACTTCATATGATGCATGTGAAAATGTTTTTTGATGTTTACAAATGTAAAAATTAATTCAGAAGAGTAACTTTTTCATAGAAATATTCGTATTCTCTTTCCTTTGTGCACAAATGTGCATTTAAACTGTAACATACACTGAATATATAGGTATGAAATGCATAAATATTTTTGTGAGTTCATTATAGTTGAAAAATAGAGAACATACATATTCTAGTTAAATTCAATGTATTTACAAAAGAACATTTTTATTTATTTTTACGCATCTATACAGGTAGATAAGCTCAATTCAGTATAAATATTTAATTATGTCGGCACCAATGAAGTTTAAACATAAGCAAACAAGAAGTTAGCATATAAAATACACAGAAATTTCACTAAGAGTTGAGATACAATAATAAAACTAATTTATTATAATTAAAACAGTATCGTATTAATGGTAAATATTCAACAGCAATTTATATTTTGGATTGGTAGGCATTGTAGGTATTTTTTAGCAATTTAAGAGTACAGCGATTCTCAATATATTTAATAAACAAGATCAGCGATATATTTAATAAATCTAATGTGGCCAGCATAATATCTTCCGTCAATCGAATTATGTATAAATTCCATATATAAATTTTCTTGCAAAAGATTTTAAATATCCAGTAAAATTATTTCATAAACAAACTGACATCTTCTTTTTTCTTCTTCCACTCATTTCTGTTTTGCGTGTCGTTCTCATTCATTTCCTTTTCTCCCAATACTTGCGAAATACAGTCCTTCCATCTTATCTTTGGTCTTCCTCTGTTTCTTCCACTTTCTATTACTAAGCTATTCATTATTATTCCAATAACTTCCGGTTAACCAACTATAATCAAAATCTAATTACCTCTTCTTCTAGATGTAAACTTAAAGAATATGAAAAAAATATAATTTTGGAATCGTGGTATTAAAGTTATGCAATCTGAAACTTTCGTTACACACAGACAGACACACACACACACACACCTACACAAACACTCATACCTACATACATACAGACATCATCGTAAAAATGGTAAAATCGTGTTATATGGACCCTAAAATGTGCTTATTCACCAAAACTCATCACTGAATTTTTTGACCAAAGACAATACCTTCCTTACCTAAAAATCTGATGTGGTCAGCACAATACAATAATAGCTATTTGTGTATTAAGAGCGCAAAATAGGACATTGTAGATTAAGAGGTTCTCTCGAAATCGACAATGTTCATTTGCGCTCGAAACACACAAGATTTTTTCTACAGTCGCCACAGTGGGGTCCTCCACTATAACAAAAAATAATAAAATGTACACTTTGTACTTACACTACTACTCAATAAGGATTAATATAGAGAAAAAACGTCTTTTATATTTCATTTTAATTTAACGTTATTTCCCATTCTTCTTGCCCTATTGCTTCAATCTAATCTAAACATTTTATACTTTCGTTTTTGAAAATGAATGCCCAATTTTATTTTCACAATAGTGCGGCATTTTTTTTTTGCTTATGTAATATACCGACAGAGCAGTTATATGTCAGATTGATTTGTTAAGGTGGTAAATGTACCAACTACAGTGCCATTAGTTCCTGCCTAAACGTTTCCATTAAGAATGTAGACAAGTGACATTTCCCAACATTATGTATTTAGAAATTTGGACAGCGAGCGTTTTTTCTACTTTGTCGCGCTAGAGCGGCAAAGTGACATTTTGCGTTGACAAAAGAGAGCGCAAATGACTACTGTCTATGTAGACTATAGAAAAAAGACTTTTCCAGCTAGCTGTGAAGTAAAGTAAACAATAAAGTCACTTCCCAACTGTTTCATAAGTTAGGTACACACATATTATTAACCAATTGTGAATAAATATAATTTGAAATATATTAGCGAGTAATATCCTGAAAGCAAATTCGTATCCTATAATGTATTCCCTTTTCGTATCTCGTTATTATAATCAAACCCATTCTATGCATATCTAATGTTGTTATTACATATGAAATGTGTAATTGGAGCTATTCACTGAAAATAACTGTGAATTGTAGTGTCCATTCCATTCCAGCATATTCAATTTCCAAGTCGCAGTAAGTTAACCCAGTTAATTCTGCGCCGCACTTGCATTACAATGACCGGTGCATAGCATGGAGTGGACATCAGCGTCATACAATCCGTCTCAAAGCCCTTAGTGAATAAGCAATGACCCTTTCACTAGAGTGGAATACATCCCTATAACCAGAGAAAACACATCCGATGAATTATTCACTACTCATTTGATCACTTAACTACAATATAGATGATGATATATTCTAAATTAAAAGACGGTCTCTGAGTTATTATATTGTTTCTACACAAAGGGAATGGTTATTAGATACGTAAATAGGTAATGTTTCAAATTGATAGGGTATATCATCAGACTCACATTGATTTCAATTCCTATCGAAATAATAATAAAGATTTTGATGTTTTCAAGCATAATAGGCGGTTGCACAAAAGTAGTTAGCGCCGACATCGGACAAAAGTGACAGTTTTAGGTCGTTTTGGTAACGTAATAAGGTTATGTTTTATGATTATTAATAATAGGAAGAGTCTAAGGTTAAACTATAACTAAAACTAATATAATTACTCCTTAACCTTAAAATTAAAAAAATAAACTAAATACGTATTTCGAGAACTAAGTTCTCATCATCAGTAGTACAAATTTAAGAGAAGTAGCTAAGATTACTCAACATGTAAACCATGCCAGAGGTCCTAACAACTCTGAAAAAACAGGGGAGAGAATTGGGATTATATAGGGATGGAAGTCACAGGTGAATGAATATCAATTATAAACTAAGATTTAGCGTCCAATGATATTTAAGATTTAAACGTCCTATAAAATTTAAGTTTATGTTAAATCGAATAGTTTAGAGTTAGATATGGGACCGAGATCTGCGTTCATCAAATTATTTCTAAATTTATTTATTAAGCTCTCGTATGCGTCTAAATATCTATCATTATTAATATGTTTTAAAAGTTTAATATTAGAATTGTTAATTATTTGATTATTAATGAACATATGTTGAGCTACGCTAGATATTTCGAGATTACCGCTTTTTAGATGATAAAAATGTTCTTTAAACCGAGTTGCAATTTGTCTTTTATTTTGCCCGATGTAAACTTTATTACAATCATTACAGCTAATTTTATAAATACCGGATTTTTTGTTAGTATCTATTTTATCTTTACGATTACCTAATACAGATTTAATGGTATTACTTGGTTTGTAAGTTACGGTTAAATTTTGATTTTGTTTAAATTTTTAGAAGCGTTATCGTACGATAATGTTATGTATTTATTATTATTTTTATTATTAAATGGTGTTAATGTTGTAAAATTAGAATCGGACTGGCGATGTTTAAATTTATAAACTAATTTATCGATAGTTTTGACCGGGAAACCGTTATATGTACTTGGCTATTTCTTTAATATAGTTTAGTTCAATATTAAATCGTTTTTCGTTTAAAGGAAAGTTTGTTAATCTGTTTATTAAAAAATTGAACGATGCTAATTTATGTTGCCATAAATGATTGGAGTCTACAGTTATAAATCTGTTAGTGTTAGTGGATTTTGTATCTGAATTAATAAATAAACTTACGGTGTAGCAAAAGTATTATTAATAATGAGCATCGTTTTAAAATGGAATGTCCTAACTTAGTCGAAACAATATGAATTTTTTGAAATACTACGCTTATAGCCTTTGCAAAGGAGAGAGATAGATGTAAACCAATTTGTTAATTCGTTCATGATACATATGAGCTTGATAATAATAATAATAATAGTTTATTACAAAAAAGTTGTACAGAAGCAACTTATGGAATACAAAATATATTTTACAATAGTTGACAATAATTAATTATTAATCTAAATATTTACAAAGAGAGAAATAATTAACATCGAGAATATTCCAAAAGATCTATATTAATATCTGCCATAATGAAAATTTTGGTAAAGTTGTTTTCTTGTAATTTAGTAAGAAGATATTCTAATTTATCAAAGTAAATATTTACATCACTTTTAGGTGTTCTGTAAAGCGAGACAAAAATCAGAGATTCAGTTAAACATTTTAGCTTGATAATTGAGAATTCAAAGTTGCACTCATCAATGATATTATCATACTTGTTTATCACAGAATATTTAATATTGTCTTTTACAAAAATACATGTGCCTCCACGTTCCATAGACGTTCTGCAGGAGAAAGATGCTAGTTCATATCCATCGATCTTTATTAATTTTATATATGTTTCATTTAGCCAATGCTCATTAAAAGCTAATACACATGGCATAGATGATAGTTCATGTTGTAGAAGTAAATTAATATCATCAATTTTATTTTTTATTCCTTGAATGTTTTGAAAATAAATGGAAAAGTTCGAGTTGTCAGTAGTTGCTATCCAGAAGTATTTATAGTATCATCAGCAGAATTGTTAATTTCAATATTCGATGATTTAGTAACGACTTGTGGAACACCTTTTATGAATTTTATTGTTAAGTTTTTATTTCCTTTATCTAATCTTTGTTTCAATTCATCTTTAACATCTCTCAATTTTAATGCAATATGAAGACAAATCACTTATATATCGACTAGTACGAAAATATATATTTTTTGTAATGTATAATACTTTGTAAATATTTACATAGGTAGAGCAATGTAAAATTCAACTTATCACTAGCACATGGCATACATGGCATAAGGACGTCTTTCAAAAAAATTACTGTGCTTTGTGATTGGGCAATGCACCACTGGATTCCATCGTTGTGAAAGTTAACCAAGCTATTAGACTCAACAATGTTTAATGCAAGTGGGTCTTGGTGATTGTCCTTTGAGGGTCATAAGTCTCCCCGTGAATATTTGATCTTGAATAGACATAACTCTCACTCACTAGATCACGATCACTTAACCCCGTTGATCTGCTAACAACTTGCTGACACGATCTGATCCGGCAGACGATGTATGAGGGTCGAAGCTGAAGCTGTCTCGTCACGGCTGAAATTGACGCCGCCAAGGATTGAATATACAATAAGGGATAGTTTGTCATCGGCCTGACATGTTGGAAGGGCTGTGATGGATTCTAGCCAATGCTAACTTGACTTTGTTTCTCTGAATACATCATCCCAACTTCGATGCACTTCATCAAAAACCTAATTACTCCAGCTTTGTCATCCGGGCTCAATAGTGTCTCATTCAAATTGCATAGGGGGAAGTTGGAATATCTACTAATTAAATAGCGTAATGGCATTCATATCATCAAATTATATGTTCAAATTTAATTAAATATATTATATGTGCGTATACATGTAGCTAACTAATCATTATTTTATTCGTTTTGGCAAAATAATGATCGTATTCATATACGTCTACTAGGGTTGTTTACATCAAAACCGGAATTAAATTTTTAGACAAGTACCTAAATGAAAAACATCTCTGCTGTTAAAATCACGTTATAAGTCAGAAGTAAAACATTTTTCTTCAACGTCATAAAATTAAAATCTTTTTTGACTTGATTCACAAGGTAGAAGTTTAATTTCTACGCCGCCGGAGCAGAAGCAGCTAATTTCTACGCCGCCGGCGTAGAAATAAAATAAATAAATATCTATAAACTATACAGAATCAACGAATAAGTAACTTGTATAAAAGAAACCTGTAATACCGCCCTAAATGTCACTATAACACACTAGGTAACCTAAGAATAAAGTTATTAAATACCATTAATAACTGTCAAATTTAAATAAATAACCAATGAATTGAAATATAAACAAAGTTTACTTTTGAGGAAATAACATATTAAAGAATAGCAGACTTACAGATTACAATTACAGGGACAGTAATGAACATAAGAATACTTAGAATTAAAATGTTAAAAGAATATATTGTTTTGCAGTGATTCCTGGACATATCTTTCAGCCACACTATTAGATTTCTATCCATTTGAACAACTTCATGTGCCGTACATTATAATACTTCAAATTCCGACATAATTGCACACAAGGAGGATATAAAATAGCAGTTTTTGTTTAAACGTCAAAACGTGAAAATTTTCACTTCAATGTTTTTTACAAAAAGTGAACAAATAAGTATCCATAGCTACAGGACAATTGAAATCGCAAACGAAATTTACGTAAAATGTAACGTCAGTGGTAGATATTTTTCTTTAAATATCTACGTTTGAAGAAAAAATATATGTCATTCGGGGTAAAAGTGTCTTTATGTGCCTCGTGTGCAATTGTCCGACTCGCTTCGCTCGTCGTGTAAACTTCCACGCTCGCCACACAACGTATCACTTTTACTCCTAATAACACAATATACTATTGTCTCTAGGAAGAAAATATGCCGAATATTATCAGTAGGGATTTTATTTTATGTTGAAAATTTCGCTACGAACGTTGTTGGCGGCTTAGAAATTAATTACTTCTGCTCCGGCGGCGTAGAAATTAAACTTATACCTTGTGAATCAAGTCACAAAAGACTATGTTTATGACGTTTGAAGAAAAAATCTGATGTGGACACCACACGACTTCCTTGTACGATTATTAAACTATACATATTTTTTTAATAAATAAATTACAAAATATTAATTTTAACTTCAAAACAGTAAGATATATAGCGACCATAATCTAACCCGGTTCTTTTTAAAAAGAGTTTTGATTACAACAAAGAAATATTTGATTACAACAATGAATATGACTAATTTCACAATAAAAATATAATATTTGTTATTGCACGAATCATAAAATTGCACGTATTTAACGTAATTTGACATGAACATTTTTTTATGTTTTTGTCCTAATCTATAGCAAGCTTTATTACAAAAACAAAAAAGTATATAATTTTTAAATTTACATATCTCGCTTATACAAAGGGCTAATTTAATAATACTTGATGTGCTAGACGCAGAAATTAATTCTTTAAAACTTGTATTTGAAGTATTTATTTCTAAAATCAAAATGAAATCATTTTATTCAAGAAAAACTGTTAACAACTTCAAGTAATGTACCACTTCCGGTTAGCCTATTTTAACCAAAATCTATTATTTTGATTGACATAAAATTCTTGTATAAGAAATTTGAAAAGTTTTGGATTATATCTTAAAACAGTTTTTCATTAAAATCTATTGTAACTAGATGTTATAGGAGCCCTAAATACAAAATTTCAACTTTCTACGGCTTACCGTTTTTGAGTTATGCGAGATACGAATGTACGAACGTACGTACGTACGTACAGACGTCACGACGAAATTAGTCAAAATGGATTCAGGGATGATCAAAATGGATATTTCCGCTAAAATCTGAAAATCGATTACAATACTTCCTTTACTTACGTACAAGGAAGTAAAAAAATATTTTCTTCTCTAATCGGATGTCCCCCTTGGTCTTCTCTAAGATTACTTAGTTGGCCATTATATTCTTTCAACTGATGTACCTTAAATTTGTTCAGAACATACATTAGAATAAAATATAAAATAGTATATATACTTTAATTTAATCAAACATTTGAAAATAAAATAAACAGATGCGTAGAAAACCTATTTGCTGTCAATATTTATTCGCAGGAAAAAAACTTGTTTACTCCACAAATCAGGTCGTCTAATAATTACCCTTGTGACCATATCAACAGTTGCAGACATCAATTGAGAGTTAAATAAAAATGATTTACGATTCGTATCTTTCGTGTTCGGCTACGTAAATTTATTCATGAAACGTGAACGCAAAATCGACGACATACCTCACCGGTGTGTAGTTGTGGTGGTGGTCGCCTGTAGCGCTGTACAGGTAATTAGTTGTGGCCAAATCGGCATATTTGCAGTGTTAATTTCGGCTACTCACCCCCTAGTCTTTCTGTGGAATTCCGTTGCGTGTGAACCGCCCGCATTTTGACAAGTTGTAGAAGTGACTTGAGGAATTTTCACCGCAAAGAATTTTATGGTATGTGTGCTTTATTAGCAAATAAGGGTAGAAAATACTGGCTAATGACTTTATTGATATTAAAGAGACTTTATATAGCTTGAAAATAATTACTTAATAGATCGTTAGAATTTTATGTACAGATTTGAACGAATTCAAACCATACACTTATTACGACTATTCTCTAATTAAGTCAAATACAAAATATATATTATGTTGATTGTTACAGGCATATGAAAAGAACTTAATTATGCTTGACATTAAATTAAGTATTCTCAGTAAAACTTTTTATTTCTCAGATTTGATAAAATTCTCATTTTTTTCGTAATTTTCTAATTTTATTTGAATAAAACAGTTTAGAAATACAGATAATTATTCCTAATTCCTATTTTCTCTTTGAAGGATCGTGTTTTTTTAAATGTTTACCCATAGGGTTTTCAAGGCAGTGTTTTATTTTCTGATCAAGTTTTGGTTGCTAAGATAACAAAGACAGTGAATTGTACAAAAAGCCTGCAATTCGATTTTACCATTTTTACGATGTCTGTATATGTGTGTGTGTATGTGTGTGTGTGTGTGTGTGTGAGTGTGTGTGTGTGTGACGAAAGTTGCATAACTACAATACCACGATTCCAAAAGTTATAATTTTTTCGTATTCCTCAAGTTTACATCAACTGATTAGATTTTGGTTATAATTGGTGAACCGAAAGTGGCCTCATTTGAAGATTTAACAGTTAAATTTGATTTATTGACATCTAACGTTATTATAACTTAAAGAATATATTATTCTCTATACGATTTGATTGCATTTTATACTTCATATTCAATAGATATAGAGTTAAAGAATTTTAAAGAAATTAAATTTTATAAATCAGCCAGCTATGCTAAACATGGAAACTACTAATTTACTCATATAATTCAAATTGACAGATGTCAGTATAAATAAAAAGTAAATTAATGTGGCAGAGATGTGGATGTTGAAGTAGATGTTGGGGAAGACACGGAAAGATACGGTAGGGGAATAACTTAGTGTTACAAGTTTCTGGAAAGATACAAGCAAGTTGATTATATTGGTTTGAAAATGTCATGAGGAGAAATGAAGAATATACATATTGGATGAAGAATGAATAGCTTAGTAATAGAAGGTTGAAGAAACAGAGGAAGACCATAGATAAGATGGAAGGACTGTATTGCGGAAAATTTGAGAGAAAAGGAACTGATATGAGTGGAAGAAGAAAATAAAAACAGCGATCCCTAACGAATGGGGAAAGCCAAAGAAGAAGATGTTAGTGTCAAATGCAATTTGCATAGTTTGTTTATGAAATAATTTTACTGGAAATTTAAAATCTTTTTTAAGAAAATTTATGTATGGAATTTATACATAATACACAGGATTTACGCCACAACAGTTTTTTTTTTGTTGTAATGCCTAAGCCCTGATATATACAAAAAATATTTTTGGTTTTACATACTTGTTTAGATAAAAAAATTAACCACATGAATTTCACAATAAAATGAAGGCTGGTGTAAACACGGTACCTATTATTTTTAATTAAAATTCAATTTATACTTTGTTTACATACCGGAAAAATTCACAAAAATATGTAGGATAAAATTTGGGCTAAGTGAGCTTCACCAGGAATTTTTAATGTAATTAATTAAAAAGATGTCTTGTTGAACATGGCGGATCATCCACCGTCTTTTATTTTAAGAATAAAGAGCAGAATACACGCTGAGTTAACCAAAGTTAACATCCTCGCGCGACGTAAATGTAAATTTTGTTTTCGTTTGTTTTTTTTTCGTCGAGAAACTTTGTGTGCGCTTTTGCATTTAATTGGTTTTAAATAATTGTCTTTCTCTGAGTTTTTAGCGTCGCTTCTTCTGTAATTAAAAAGGACGTTTTGGTCTTTAAATTTGTTTTTGATTAGTTTCTTCTGTTATTTCGAGTATTTTCTGATGTAAATGTAAAAATCTTGGCAATCATTTTTCACATTTTCACTTTCTAAAATTATTTATATCACACCATATCTCTAACAGAGCTATGAATTATTCATGAAGTCTTAATTATTACGTAATAGAAGTTCTTCTTGCCATTTACAGACCAAGTTTATACAACATTGCCGGGTATATAGGTTCATGTAGGATATTTATGTATTTTTCTACCTGACTTTTAATAAAACCTTTGTAACAAAAGGATAAAGGATGTAAAATAAAACAAGATTTTGTTATTATTTGTTTAAAATGGAAGCGTATGCCATATTATTAATATAATGCAATGAAACCGTAATGTTGCTTTTATTCCTTATAAATGTATGTACATTATATTAAAAAGGAATTAAAATTTTATAATGATGCCAAACTCTTGCGTTTCCATTAAAATTAATCTAGTTATTAATTTTTCACAATTATGAAACTTTAGTGCATTATCAATTTAACACATTTTCATCTTTTTTGATTACTGGATGAATCGCTGATTTTGTCTATTTCGAATAATGCCAGCTGTGATTCAACAAAGAGTAAAATTAAATGAAATTTAAAAGCAAATATTTTTATATTAATTCTTTGGTTATTCAAATAATCAAAAAAGGCAATAATTTGAGTGTCTGGTCGCGAATCTGTGGGAACCGGGTTCGATCCCGACTAACGCCATATATTTCGAATTTTAAATGGCACAAAATTGACCCCTGTGGTGCACTTTCTACGCCAGCAATGAGTGCATGAGCGGTGACGCCCGCACGGTATAAATATGTCATCACCATTATCAAAATCTGTATACAAAGCAGATTGGCACACCCAGCAATGGGTAATATGGCCTGATATATTTATTTATTTTAAAGGTAATAATTTATTTGTTCAGAATTTTATTAAAATGAACAATGTTTTATGTTCAGTATTTTCCATAAATGTTCAGTATTAATAATAATGATGAAATATTTGTACCGTGCGGGCACTTACCAGGCGTCACCTCACAGGCACTCATAGTTAAATAATACTTGTGCAGTATAAAAATTGAATGTTCATTGAATTTATATGTTCAGTATTTTTCATAAACGTTGAGTATTATCAATAAATGTTCATACGTAGTCGATGATATTCTCGAGCGAAACCGACTCGCAGATTTCACGAGTCCTAAGGACGAGTGAAATGTGCTGCTTCGGTTTCACTCAATATCTCGCAATCTTTTCGATTATTAATCATATCACGAGCTCATATTTAATTAGAGAATATAATGAATTTTTGTAACACATTCTATGTTAGAATCACGTTCATCGACGTCGCGACGTGCCAAAAACAAATAATAATAATTAAAGTTACGTATTGTTTAAAAACAAATTAAGGAGTTGGATTTTTAGTTAGGTTAGTTAATTACAATCTATTAGAGAAGAAGAACAGGAATCCAGTGGTACAAAAAATCATTTTCTTTAAATAAACTGGTCTTGATTTTTCGATTTTCGGAAAAAAATCTTTTTTCTACTACCACTACTGTAAGAGGGTCATTATTGAACAGACTACTAACAATGTAAGTTCGTTCTTACGAATAGTGTTACGTAATGAAATTTCATTACGTAACACTGTTACGTAATGAACAGCAAATTTAAGTTGGCAGGACTGATTGTCAAACTGTAAGAAATGATTAAAATTTGACAAATAAAATTTAAGATTTAAATATAATAGAATAAAATTTATCTGACATACATATAAATACTTATTTTTTTGGGTTATTATATTAATATTATATTATGTCAACAATACATATTTCATTTCAATCAAATTTGCAGTAGGGAACTATTTTTCATCCTACGCTTAACAGTAACCATGGTAACATCGTTGCGCAGTTTTATGTTTGTAAATAAAACCCACCAAACTTTAGGCGTTTCGAACTGCTGCTTTTTTGTGTGATTACAAATACATATACTGAGGTAATAATTATTATTATAAACAAAATTAGTTGATAATATTATTTGTAATTTGTAAGTAATGCAATAAAAAAATAATTAATTTACAACTATGTATCTGAATTTTGCTTCAATTTAGAAATATTAATGAGTGGTCGTAGAAAAAGTATAGTACATAATTCGAGATGTAAAGCAATTACTCACTCGTAAAATTACAAACTCGACGCTGCGCGTCTCGTGTGTCAATCATTTTACTCGTACGTAATCTGCTTCTTACATCTCTCATTACGTAATATACTATTATGTAATAGAATTATTACGATATATCAAATTATATTATCCAATTGGTGCACAATTTTTATAAAACAGCCTGTATATACACATACCTACATAACATACAAATAAAGTATTGTTAGGCTGTCGAGGTGGAATTCTTCCTTATTGCGTATTCTCCAACAAAGTAATTCCACTTGATCGTACTCTGGGCTAGGGTCACCAACTATTTTCTCATGATGTTTTTCTTTTGATATGGGTATTTCACCTATACACTTGTCCCATAATTTCTGGAGTTTTCTTTTTTTTGTCATTTTTGCTAGCCACGAAACTTTTGCTTGTTATTGTATTCTGAGATGTCCAAATCGCCGAAAAAAAAGGCTATAATTTTATACGAATATTATCTGAGACAGATATCTCTTATGTTCCGTACCGCAACCAAAAGTCATCATTTACTTTAGGCCCGTATTAATAGTGACTTAAGAGTCTATTAATTCTGACAGGAGTTTCTTGCGCTATATTGATATATTCGTCATATTCTCTGTCGATTCGTAGTGCATTATAACGACTTCCAATGCATTTCCACTAAATTTTCTCGTAACAACAAAGCTATTTCTAGTATAAGAATAGTAGGTCACATCCACGTCCTTGCCTACTTCTCATGAGATGTTGGTGTGTACGTGGTTATGTTCTCCGAATGCTAGCCGCGCATTGGACTGTAATGTGGCGGACGTGACCATAATAAAGCCCTCGTATGAATACCTGCAGCTCGCTCAAGTCATTTATGTTCAGACTTGGCTTGGCCACGCACGAGAACAATACACATTATACCGACGCAGTTTTCTGCTACCGCAATACCTAACAAACAATTCAATGGGGCAGGATAGTAGGATATACTCGTAGTTACCGATAGTCTAAATAAAGACAGGGGAATGCTTTGTTTTCTGCTGTTAGCTACATGGTATAGAGTCTGTTATTCATTTATGATAATGCCAAACTACTTTCATTAATAGATAACTGTAAAAACGATATATACGTTGGTTTAACACGTTCACTGTCCCGTGAGCCACATATGGCTCATACTTGATGCTTGCTCCAAGTCCTGTGAACCATATCATGTTCATACATACAGTAAAATTTATCTTGAAGTTTGTAATGGACTTGAGGTTTTATTTAAGTAATATACCTGGGACTTGGTAAAATAATTTTTAATTTTTGTGCTACACGCCAATGTAAATATGAGACATATTTGGTACATGGACTCTGAGTAAAACTTTGGTTAGTGTTATGTTTATTTGAAGTAACAAAAATAATATTAAATCCATTGTATAACTGAAATTAAAAAATTCTATTGTTTAGAAAACAAAAAAGTAAAAAGCTATCTAGTGACTTTTATTGTAACATGTAAGGCAAAATGCTTGTTCACATTCACCGCACATTGTACTTACTCTATTAGCTTTCTTTCCAGCTTCTTTTAAATTTAGACTCTGATATTTTTGAATAAACAGTGGCATCCGTGGCATCTTTTGCGTAGTACATTTCCTTCACTATCTTTTATTTCTTCTAATTTGTGAACACTTTTCCTCGTTTGTTTTGCAGGTGGTATGAAACATATATAACTCATTGGACGTTGTGCCCTCAGCATTATGACCCCAGAGTCCAATGAGCTATATGTGGTACATGGGCTGTTTTCATGAGGGACTGGCGCAGCTTATAACTGTTATAACATTGTGGACAGTGAACGTGTTAAATTATTATCTACACATAATAAAATTTATTTATGCTACAAGGGATGCAGGTACCATTTACCATTCGAGGACGATTTTGTGCCCGAGCCATAGCGAGACACCTCGTGTTGCGTATATTTTTTTTTCCATGCCTTCCACTTCCGTTTTTGGTTACATAAGTATAGGGCGCCAGCAGTCATGAGACATGTTAGCCTTGACAAGCATATATGGGGGCCCGTTTCAGAATGATAATTAGTATTTATGTCAAATGTCAGATTTTTCAATAAAAATTTCAAGATTTTCTAAATTCACGTAGTTAATTTGTCACCAGGAGTGTGAAATTTACTTGTCGAGGAAAATAAACCACATGGAATTGGAAAATCATTAAATTTAGAATGAGAAATTATAATATTTGATATGCATGTACATAATTACTAGCTATCATTCTGACACGGGCCATCATATCTGCTTGTCAAGGCCAACAAAGTAACATGATTGCTCGCGTCCTATTGTATTTAACGTTTCCTGTATACCTACACTCGACGCCGAAAATTCTACTTACATCTATTCTTTAAATTTAGATTTTTAAATTTTAAATTCATTCTATGAAGAAATTTTGTCCTAATTTTTCGAAATGTTTCCAATTCATTGTCGGGATTTACAGTATTTTTCAAGGATATATGTACTATACCTATAATTTTAAATATTTAACTATTAATACAATAAGAAATAATATAATTATATGTACTTCCCACCAAAAATCTTCAGTAATGTTTAAACACTGACATTTATCTGTCAGTTACAAAAATTATCATTTTTCAATTAGTTTCCATGGCATTATTTGGGCTGTGAGATTTATTACAACAGATTATTACATAGCTTATATTTCTTTATCTCTAAATCTCAGATAAAGAATTTACTCTTCTTTTACTAGTAAGAACAAAATTTATCAAAAAATAATATTTAGAAGATTTTTTTTAAGAATCTTCTACTTCCTGTTGTCCAATTATTACCAAAATCTTTTCAGCTCTTCCCAGTAATGTCCGATTGAGAAATGCGTAGTTAAACAGATATTAAGTATTATAACTTTTGAGAAATCGACCTTCCAACGTCCCCTCACCCATATACACATACATCCTCACACACACACATATACACACACACACACATACACACACACACAAAATTCATCGTAAACATATTAAAATCAGATTGTAGGGACCCTTGATTTTAAGTTTTAAGGACCTTAAAAAGTACTGAATCATTAAAATCTGTATATGCGATTTTTAGCTTGAATCCACACCTTTTTTAGAGGGAGGTAATAATGCTCATATTTAATAACGAAAACTAAGTAGATACAATGTGAAATGGTGAGTTTATGCAAACAATATAAATTATTTTGTAAAACAGCTTAGAAATTCTGACTTGTGCCGAGTGTAATGTACTCTGAAAAACTGTAGCTTTTGTATTTCTCTTTGTGTGGCGTGCTGGTGCTAGGAAATTATTTAAAATGTCAGTGTAATTTCGTTTCCGGCCTTGGGGTGCAATATTCATCAGCGAGTCCACTAGCGCCCGTCTAAATTATGAAAACAACACACGTCGATAAGATCGAAAAACGAGCAAAAAAGAAAACAATTATCTTGGTTCTCTGGGATCGTAGCAGGCTGAGTTCCGGGACAGACCGGAAGAGTCCGACGTTGGCCGACGTCCGACGGTCCGCAGCTAATGTCAGCCCTGTTAAATTCTCGCTCATTCACACGATTCGCCACTGTTTTAAAACAATACACACGTTGGTGATTTATTTTTTAAAACAAAACCGGATTATTATGGTGCACTGACGTTACGAGTTGTGACTCTGAAACAAAGGATGCCTCCGGAGGCACATTTGAATTTCTCCATCCTCTGGCAGGACACATTACTGATAAAAACAACCCACTTTAAGAAATGCGCCTATTACACTTTTGTTATTATCCCAAGTCAGACATCTTTTTATTATTATCACCGTACCTGGCAAAATTTTAAATATTCTGCATATCTCTCCTTTCTTTAATTCAGCCATTATACACCAACAGGAATTAAAATTTTCTTACATAAATTTACACAAAAGTTGACGGTATATTACTATTTCTTTCTCCTTTGACATTTGTCCTAAGTGGCGAAATACTCGTTCCAATATCGATTTATTCTCTTGCAGTCTATATGTTCCATCTGCAAGACTGTAAGAAGTCCTTTTATTACCACTATATCCAAAAGAGCATTCGAGAAACTCTAATGCTTCCAGAATTACTTTTAAATTTAATACAAAAAGTAGTAAGCTCGAATCGTTCGAATGTAGTTCAAAGCTTAGTATTTTAACATTTTTACGTCGAACATGCAAGTCGGCTGATAAATTTAAATTGAAATCATGAGATTGAATCGTTGAATACAACATGCATTCTACTCTATTTTAAATTTCGCTGCTAGTTTTTTTTTTCTGTTATAAACGTTACTATGGGCCATTTTTCACCAAGCTCAAATAATTTATTTTTAAGTTTAAAATAAGCAAAGGAATAATTATTTACTTGATTAGATTTTGGTTATAATTGGTCAACCCCTCCGGTATCCTCATTTGAAGATTTTAACAGTTTTTCTTGAAAAACTCAGTTAAATTTTATTATAACTTAAAGAATATATTATTCTCTATACGATTTGATTGCATTTTACATTTAATATTCAACAGATATATAGTTAAAGAATTATAAAGATAATAAATTTCATAAATCAGCCAGCTATGCTAACTTAACCATGGAAGCTGCTAATATATTCAGGTAATTCAAATTGACAAATGTCAGTATCAATAAAAAGTAAATGAATGAAAGAATAAGGGAAATAACTCTAATGTTTCTAGAAAGATATAAGAGAGACGATTACATTGGTTTGAACATGTCATGAGGATGTATATATTGGAAGAAAAATGAATAGTTTTGTAATACAAGGTGGGAAAGACGTAGGAAGACCAAATATAAGATGGAAGAACTGTATTTCGGAGGACTTGAGAGATAAGGAACTGAATGAGGGCGACACGCAAAACAAAAATGAGTGGAAGAAGAAAATAAAAATTCGTACCCCTAACAAATGAGAAAAACTAAAGAAGAAGAAGTTGTCAGTATCAAGTGCAATTTGCATAGTTTGTTTATTAAATAATTTCACTGGAAATATAAGATCTTTTGCAAGAAAATTTATGTATAGGGCGCGTGCAGTGACGTGACTTTGCCCGACTTTGGCAAGCAGATATGAGGACCCGTGTCAAAATGATAGCAATTAATTATGTCAATAACTGACAAGTGTCATAATTTTTCATTCAAAATTTCATGATTTTCTTATTTCATGTGGTTTGTTTGTTATCAGAAGTATTATATGGAATTCAGTTGCCGAGAAAGAGAATTATAAAATACCAAAAATTTAGAATCTTTTGCAAGACAATTTATATATGGAATTTGTATATAATACACAGGATTGACAGAAGGTATTGTGCTGGCCACATCAGATTTTTTTTATTGCAATTTATATTTTCTGAATTACAAACGATATCTTTTAGAATTAAATTTAGTATTTTGATTTTATATTACAATTTAACTCGCGTAAAATAAAATTAACTATGTCGTATGTATAACGAATTATGTAGAGTTGACAATTTCTAAATTGAAATAGACTATTATGAATTTTAAAAATTGGAATACGAATAGGTGAAGAAATCATAAAAGTGCTACCGTGAAATTGGTGATTTTATTTTTATTTCATTTATGATGATGAATATATTCGAACATATTTTATTCTATAATGTTTATTTTTGTATTATGTATATTATTCATATCACTGTTATAAAATAACATTCTGACTGGTATATATATATTATTTTAATTTCATTTAGAAGCATTTGAAAATCATAACCTGTCACTCACAATCAGATTGTAAAACGTTCTTTACAGGAATTAATTAACCTGTCTAAACATTGTAATCTCATTACATTGTGATTGATTTTTCATTAGGGTTATATCCTCCGAGTGCTTTCTCGAATAAATATACATGCAGGACATTTCCGGTAACAATTTTTCAAGTTGTAATGACTGGGCATCATTTATTACATGACGATGCAATAGTAAGACATTCGTAGAGGTAGTGTATAAATATAGTTCTGATGGATAACACGCACGTTCGTGAGTGATTATTACATGGGTCATTGCCATATAATGAACTAGATGTACAGATCCAGGAAATGATACAAGAATTCGTTTTGACACCTACTAGTATGTTATTTACTATTACAGCATACAAAAAATGATATTCAAATTTGCTTTGATAACTATGTGAATATTATTCGGCAATAAGGAAATATTTAATAATTCAAATTTGACTTGACAAATGAAATAATGTGTTTTATGGAAAGCCCGTATATGAATTAGAATAGAAACTGTTTACAAACAGTAAGAAGGGCTTTTGCTTCTGAAATTAAACTGAAATTATGGCAATCTCATATTACATACATACATACATATATACATATATAAAATCACTCGTCGCACTTAGGCCCGGTTGTTCCAAGTTCAGATAAAGTAGCAATTTACTATCTATTAGATAAATTTATTCTATCGTCTTAACTAGAGAATAAGATTTTTGGGTTGCTCCATGATGTTTTATTCTCCGGATAGCTAACTGGCAGATTGCTATCAGAAAGATAAAATTGTGTTAGGGTAGACTTATTTTTGAAAAGTTGGCAACTTGACTAACAATTTTAATAAAGGGTTTTCCAATAAGAGGTGTTATTTTGAATAGCCCGCTATTTCGGTAGATGTCGCTTTTGAAGCTGTCATTTTTTGACATTTGACAAGTAGAAACTACGCCATTAATAAAAATGGAACGATACACGCTTCAACAACGCATTGAAATTATTAAAATTCACTATAAAAATCGTGAAAATTTGGCAGAGACGGTTCGTAAAACTCGACAATTTTTGGGTCGTCGTGAAGCACCTTGTCGGACCGCAATACAGAAATTGGTGGAAAAATTCGAGCTGTTGGGACAAGTTAGTGATGTGAAGAATAAAACCCGTGCACGTCGCTCAAGAACAGCCGAGAATATTGCTGCTGTAGCCGAAAGTGTTGAAGAAAACCCAGGTTTGTCCATTCCTCGTCGTTCTTTGGAATTAGGCATTCCACAAACGTCATTACACCGTATTTTGCATAAAGATTTGGGTCTTAAGGCTTATAAAGTCCAGTTAACACAAGAACTCAAGCCGGCCGATCATCAACAACGTCGTGTCTTTGCTGATCGGGTCGTTGAAATGCATGAAAATGATCCGGAATTCCATCGAAAAATCATCTTGAGTGATGAGGCCACCGAGATCTTGTGATTTAACACCTTGCGACTTCTTTCTTTGGGGCCACGTGAAAGAGAAGGTCTACGCCAACTGCCCAGCGTCGACTCAAGACCTCAAAGATGGAATTCGTGAGGCTATCGAGGACATAGGACAGCCACTTTGCGATTTGGTTATGGAAAATTTCATGAAAAGGATATTGCCCTGTCAGCGTGGTCGTGGTGGTCATTTGCCTGATGTTATTTTCCACTATTAACGGCATACCTTCCTCTTTATAACGAAGTAAACATCCGATCATTTATATTAAAAAATGGCATTTTTCTTTGAATATCAAAATAACACCTCTTATTGGAAAACCCTTTAGAAATTTGGTTACTTTTTCACTTATTTTTGTTTTGGTGCAGTTATAGTTTAAACCACAGTTTAATGATTAGAAAAAATTATAAATACGACTTACAAAAATGAGTGGTGAAAATTATAGATAAAGAGAAAGAGCAGTTTTTTTTTTGCAACATAGTAGTAAAACGTCAAATTACGTACGTTAAATAAAGAAGTTTAACTGACATTATTGAAGATTTTTTCTGTGATATTGGTAAGATTACTATTTCTTGTTGTATAACAATAATAATTAAATATTTAAAATTATAGCTATATATCAACTTAGTCAGTGCATACACTGTCTAGTTGATGTATGTTTCCATGCACTAGCTGTTTTAGTGAAAGTATACATTATTTTATATAGTGCATAATTTATATGTAGTTAATGTATTCATTGACTAGTTAGTGTATACACCTTCTTTTGTCACTGTCTACCTAAATCCGAGTTCTGTGCGTTAGGTATTGTTTCTGTTTGTTTTTTTTTTTTATAAAATTTATACGCCTAGATTGTTGGGTGGGCAGTTTGGGTGGGCATGTTGCGTGGGCAACGCAATAATTTATACTTTCACTAAAACAGCTAGTGGAAGCATACACCAACTAGACAGTGTATGCATTGACTGAAATGTATACTTTTACTGTAACATATACATACCCATCAGAAATCCCGTCAAGAAATTGGAAGAAATTCGAATATTTAGAAGAATAGGAGAATACTTCTTCAAAAAATAAATTTAAAATTATAAAAATAATCTAAACATAAACAAAAGACATGAGACATTTATAGGCCGCGAGCAGTCTTGTGACTTTGTTGGACTTAGCAAGCAAATATGAGGGCTCGAGTTAGAATGACAGCTAGTAATTATGTACATAGATGTCAAATATCAATTTTCCATCCCAAATTTCATGATATTCCAATTCCATGTAGTTTATTTTCCTCGACAAATTCCACATTCCTGGTGACAAATTAACCAGTTGACATTTATGTAAATAATTACTGTCATTTTGACAAGGCCCTCCAAATCTACTTGTCTAGGCCAAGTATGACAAACTAACTACGTGAATTTAGAAAATCTTGAAATTTTTAATGAAAAATTCTACTATTTGACATCTATGTACATAATTACTAATTGTTATTACGCCACGGGCCCTCATATCTGCTTGTCAAGGCCAATAATGTCACATGATTGCTCGCGCCCTATATTTATGTAACCAAAAACGGAAGTGGCGAGAGGTATTGTGCTGGTCACAACAGATTTTTTTTAAAAATTGATTTTGCATTATATTTGAATATTCAAGATAAATGAGATTAGATGCTCATGATTTTGATAATCACAAATCTGTTTCGAATTATAGTGAAAACTCATAATGTGCATGAATACACACATAATTATACCGTATAATACATTGCACGTATAACACCAGATAATTATGCATTATATATCCTCCCATTAATATCCGTCTTAGTAACCCTGTAATATATTATCTGAAATAAGCCTCTATCCAGCATGTAGTTCGGATTCCACGGGACATGTCCAAGTATATCACAGTACTGTTTAAAACGAAGCAACATAACAATTATACTGTCCATTAACTTCTGAGTGCGCAGGAGGCATGAGGCAAGCGGCATTTCCACTCGTGCACACGCATCGGGGTCCAAGTAGCAGCAGAACCTCAGCAGGCGGCAGGAACACGGCGGAACGGAAAGACAGAGAGAGCAAGAGGTATCTCTCCTTCAGGAGATGGGGAAAGGATTTCAAATTATATGGGATAACACCTACGTAACACAGAGGACAATAGAGTTCGCAGAATTGTGGATTAAATTGTACATGCCGGAATACAGAATCTTAATATAGATATGTTTCAGGAAATGTATACATAGAAACGATGACAATCTGAATATAATTAAATTATTGTTGACATGTTTTCTTAGAATTGTCAATATCACGAAAATTGTACAAAGTTTCTTGTAAAAGAAAAAATGTTCCACAAATATAAATATTATGCAAAATGCACTAAAAATCCTGACCTCTCAATTAATAATATTTGAACATCTTCATTGTTTAATTATTTTTTAACTGCGTTTTTTTTTTAAAGAAAACTGGTAGCTATTAACATACCTAGGATTATTATGAGTATCATAACTGCCGCAGATGTAGATCTAAGGCTTATTATGATTCATAACATCCGTGGTTTCTTCAATAGTTTCAAAAAATGAAGAAATCATCAATAAATATTATTTTTTGTCATTAATGCTACTTTCAGAATGCTATGATAAACAGAGAAACCATTTCGACATATCGATATAAGAAATATTCTAATTACAAATATAGTAATTTTACCTCTCGCTAAGAGAGGTATTGGATTCATGCTAAAAATCGCATACCCATATTTTAATAATTAAGCACGGTTTAAGGTCCTTACAATCCGTCCGTGTATGTATGTGTATGAGTATGTATGTGTGTGTTTGTGTGTGTGTGTGTGTGTGTGTATGTGTGTATCTGTGAGGATGCTGGAAGGACGATTTCTCAAAATCTATAATACTTAATATTTTTTAACTACGTATTTCTCAATCAAACATTACTGGGAAGAGCTGAAAAGTTTTTGGTAATAATTGGACAACGGGAAGTAGCAGATTCTTAAAAACATTCTTCTAAATATTATTTTTGGAAAATTTGTTCTTGCTTATTAAAAAAGAGTAAATTCTCTATCTGATAAACATAAATATTTTATTATATCTTTTATAGATTTAGAGATAAAAAAAATAAGTTATATAATAATCTGTTGTAATAAATCTAACAGCCCAAATAATGTAATGGAAACCATTTAAAAAATTAAAATGTGTGTAACTGACAGTTAAATGTCAGTGTATAAAATCCAGAGACATTACTGAAGATTTTTTTCTGGGAAGTACATACAATATATTATTTCTTATTGTATTAACAGTTAAATATTTAAAATTATAGGTATATTACATATACCCTTCAAAAATACTGTCAATCCCGACAATGAATTGGAACATTTCGAAAAATTAGAAGAGTACCACAAAATTTCTTCATAGAATGAATTTAAAATTAAAAAATCTAAATATAAAAAATAGATGTAAGTAGAATTTTTGGTGTAGTGTATATATATATATATATATATATATATATATATATATATATATATATATATATATATATATATATATATAAGGCGCGAGCAGTCATGTGGCTTTGTTGGCCTTAACAAGCAAATATGGGGGCTCGTGTCAGAATGATAGCTAATAATTATGTAAATAGATGTGAATTAATATAATTTTTCATTCTAAATTTAGTGATTTTTCAATCCCATGTGGTTTATTCCTCGACAAGTAAATTCCACACTCCTGGTGACAAATTAACTACGTGAAATTAAAAAATCTTGAAATTTTTAATGAAAAATTCTGACATTTGACATCTATGTACATAATTACTAAATGTAAAGACCAAAAATATCACATGACTGCTCGAGCAAAAAACGGAAGTACATTTAGTTCTTTAAGAAATGGTTTTACCTGGGAGAGACCTGGTAAACTGACGTTTCTGCTTAGGCGACGCGAAACAACAAATTTCAATGCGTACAAAAAATTAGTTTAATTTCACTTCAGATGAAAATACAAAAACAATTAACATTCACCGTTAAGGGAAAATGCTACTGCAGTAAATTTCCACTTGCTTGCTATCCTGTGTCAGTCTTGTCAAACTAGGTTGAATTCCATTCCAGGAGTGCGCAATATATCCCGTGTTTCACAGACAATTAAATACCATGCTAGCGTGAAGGAATCATCACAGTTTCCGAAATCCTGCTTGGTGGCTTAGCAAGGCAAATATATATTTGAGGCGTGAAATCGCAGGACCTGCATTCCGCAATCCTAGCCATTGTACGGTTTCCTAGCCAGCTAGCGTCAGAAGGTTATCCTTACATGGTCCGGGACGGCGGTTTGTATCGCAAACATGCACATTCGAGGCGTGAAATCGACTTTGGAATCAGCTGGACTTTGCCTGGAGGTTTCCACAGATATTTGACCCTCTGCATACAAGGAAAGCTCTTTGCAGGCCGGGAATAATACTCCAGGAATTTAAATATGCGTCAACAACTTTATTCCCTACAAAATTTGATATTTGAATCCGGAAACGATTTCGTGCAGTTTTATTCAATGTTCTTTCTGTTTTATAAAACGATACGATGTTGCATAACATCAAAACGGTTTTGTATATTACAGAATGCATATCCAATATGCACGTACATTTGGATAGTTGCACACACGGCTTTATATGAAGAATAAGCTTTTTGAAAATAAAATAGCTTACAAAATATATTTTTCTTCAAACGTCATAAAAGTAGCATCTTTTGTGACTTGATTCACAAGATAGAAGTTTAATTTCTAGAATAGCTAATAAAATAAATAAATATCCATAGAAACTATACAGAATTAACGAATAAGAAATAGTCTCAATAAAAGAAACCTGTAATATCGCCCTAAATATCACTATAACACGCTAGGTAACCTAAGAATAAAGTTACTAAATACGATTCATAGCTGTCAAATTTAAATATGTACCCTGTGAATTGAAATATAAACAGAGTTTACTTTTGAGGAAATAACATTATTAAAGAATAGCAGACTTACAGATTACAATTACAGGAACGGTAATGAGCATAAGAATACTTAGAATTAAAGTGATAAAAAAGATTATATTGATTTGCAGTGATTCGTGGACATATCTTTCAGCCACACTATTAGATTTCCATCCAATTGAACTTCAGGCGACTTACATTACATTATAATCCTTCAAATTCCGACTTAATTGCACACAAGGAGGATATAAAATTGCACAGTTTTTATTTAAACGTCATAACGTGAAAAAATTCATTTCAATGTTTATAACCAAAAGGGAACAAATAAGTATCCATAGCTACAGGGCAATTGACATCGCAAACGTGTCGCAAACGTAATTTACGTAAAACGTAACGTCAGTAGTAGATATTTTTCTTTAAATATCTACGTTTGAAGAAAAAATATAATGTGTCATTCGGAGTAAAAGTGAGATTTTGTGTGACGAGCGTGGTAGTATAAACGACGAGCGAAGCGAGTCGGATAAATGCACGCGAGGCAATATACTATTTTTGCGCGATTGATCTTTTTTATTAATTTACCATGCCTGTTTCCACGACAGTAAGTTATGTTTACTGGTTGCTAGAACTAACACGACGGTAAGTAAAGTATATAAATTTAATAGTTTATAAATTAATTTAAATAATAATAGTTCTACCGACATTCAAAGGGGGTTTGATTACATAAAAGAAATGCTTGATTACAACAAAGATATGCTTGATTACAATAAATACACACATTGTCAGTATTTTATTTTTCACATATTTGGTTTTACAATAATTACAATTATTTTACAAATATTATTTATGTATACTAAATGTACAATTGTATTATTAATTCTAATGCCACTGGTTTGCGCGTTATTAGCATTATTCACAGAAAATGTTTCGTCTAAGTCAAAGAATTAATCATTTGCACTGATATTCCACCGTCGCCGTGTAGAATTTTTTCGGCGAATTCTATTTTGTTCTGAAGAGAATCCTCCACGTAGCTTTCCGCTACTGTGGAAGAGCGCCATCCACCATATACCAAGAACATCCACTCCTTTAATAGCTGAACGTGTTGCTGAAGTGCGCCGAAACGAGTGGCCAGTGTAACTATCTGCATTTTGCAAATTAAGATATTTCTATAATTACAATTAAAACATATCTATTACACAAGGCCAGTTCATGTCTAGTAGCTGTTACTGATATGACTTACATTTCTTACATTTTTTAAATTTATTTCTTCAATATAAATTCACTTCAAACATATCGTTGAATTCGTAATTTCGCGCCCCTAAGCCTAGTTTACAAATGTATCAAGAAAATTAAAAAATAATTATAAATAAAAAAAAAATTGAGTGACCCGTTTTTCAGTGTCACCTCGAAAGAATTCTATTATTAAATTTTAATATGAATAATATGAAAGTGAAAATCTAGATATATGTTGGTTCAAATTAAAAGAGCTTTGCAATTTAATAAAGATCTTGATAATAACGACAGTAGATCAAAATATTTTCAGAAAAGGGTAAAGGTGTTAGGGTATGTGCACTGCTATGTTTTACGATATATTTTTGGCTCGAACTGTGGAAGACTAGTGGAAAGAAGAAAGAACGAAAACATTAAAAAGGTTGAAGGTTTGGTTCTGACACAATGAAAAATGACAGTTTCAGTATTATTGTAAATGAGATAGGGATATCAAAAGCAACCAGAACTGTTAAATTTTCTCAAACTTAAAATAATAATATAGATTTATTGAATGCCCGAGGGCAGACCACATACAACATAAATACAGTGTAAACATTATTAACAAATATAAACATTCTAAACAAAATATAAACATTATTAACAAAATAATAGATAAATATTTTAATGTTAACATAAATTTATAATTAAATTAATTATAATTGAAAAACTCCACCCTAATCAATTAAATTTAAAAATACTTTAAATTATTTTTCCTCATGGCTGGGTACATTGCGCCTAAATAAATCATTGAAATATAAAATACCAACTTAAAATTATTCAAATTTTAAATGGCACAAAAATTACCCCTGTGGTGCACTCTCCACGCCGGCAATGCGTGCCCGTGAGGTGACGCCTGGTATACGCCCGTACGGTACGAATATGTCATCATTACCAAATTCTGTGTACAAGCCAGATTGGCACACCCAGCAATGGATAATGTGCCGTGATGATATATTTTTTTTTATTTATTTATTTAACTTCTATTTTATTTATTTAAAATACACAATGAACTTACTTTGTTTCAAACCAAAGTTATATCTTTCTAAAAACAAACAATTGTAAAAAAACAAATCACCTTAAATTATAACTGTAGTTCAAGCGTAAATCTAGAAATTATTGTCATTTAATACTGAAATTGAGTTATATCTCCAATCAAATGATTTTAGTGAACTTTGATCTGTTTCTTTTATCTTTTATAAATGAATTAAAATCCAACAGATTTAAGCTCCATCCATATATTTTGTTTTATGTCGAAATTGAAACCTAAATTTATTATTGTTTATAGACAAACATACATTGTTTCTTTTTAATTGAATTGTTATAACTATGACTATAATCTGATTTTCACGACATGCACAGAAAGCTCAACTTTCTTCTCCCGAAATAGTGAGGAAAATGTGGTTTTCCTCTCTAGAGAGGAAAATATAGAAGTGTTACCAACATGAATGCTATTTGCAAAAAATATATTGTAAAAATTATAAATAAATTCCTAATTTTATTGAAAATCCTTATTTTATATATAAATTATAAATAATATATATATATATATATATATATATATATATATATATATATATATATATATATATATATATATATATATACAGGGTGTTAATAAAAAAACTTTACACACTTTAGCAGGTGATAGTAGAGATGAAAACAAGAAAAAAATTCTAATACACTTAGGTCCAATACTCATTGGTTTTTAGAAAATTTATGTATGGAATTTGTACATAATACACAGGATTGACGGAAGGTATTGTGCTGGCCACATCAGATTTAACAACTAAGGACTCTAGGTGTTTACGATCAATTGTAAACAAAGTTGCAACCGTCGTCGAAGAGACTCACGCACTTGATCGTAAACACCTAGAGTCCTTAGTTGTTAAATCTGATGTGACCAGCACAATACCTTCCGTCAATCCTGTGTATTACGTACAAATTCCATACATAAATTTTCTAAAAACCAATGAGTATTGGACCTAAGTGAATTTTTTTCTTGTTTTTATCTCTACTATCACCTGCTAAAGTGTGTAAAGTTTTTTTATTAACACCCTGTATATATATTATTTGACCAAAGACAATACATTCTTTACCTAAAGGTGACGAAAGATAAAAAAATATATAAATAATACATCAATGTATTCAGGATAAGATAACAAATTAGAAAAAATCACCTCGTTTCAGTAACAAGGTTACCAACTCTTAGCAACATTATTATAACAAATAACCACTAATAATAAATGCAAATTAGGGTGATAATAAACTATTAATTTTAATTCTCAAAAACAACTTCAAAAATTCATTGATTTATAATAGCCTCAAAACATTTTAGAAAATATTTCGTAGGATACAAAAAAACAAGTATAATTTTAAAAATATATATTTACGAAACATAATGTAAATTTGAAGAAAATATTTAATTGATGTTTGTTTTGATATATCTCGTCCTATGCAGACGTCAGCTCTTTGTTCAACTGTTTATAGAGGCCAAAGAACTTGTATTATCATTTAGCAAAACGCTTAAGGGTGTACTACAAGATACGTAGGCTTGTTATACATACATTATTACAAGCTAAACTTGTTTACTTAGAGTAAGGAACCGCAGTTCAAATAATGAAAACGCAGGTGAAGTATCAGGTGATCAGCCTAGCGATACAAAGTTAGGAGTCAGCATAAGTCTTAGAAGCGTTTACTTGGTGATTATCGCTTGGAGTAAGTTTTGAAAGACGTTTATATATCTTCTTATCCTGGAAGAGATAGCGCCTTCTCATTCCCGCATTCGCAGTAGTTTATTAGTTCTTGATTACAGTCATTAGATATTATTTATCGGGGACCGCGAGGCTTATGCAAATGTGGCTTCGATAAGGACCTCTTCGTTCCTCCCAGCCCATTAGCTGGGCTAGACAAGGATGGAGACTGTCTCAGTGGCGGCGAAAATGGGCGTGAATCAGGGTTTATTGTTATTGGTCACTGCTAATACGGTTAATCGATACCTTGATTTTAACAATCAGAATTATCACCCAAGATTTATACGAGGAGCTATTATTTCAACTGGGAATACCCAAATGCACAAGCTGATATTTCATTGTCTTTAAGAAACAGGAATTAGGAGGACGATGTTGGCATATTTACGATTCTTACTATTAAATAATAGGCAACTATCTTTTCAGAAAGAAATTATTTCATAGTTTCAATACATTTAGTATAATTGACACAAATAATGGTCCCAGTAATGAACTTTGCGGCACACCAGAAGAAGGAATAAATTATTTTGATTTATGTTTGTTCTGATAATAGACTTTCTTACTAAAATATTTTAACTATCTTTAATGAAAGCCTTACTCAATTAAGTTGGTAAACATATTGCGAAGATTGTTCCCTTAATTTTGAGCCTGATATACAAGGTTAAAAAAGAACCTAATTCGGAGTAGGCTATGGACAGAAACAGATGTGTCACCATATTTAATTTTTAATTCACAAGTCAAATTGAATGAAATGGGGTTATTCAATCAATGCAAAGCAATAGTAAACGTTAATAATAAGATAACACATTTTAAACTAAGAATTTTAGTAAAATGAAAATGATGAAATATTACTTCGTTGTATTAAAAAAGCTTAATTATAGTAAACGCAACGTCATAGTCCCGAACCGGATGAATTTGAGCAAACCAGACCTACTATTCGTTTTTGTTTGAATTTGAATTAAAAACTATAGCAACACCAATGTCATTTCTAATGATATTCTCATACGCAATATAACAGATTTCACGAGTCCGAAGGACGAGTTGAAATGTGCTGCTTCGGTTTCACGAGCAATATCTTCTATTATTAATCATATCACGAGCTTATATTTAATAAGAGAATATAATAATTTTTTGCAATTTAACCTAACCTAACTTTTGATATACATATTCATATTGTATTAAAACATGGTACTTACGAGTTTTATTTCATATTTCGGAGTTTGAATTATTGTTATTATTTATTTTTATATTCAAAATTAACTGTCAATGTCATAAATAAAGAAAACAAATCCCTTAGTAACGACTATAAATACGTTGATAATTTCCTAGTTTTTTATCATCACTGTGATAGCCATGTATCTAGGGAGATTCTGAATGTTGATTGGCGGAAAACATGTCACGTGACTAAGGAATTATATTCTCAAAATAATGTTTCATATTATATAGCGGATGATCCATTATCTAAATGTTTTGTTTCCATACACTATAGTTTGCGCGACTGTATGTATACAATTTTCATGATTATGAAGGATCTTTTTAAGGACTGTTGTAATTTAGAATTGACGGTACTATAACCATACATACAGTGCCACACCTACTTGACACTTGACCAGTACTGTTACGGCTTTTTTTTCGAATAACTATTGTTGGGGCAGACTTATTTTGGACGAGCCAAACAGCCGACTGTAGTTTTTCTCGGGATCATACGATAAAACCCAACTTTCGACGTGGATCTCAACGGTATGAGCTGGTGTTAAATATGCGGAACCCAACGAGCACATAGCTTCTGTACACCTTGAATAATTGTGTAAGATAGTATTTTGATCCCTTGATCGCTTTTACGCTAATGTCCAGGATTGCTAAAATCGAAGAAATACCATGGACATTAAAAAATTTGAAAATTATAAATACAGATATATTCACAATACAACCACTGTAGTATTTGGATATTGAATATGAATACAAAAGATATTTCATTTGAATGTTGTTAAAAAATTTAATTACTTTTTATCCATATCAAATTTAATTAATTTCATTATAAATCAAAATATTTTCAAAATAATTATTTTCATATTATTTACCCTATAAGCATAGTTTACAGTAATGCCACGTTTATTATTGAGTCTTTTTCAATTGTTTGTTGATAATAAAATACGTAGGAATTTAATTTACAATTTCAAATTACATTTTCTGTCTGTAAAAATATGTATGTATAACAAAATATATAAAATAAAAACTATGTAACATATTAAACATTAATTTATTCTCATTCCTTAGATGATTATAATATGGTTAACCAAAAACCACAAACATTAATGGATTTAATTTTTAATGGTTTCTGAGAAGAGCGAAGACATGACAAAGGAATATTAAGGTTTAAAAGTTCTGTAACACTGCGGTTGGGTTCGAATTAAATTTACGGTTCTGTAGTTTATTGCAGCTGTGGGAAATGTGGTTTCCTAATAGTTTCAAAACTAAACCACTGACAGTTTTAGGTTACGCTAGTTTCTGGTAATTAAATTATATGAATTCTCTTATTTAAAGTCGGTAACTACTTGCAGATTTTAAGACAATACCACTCTTTATAAATAGCTGACAACGCAGTGCAAGTGGGTAGTGAGTAGAGTGGAAGTTAGAGGCTGGAAGTTTATGTGCCTCTAGAAAATTATAATCTGAAGATATGAAAAATAGACAGAATTATACTTGGCAACCATGTACAAGCGTTTCAGATGGAGTATCAGTTACGTTAATACCCGCTTGGTATTAGCGAATAAGAGATGATCTTTGGTTAAAGGAATTTCAGACGTACATTCGAAAGAAATATTTTTTAAATTAGTATTTTACGTGAAAAGCATGAAAACTTTGAACAGTATAATACTACTTTTGTAATTTTAAGAAAGAAATATATTAATTTGTTTTGCAGTTTCCATTTGTAGTTTAGAATTAGTATTATATCTTAAAATATCTTATTACTTTTATACCCGAATGCACCAATAATGGCCATTTGCACAGGTTCTGGTTAAATGTATTAGTTACTTAACCTGGAGATTAGTTTAACTACTAGTTAAATATTAAATGCATTGCACAGCATCAAATTAGGTCATAGTTAAGATAACTTTCAGATTTTCGGACTATTCGTTTTATGACTAATAAACAACGGGCAATATTATGACATTTGTGTGACATTTTAAAATTTATATGTTTATCATTTGTCATTTCATATATATTTTTGTTCCATATTGACATTTTGCTATTGATATCTGATATTTTTGCGAAAGTGTAACGCGTGGTGTGAATATAATAAATACAGTGGTAAGTCAAGAACAAGTTGAAAGATAACGTACATTTTGAAGTATTCCATTTATTTATGTTTAGATGGCAGATAAAAGGTTACGACAGCCAAACTACACAAATGATGAGAAAATGGCATTACTAAATATTGTGGAAAAATATAAAGCAATTATTTGCAATAAGAAAACCGATCATGCCACATGGAAAGATAAGGAAACAGCATGGCAAAACGTAGCAAAAGATTTTAATGCTATATCTCCAGCAGGTTATTACTAAATTGACATTTATTTAATTAGATTTTTAAAATAATGACTTGTCATTAGGTGTATATCGATCCACGGAACAACTAAGGGGATATTTTAATAATTTAAAAAAAAAAATCAAAAAAGAAGCGGCAGATCAGAAACTTTCGATTCGAAAAACAGGATCTGGCCCTCCTGATACTGAAACGAAAGATCCTGCCTTTGATTTGGCATTATCATTATTAAATGAAAAAACTGTTTTTGGGTTGCAAAATAATTTTGATAGTGACCATGTTCCAAATTCAGGATCTTCAAATAAAAATAGGGAAAATACACATATGTCCGAAAACCTAGTAATAGAAGAAATAGATAATAATATATTTGAAAATATGATAATAGAACTAAATGATACGACTGAAAATAATAGGGAAATAACTGTTCAGGAATCTGATGAGTTCAGTAACCCTATTATAGACTGGGGAAAGCATACACCCGCCCATCTACAGAGCCAGAAATCCAAAAAGCTAATATCTGGCATTCCGAAAAAAAGTTCAGAGAGTGTACAAGAATGGACAAGAAAGAGGCGTCCAACGATGACTCCGGAGAAAAAAGAACTCACTGATTTGTATAGAGAAATTGCGGAAGAGAAATTAGCTTTTTACAAATCACAAAATGAAGATTTGGAAAGAAAGAGAAGAAGAGATGAAGATGATTACCAAGCCAAAATTAAACGAGAAGAGGAAGAACATGCATTAAAAAAACAGTTATTATTATTAGATATTAAGATTCGAAAACGACAGTTAGGCTTAGAATAAAACAACGTTATATTTAAGTTTTTGAAAATAATTTGTAATTTTGTAATTAAGGAAATAATTATAATGTTCTAATTTTATACTAAATTTGCAAAGAAATTATTAATTACATTTCTTCGTGCTTGAAATCCTGCCCCTCGATTTTCATTGGCATTTGGTATAGCTGGTATTTGCCCATCATTGATCAATACCTGTAAAATATGAGCATCTTGTTCAATAGGTGGATTTTCTTCTCCTCTTTTTCTGGCTATGTTGTGAAGAATGGCAGTTGCTACTACAACTGTCAATAATGTCCTCAATTTCAATCGACAACCGTATGCCAGAATCGGAAATCTACGTTTCCAGATTCCAAATAAATTTTCTATTCTGGTTCTTGTTCTTATTAAAGATTGATTATATAATTGTTCCGGTTCATTTACTGGATTTAACAGCGGTGTGAATAAATAATTTCTTACACTATAACCACTATCACCTATCATTCAAAATATTAATATCTGTAATTTATTAGAAAATGAAATAATACCTAATAATATTGAATTTTGATACATGTTATTTTCAAAATTTCTTCTCAGTACACTATTATTAAAAATAGTCGAATCATGTGTGGAGCCAGGCCAGCGTGCTACTAAATCAGTAATTATATAATTTGCATTTCCAACTGCCTGTACATTAATGGAAAAATAGCCTTTTCTATTTCGGTATATCTCAGCATCATTACCACCCGGCGAATTAATTTTGATATGAGTGCCGTCTAGTAGAATTAAAAAAAAATACTACTTATATTACAAGACAATAAAAACAAACCAATGACTCCAATAACTCTAGGAAATGAAGCGATGTCGTAAAAATCATTTTGAGTTGTTTTCATTTCTTCAGGTGTTGACGGAAAAGATATATATTGCGGTGCTAACTCAGCTATTGCTTCTGATACTCTTCTTACTATTCTCGAAACTGTTGATACATGCATTCCACCAAGGTCTGCAATACTTAACAAATGGCCACCAGTTGCATATACTCGGAGAGTAATCAGTAATAGGTTTATAGGAGAAACGCAATTATTCCTGTTCATCAAAACGGAAAAAATAAATAAGAATTATATTTATGGATGCACAAACAACCACTTGAATTTCATGTTAACAATTACTCGAGTCGAACTCGCAGTCAAAGTGATCCGAAGGTCCCCAAGCAATATCGAAAGCATTCACGCTTCCTTATTGTACAGAAATATAGTATTTCACATTTTTTCGTATTTATCTACTTACATGACATATGGATATTCTAAACGGTTCTCAATATTGGGTAGAAAATTCATTACTGTTTGTTTTGATAAGCGAAATCTTGTAAAAAATTCATGATCGTCCAATTCATAAAAAGGGTTAGCTCTTTCATATACTCGTTTTCTTGGAATTCGGTGTAACATATCCAGTTCCAGTAATTCATCATCATCGTCAAAACCATCGTTAAAATTATCATTCATTTTAAATTATAAATGTCCGTGGGGCTGTCACAAGTGACATATAATTTTGAAAATTAAAGGTTATCTTCAAGTTATCGTTTAAACCGAACATATTCTGGTAGTTAAAATAAACCAGTAGTTTGGCGAATTAACTACTAGTTACTGATCGGTGCAACGCACTTTGAGAGATAACCAGTACTTTAACCAAAGGTTAGCGTTAACCCGAAGTGGTGCAAATGGCCATTAATGTCTAGCTGCGACGATGCCACAGTTATTCTTCAACATTGAAATACGACACTTGTGTATGTGTTAGTGCGAGTGGTGCAGTTAAAAAAAAACTTTTCTACGGAAAAATAAAGAAAATTCATCTGTTACAGTGTTTGATGTTAGCTTTCAACTATTTTGATGCAATCTGTGTATATAATATAATGTTAAAAAATATAAGTTATTGCAAATATAAACTGCATTAGCTTAATTTTTATTTTGAACATAGAACTACCTTAAATTCCAATCACGTGATTGGCTTGGTTCATAGAGAGTTTTAATGCAAAACTCAATTTTTTTTTCGCATTAAAATCCATTTCAATTTAACCGTTTCAATTACTAATTGTGGAAAGCAGCAAAATGTATTTTGACGATGAAATATTTGACGTATCTAAATTTTTGATTTATTACTGTCATAAATCCTTCTAAATAAATTTGTTTACTTCAAACGTTAATAAATTTATAACCATTTAAAATGAATATTAAGTGACGTATAACTGTATTGTGCAGCATAAAATAACTTTAATTTTATTTTAAACCAGGATATATCCGTAGAACAATTTAAGCGGCAAATATTAGCTTAAAATTTTGAACTTGTAATTATTATAAATCCTCAAAGTTGTTCATACAAATTAGATTGATTATAATATTTACATTTGAGAAAGGTTTATTTAGAGTGTTTGTAAATAAATTCTTGTTGAATTCAATGTAAAATTAATTTAAAAGTTAATTCCAAAGCGTCTGATATGTGTAACAAGATATTTCGCAATGAAACTGAGTAAATTATAATTTATTTATGTCTACAAATGTAATTAAACTTCTGTAATCAACTTATAAAGTGCGGGTAAATATGTGTAAGTGATAAGTTTCTGGATAACTCGCGAGATAAAACGGTTAGTGCTATCTAAACATAAATATTTTAACGTTAACAAGAAAAATGGTGGCAGTAACCTTCCATATTGACTGGTAGTATCGTTAAAGTTGTCGCATGGTATTAAGTATTCATGTATGGAGAAACATAAATCAAAGAAGGTTTTATTTCTTATTTTGTGTGTTGTTGATTTATTGGTTGCAACATACGTTAATAAATTATATGAAAACAAATCTGTTCAACCACTACAACATCGAGATTACAGAGAACATAGAATTTATTATATAACTTGTAACACTTTTCTGACTTTTTATTACCTCCTGCTACCCTTGGTAAGGGAGGTATAGGGATCGTGCTAAAAATCACATATCGAGATTTTGGTAAATTGCCACGTTTTAAGGTTCCTAGAATCCATTTTTAACATTTTCACGATGATGTCTGTGTGTATGTGTGTATATATGTATGTATGTGTGTGTGGATCCTGTTTACGCTCTAACTCAAATACTATCATTCAGAAAGTTTTGAAACCATTCTACCTACCACCTACCAAGTTTGCTTTAATACTTTTTCTATATATTGTATGGATAAATTTATAAAGTAATATAAAAATTATATACATAGGTAAATGGCAGGAGGTACTGTGTTGGTCACATCAGATTTTTTGAAATTATGATTATTGTGACATGTTACCAGCTAAACAGATAATTATTTCTAAATTACATAATAAATTTATAACGAACCAAATAGATACGTATGGTTACTATTTAAGTCAACTGTATTTTTTTTCTATACCAACAACCATCTCAATAGGGTTGTTGCAAGAATATTTACGACGTAATTTTTAAAAATATTGGTCTGTATTGAGCATGCGTTCTGAATAACGTACTAATGGTGTTCTTACTTACCGCTAAGGATTTTCATATACAATCACTGTTCCGAAGTGATTCTTTGTTATGTTCAGTAGAAAATATAATTACATGTGGCAACAGTTCGCTTCTATTTTGACAAAATTGAATTTAAACAATTTCTAAAGGTAAAATAATATTATAGAATTTAATTACATATAGGAAAAGTACATTCCTTTCATAAAAGTTTTCACCGTTAATATTTTTATACGTTACCTAGGTAATAAGAAAGACAAGAAAAATTTTGCTGCGAGAAGAAAATGATTATTGTAAAGTTGGTTGTGAAAAATCTTCAATAATCAATTCAATAGTGAACCGAAGAATATTTAAAAAAATGTGATGTGGCCAGCACAATACCTTCCGTCAATTCTGTGTATTATGTAGGTATAAATTCCATGCATAAGTTTTCTTGCAAAGGATTCTAAACTTCCAGTAAAATTATTTCAAAAACAAACTATGAAAATTACACTTGACATTGACATCTTCTTCTTGTTTAGCTTTTCCCATTTGTTACGGGTCGCTCTTTTTTATTTTCTTCGTCCAATCATTTCGATTTTGCGTGTCGTTCTCATTCAGTTTCTTTTGTCTCAAGTCTTCCGCAATACAGTCCTTCCGTCTTATCTTTGGTCTTCCTCTCTTTCTTCAACCTTCTATTACTAAGCTTTTCATCCTTCTTCCAATATATCATCTCTCCTCGACATGTTCAAACCAATGTAATTGTCTCTTTTGTATCTATCTACAAACTTCTAACACTAGAGTTATTTCCCTTATACTTTCATTCCTTACCGTATATTTCCGTGTCTTCCCTGACATCTATCTTAATATCGCATCTCTTCCAAATTCATTTTCTTTTCATTGATACTGACATCTGTCAATTTGAATTATCTGAATATATTAGCAGTTTCCATGGTTAGCATAGCTGGCTGATTTATTTAATATCCTTATAATTCTTTAACTCTATATTTAGTGAATATGAAGTATAAAATGCAATCAAATCGTATAGAGAATAATATATTCTTTAAGTTATAATAACGTTAAATGTCAATAATTGATATTTAACTGTTAAAATCTTCAAATGAGGTACTTCCATTTGACTAATTATAACCAAAATCTAATCACCTCTTCTTCTGGATGTAAACTTGAGGAATACGAAAAAATTATAATTTTTGGAATCGTATTGAAGTTATGCTATCATACACACGGACACACACACACAGACACACATACATCCGTACAGACATCATCGTAAAAATGGTAAAATCATATTATATTTCACTAAAAACTCATCATTGAATTTTTTCACCAAAGACAATACCTTCCTTGTCTAAAGGTGACGGAAGGTAAATATATTTTTTTCTATAGCTTTATTCAACTCAAAATAGTTGACTAAGTGACATTTTAACCGCAAGAGTAGATAAAGAATTTTTATTTTTATTTACATAAAAATACAATATAAATTTTGGCGATTCATATTAAATATGACTTCAATTTTACAATTCATATTACTACATTTACTCACAACTTGTATTTTCCTGTACACTTGAGCATCAAGTAATAGGACCATAATATTGACTTTCTTTGTCTTCTCAGAAAAATATGCTAGGAGCAGGAGCACCTTTCATCACGCTGTTGATATTCTTCGCGCTTTTCCATTTTTAAAAGCAGTCGTATTCTTTTTCATATGTTTTTCGTGATTTTTGAGGCAATAATTTATCTAATGTATCTGATGCCTCTTCTTCATCATAAGTTTTTATTGTTAAAATTCCATTGTTTTGAAATGACCTTGTCCTTCCAATTTTGTCGTGCCGCTGATTATGTATAAAATACATATATTTTTATCTAATTATTTAAATAGCAAAACGTACTATTTAAAAAAAGGACAAAAAGAAATGACCTTTTATGTTTTCTAGAAAATAATTATCCTCTTAATCTTAACTAGTTAATTATGTAAATACAACGTAGTTTTACTTTTAAAAAACTGCACTGGAAAAACGCTATAAAGAATGCTTTAATTCTTTAGAACTACTAATAAAACTATATTCGTTACCATATTTATATATTATACAACAAGACGATTGAAAATTCTCGATTATACGAAACGTGTTGCCTGGAATAGGCAACTCGTTGAGTATGTCGAGAATTTTCAATTGTCGAGTTGTATACAGGCAGACTATATTATGAATAAAAAGTAAATTAATAAGTAAAAAGTAAATTGAACACAGTCCTACAGCCTATTTTTTTACAGAAACATCAAACTGTATGCCAGTATGCCAAATAACCTGTGGCAGTATGTAATCAAGCTTGTATTCAAATAATTATTTGTTTACTTCGGTGCATTTTGAGCTGTCACTGTCACTTCTGTCAGTGTCATTTCAGATGTCTACTTAAAGCATAAAAGCACGATTTTGCTTTTCAAAATCTAACTACAGATTCATTTATGTACTCGATACTGTGTTCGAAAGAAAACTATTATACTTTATGCTTCGTAAATATAATTCAAAAAGACATTGACCGTTCTGAGTCGGAGTACCTAGAACAAAATAATCAAACGCACCTATAAGTGAATATACGAAGGTAGGTATATTCGAATATTCAAAGGTTCGTATATTCGTTTACCATGGTTACTTAATAATAACCGCTGAAATACGTGGTAACTCAGGAAAATCACGCATTCTTATTGGTTTACAATTTAATGAATGATATAGTCATACGTAATATAACAAGTGATATGATTATCATCGATTATATTCTCGAGTGAAACCGAGCTGCAGATTTCACGAGTCCGAAGGACGAGTTGAAATGTGCTGCTCGGTTTCACGAGCAATATCTTCGATTATTAATCATACCACGAGCTTATATTTAATGAGAGAATATAATGAATTTTTGCAATCTAACCTAACCTAATTTTTGATATACATATACATATTGTATTAAAACATAGTACTTACGAGTTCTATTTAATATTTTGGAGTTTTAATTATTGTTATTATTTATTTTTATACTCAAAATTAACTGTCGATATCATAAATAAAGAAAACAAATCCCTTAATAACGACTATAAATACGGTGATAATTTCCTTGTTTTTTATCATCGCTGTGATAGACATATAGCTAGGGAGATTCTGAATGTAGATTGGCGGAAAATATGTCACGTGACTAAGGAATTATATTCTCATTAAAATATGATTAAAACTTGTCAATACCCATGTTTATGTTCCGGGCATAAAATGAATAGATTGATTGTTATTGTAAACCAGTTGGTATTGGTGTCAGGAACTCCCCTAAATATATTTGTTTTGATCGATGAACACATTGTAGCTATTTGAAAGTGTGTTGAATCCGTGAGAAAAAGAAAGAGTACCGAAGCATAGAGCGGAAACCTCGTAAGTGGTCGCGAGAGAGACAGAGACAGCAAAGTCGTGAGTGAGGAATGAGCGAGTCTTGTTGGTCGTGGTCGTCGTGCTCCGTGGCAACAACGTCATCATTTGGTCGCTGCTCTTTCTGTGTCTTTTTTGGAAAACTCATTTTTTACCAGCTTCCATTTCTCACTTTCTTAGTATCGGCCAGGCGAGGGTCCGATGATAAGACGCGGGAAAGCCCGAGCGACGAATGGCAATAAATAACAAGCAGCCTGATTAAATCTGCTATGGATACGCCAAAAGAAACATTAAAAAACAACGAATCTTTGCTTTTTCTGAATATTTTTATTTACACAGCCATATTCCAGAGATTTCAACATAAGCGTCGTCAAGGGGTTGCTTCTTCTCGCGTCTTACAATAAAAGATATCATTGTCTTTATGATTTACATATATCTTTCCCTTTTGTATGTGACAAAAATGCATACATTTATTTTTACAGGGTGTCTTAAGAAAAGATGTCGATAATTAACTAACATTTTCTTTAAATAATTTTAATGTCTGACTTTCATTCCAATCTCTTGATCATGATTATAAAAGTTTATATTTTCAGTTCTCCTTTGTAAACTTCGCATATTTACTGAAGAAAAGAATTTAATACTTTATAAATTTGTTAGATTTTTCAAAACTTTTCTTGCTGGTGTTCTGTGGTTCTTAAGAGTAGGGAAAAATGACAACTCTTTTGAAAAACTAATTACCATAGATTAAATGCTCCGTCAATTTACAAATAACATATCAGGTATTCGTATTATCCGAGAAAATATAGGGTTTTATACAGGGTGTTTATTAAACATAGGGCAAAAATTGAAGGGATTATTCCCTAGACCATTCTAAGATAATTTTGTCCTTTGATGATTTTTGAAAAGCCGCTTTGTTTCGAAGATACAGGGCGAAAAAAATTTTCGACAATAACAACATTTAATACCAAAAATTACATGTAAAGTTTCTTAATCTACAAGTACTGTTGAAAATGACTACCTCCAGCTACGATGCAAGAATCCGCCTAGCTTGTAATGAATTGTCATCAGCAAGTCCATAAATGAAATGCATGTCAGTTATCTCGGCGTTCGTATAGCTATTCATGATAAAGAGGACTTCACTAACAAAAGTTTAAGTATTATAGACAGAAAATACACGTCAAACAGCCAAACGTCTCAACAAATTTGACACATGACTTGCCTGCTGTTACTAGATTAATAATTTGAAAAATATCAAAATTGGTTTTGTCGAATTTTTTTTTTCGCCCTGTATCTTTGAAACAAAGCGGCTTTTCAAAAATCATCGAAGGACAAAATCATCTTAGAATGGTCCAGGGAATAATCCCTTCAATTTTTGCCCTATGTTTAATAAACACCCTGTATAAGAATAAGTAAACAGGAAACAAAATTATTTTGTTCGTCCTGGTTGCGTCTATGGTTTTGAACATCTCTTGTTATAACAGCATATTCAAAGAAACATTCTGCAAATATAATTGCCAATAATGGACGAGAAACTACCCTGATATTTTATTTACTTTCATTGTCTTTTTCGTTCATAACAACGTTAGTACCTAAAATACTTTAATATTTCAAGATCTATAACGGTCGTTTGTTATAATTAACAAAAACTGTTTCTGGAACAATGATTTAAAAAACATTTCAGGCAGTTTACAGAACTTGGTAAATAGTAAAGTGAAATAAAAGGCTTAAAGATAAAGAGAAAATGTTTTTTTCTTGCAGATGTGGCAGATTGCCAGTATAAGATGATTCAGTCATGAGGAAATAATGAACGGGAATAAGTGGCAAAAAATGTTATTTATTTGAGAGAATTTAATGATTCAAGTAAAGATATATTATAATTTATTATCTAAGTTTATGACAAACATTTTAGTGACCCAAAAGAAGAAATACATTAACCGATATTGTTATTTATTGTACTTAAATCTATCTACCTTTTATCTATAATAAAAGCTAAGTTCTATGATTTCAGTAGAATGTACAAAACAATCAACAATGCCACCATTTTATCATCTAAAAAGCGGTAATCCCGAGAAATCTAGCGTGGCTCAACACATGTTTATTAATAATCACAAAATTAACAATTCTAATATTAAACTTTTAAAACATATGAATAATGATAGATATTTAGATGCATACAAGAGCTTAATAATAAATAAATTTAAAAGTAATTTGATGAACGCAGATCTCGGTCCCATACCAAATACTAAATTATTCGATTTAATATAAACTTAAATTTTATAGGACGCTTTAAATCTTAAATTTCATTAGACGTTAAATCTTAGTTTGAACTGGTATTCATTCACCTGTGACTCCTATCCCTATTTAATCCCAGTTCTCTCCCTTGTTTATTCAGAGTTGTTAGACCTCTGGCATGGTTTACATGTTGAGTAATCTTAACTACTCTACTTAAACTTTTGTTTTTGTTCTACTGATGATGAGAACTTAGTTCTGGAAATACGTATTTAGCTTATAGCTTATATTATTATTTTAAGGTTAAGGGGTAATTGTTTTAGTTTTAGGTATAATTTAACCTTAGACTCCTATTATTATAATTAAATTTTACTCTTAGCTAAAAAAAAATTCTTGAATTCTCTTTTATCTGAAACTAACACGAAAATAAACATTTCTCAGGTCCTTTTATAAAAAAAATTAACTTTACGAGGATAAACAGGATGTTATTTAATTAAGCGGAGAACGCTATGGGTATGGTTACAAATAACCATATAGATAGAATATCTGGCAATAATTTTTGTTTTACATACTTTCTATAAGAACTGGACCCCCGTAAGAGTTAACAATTACGTGACGTGATAAACAGACTTAAAATTTTGTAAAAAAAATCTGATGTGGTCAGCACAATACCTTCCGTCAATCATGTGTACTATGTACAAATTCTATATATACGTTGTCTTGCAAAAAATTCTAAAGTTCCAGTACAATTATTTCATAAACAAACTATGCAAATTGCTCTTCTTTAGCTTTTCCCATTCGTTAGGGGTCGATATTTTTTTATTTTCTTCTTCCACTCATTTCTGTTTTGCGTGTAGTTCTCATTTAGTTCCTTTTCTCTAAAGTCTTCCGCAATAAAACCCTTCTATCTTTGGTCTTCCTCTGTTTCTTCAACCTTCTATTATTAAGCTATTCATTCTTCCTCTAATATATTTTTCATCTGTCCTCATGACATATTCAAACCAATGTAATCGTCTCTCTTTATCTTTCTAGAAACTTCTTACACTAGAGTTATTTCCCTTATTCTTTCATTCCTTACCGTATCTTTCCGTATCTTGTACATACAAATATTCAAAATTACTTATATTCACTGACGGTATTAGCGGTATTTCTTAAGGATATATGTAATATTTAATTAATAATACAATAAAAAGGAAATGCTTCCTGTAATGTTAATAAAACTGTTAATTCTTGACACTGACATTTTCCATTATTGTGTCAATTATAAATATTGAAATATCTCAACTGGTTTCCATGGAGTTGTTTGGGCAGGGAGATTTATTACAACAGCTTATTCTATATTATTATAATAATATATCTCTAAATCTATATAAAATATAATAAAAAAATTAAATGTATCTGATTGAGAATATAAAGATCTTTATTATTATATTAACATAAATTTTCAAAAAATATTTAGAAGATTTATTTTTTAAAAAAACTACCATTTCCGGTTGTCCTATTCAACTCTTCCCATTAATGTTAGATTGAGGAATCCGTAGTTAAACAGGTCTTTAGTCGTACAGAATTTGAGAAATCGTACCTCCACCAACATACACACACATCATCGTAAAAATGTTAAAATCGGATTCTAGGGCCAATACCAATACCTCTCTTAGCGAGAGGTAAAAAAGAAGAGACCGAAAAGTCACGCTGTATATATGTATATGAACAATTCTTTCTCAATCAAAATCAACCAGACAGAAAAAATGTACGTGACAACTGACGGTCGTCTTCGAAAAAATGGAACATTCGTGTTGAAGACTTCTTTAAGTACTATAAGAATGTCCTGCAAAAACAACATCTGTATCTTTACATTCTTCATTGTCTTGCTATGATACGTTCCCAAAATATTACCTTGTATTTTTTAGCACTGTACAATTTCTCTTTGTAATAATGTCGCTTCAAATTCCAGCCTTCTAGCCTTCATTTCAATTATGGTGTCTTCTGGTAACTAAACTAAGCTAACAAAGGTAAGCAATAGAAATTTTCTAATTCTACCACGTCTACTATAGTTTGTTATTGTTATTTTAGGCTCAACACTCAAGTTGAAGGTAAATTAGATCAATGGAGTCTCTCTCCAAACGTTACAAAATGTGGAACGTTATTTAAATTATAAACATTCATATGTGAATTACAGTTTCAATTTTCATTGGGTACATTTACTTTGTAATTACATTTTCAAACATTCAAACAGAAATAATAGAAATTACACACGTTCATAACTAATTTCATCTCTTTAAATAAGCCGCTGACAATTATTCTAAAAGAATATCGCATTTCCATATTCTTGCTCGGAATTATTCCCTCAGTTTTTAATTTCATTTGAATTACAAAATTACATATAGTAAAAGAAACAAAATGAATGCAATACATAGTACAAGGATAGGATGACATTTGTAGGAAAGGTAATATACATTTAAAATAGATTAATAATAAAAAATCTGATGTGGCCAGCACAATACATTCCGTCAATCCGGTGTATTATGTGTAAATTCCATACATAAATTTTCTTGCAAAAGATTCTAAATTTCCAGTAAAATTATTTCATAAACAAACTATGCAAATTGCACTTGACAGTGACATCTTCTTCTTTAACTTTTCCCATTCGTTAGGGGTCGCTATTTTTTATTTACTTCTTCCACTCATTTCTGTTTTACGTGGCGTTCTCATTCAGTTCCTTTTCTCTCAAGTCTTCCGAAATACAGTCCTTCCATCTTATCTTTGGTCTTTCTCTGTATCTTCAACCTTCTAAATAATGACTACGCTATTCATTCTTCTTCCAATACATTAAAAAAAAAACTCTATCCGATACATTTAAATTTTTTATTATACCTTCTATAGATTTAAAGATACAGATATATAATCTATAAAATAATCTGTTGTAGTAAATCTCATAGCCTATTCACAGCCCAAACATCTCCATGGTAACTACTTCAGAAATTAAAATGTCTGTAACTGACAGATAAATGTCACTAATGTCGTGTCAAAAATTCAGAGATAATACTAAAGGCTTTTTTTCTGGGAACGATATGTAATATTTTTTATTGTATTATTAATTATTTATTTCAAATACCCTCCAGAAATAATGCCAATCCCGTTAATGAATTGGAAAAACCTCGAACATATAGAAGAAATGGAGAAAACTTGCTCATAGAATGAATTTAAAATTATAGAAAATATGTAAATATAAAGATTAGGTGTAATTAGATTTTTTTGTGTGTACAAGAAATGTTAAATACAATACTTATATATATACCACAATGGAAAGGGCGCGAGAGGTATTGTGATGGCCACAACAGATTTTTTTATAGATTTATGTTGCTTTTTTACCTTCCGTCACCTTTAGGTAAGGAAGGTATTGTCTTTGGTCAAAAAATTCAATGATGAGTTTTTGCTAAATAAGCACGTTTTAGGGTCCATATAATACGATTTTACCATTTTTACGATGATGTCTGTATGTATGTGTGTCTGTGTGTCTGTGGGTGTGTGTGTATGACAAAAGTTCCGGATTCCATAATTTCAATACCACGATTCTAAAAATTATAATTTTTTCGTATTCCTCAAGTTTACATCCAGAAGAACAACTGATTAGATTTTGGTTATAATTGGTCAACCGGAAGTAGTCTCATTTGAAGATTTAACAGTTAAATTTGATTTATTGACATTTAACGTTATTATAACTTAAAGAATATATTATTCTCTATACGATTTGATTACAATTTATACTTCATATTCAATACATACAGAGTTAAAGAATTTTAAAGAAATTAAATTTTATAATTCAGCCAGCTATGCCAAACTTGGGAACTAGTAATATATTCATATAATTCAAATTGACAGATGTCAGTATCAATAAAAAGTAAATTAATGTGGCAGATATGAGGATGTTGAAGTAGATATTGGGGAATACATGGAAAGATACGGTAAGAAAATAATTCTAGTGTTACAAGTTTTTAGAAAGATACAAGAAAGACGATTACATTGGTTTGAACATGTCATGAGGAGAAATGAAGAATTATATTGGAACAAGAATGAATAGTTTAGTAATAGGACGTTAAAGAAACAGAGGAAGACCAAAGATAAGCTGGAAGGACTGTATTGCGGAAGATTTGAGAGAAAAGGAACTGAATGAGAAGGACATGCAAAAATAGCGACCCCTAACGAATGGGAAAAGCTAAAGAAGAAGAAGATGCCAGTGTCAAGTGCAATTTGAATAGTTTGTTTATGAAATAATTTTACTGGAAATTTAGAATCTTTTGTAAGAAAAATTATGGAATTTATACATTATACACGAGAATGACGGAAGGTATTGTGCTGGCCACAACAGATTTTTTTCTTATTTAAGTCAGTACTATATTACCTTCAAAAAAAAATATTCTTTTTATACACCCTGTATGCCCTTTAAGTTTGTACCGGAAATTGTGCTACAGTCTGTACACTATCGGCACGCAGGAGTAGAAATGAAATTTGAGAGTCACGAGTCACGAGAGGTCACGACTTCTCACAAGCGAGTGTTTTAACTAATTCTGTCTGTTCGTTAAGTTACAAAATTATTCTAAAATATGTGAAAAGTGAAGAAAGCATAATAATAAGTTTGGAAGCTACATTTATCTTGAATAAGTAAGGAGTGTAATAAAGGGCGGTATAATTGGAGTATTCTTATTTTGTTAAGAATAATTTGCAGCCGGTTGTGACATGTGCTTTAATGGAATCAGGCAAGTGGCCCGCACCGCCATTGTGTGCAAACTTTGCCAGAGGATTGCATTTACATATTAAATGAAAATTATGAGAAGTTAGGTGCATTTTGCGTCGGTTTGGCTACACGGAAGCGCGACTTCTACAAGTAAAGTGTAACTAGATATCGTAAGTTAATAGCGCGAATTACGCAGAGGAATTTTCAACGGGAGTGTCGACACTTATCCCAATGCTATTTGTTACATGGAAATAAATTTGTCGTGATAGTAGCCAACCATACACTCTGTTTTGGTTTGGGAATTCGCCGCGAGTTTGCTGTAGGGCCGACCCTATTATGACAGCATTATAAATTTATCCGTACGGGATTATCATTTATTATACCAGAAGCTTTGAAAAGACAATTATGTATGTTATCTTCATCAATGGCACAACAGGCCTGGTAAGCTATTAAACTAGAAGAAGTAAATAGGTTAGTATCATTTGTTAGATAAATTTATTCTACCGTCTTAACTAGAATACAATTTTTGGGTTGCTCCATGTTTTTTACCTCCCGCTAACCTTGGTAAGGGAGGTATAGGGATCGTGCTAAAAATCGCAAAGCGCAATTTTGGTAAATGACCATACTTTTTAAGGTTAACTTAAATACTATCATTCAGAAAGTTTCAGCACAATACCTCTCGCCATTTTCATTTTATGTTGCACAGGGCGCGAGCAGTTATGTGACATTCTTAACCTTAGCAAGCAGATATGGGGACCCGTGTCAAAATGACAGCTACTAATAATGTACATAGGTGTCAAGTATCATAAATTTTCATTGAAAACATTATGATTTCCAAATCCATGTGGATTATTTACCTCGACAAGTATATTGATGACAAATAAACATTAGGATATTTTGAAATTTTGAATGAAAAATTTATGACATATGACAATTGTGACATCTATGTAAATAATTACTAACAGTCACTCTAACACGGATCTTCATCTGCTTGCCAAGGCCAACAAAGTTACATGACTGCTCGTGCCCTATAAGTAACGAATTTAACATTTCTTGTACAAACAAATAATTGAAATTGTATTTATTTTTTTCGGTCCTTGAGAAATTTTGTCCTACTATTCTCATATGATTAAATTATTCAAATTCATTGACAGTATTAGCGGTACTTCTTGAGGATATATGTAATATTAACATACCTATAATTTAAATACATATTTAACAAATAATACAGTAACATAAATTAAATGTACTCGTACCTCCCAGAAAAATCTGATTTTTGACACTAACATTTTGAAATTATCTGTCAATTACAAACATTTAAATATCTCAACTGTTTTTTGGGCAACGAGATTTCTTTATAACAGAATATTTTATATTATTATATGCTATATCTCCAAACCTATACGAGATATAATAAATTTAAATGTGTATAAATAAATATTACTAAGAAAAAAAATCAAAAAATAAAATTTAGAAGTTTTTTTAAAAATCTGCTACTTCCGGTTGTTCAATTGTTACCAAAACCTTTTCAGATCTTCTCAGTAATGTCCGATTGGGAAATACGTATAGTTAAACAAATATTAAGTCTTATAGTTTTTGAGTAATCGTCCATCCAACGTCCCACACACATACACACACATACATCCACACACACACACACACACACACAGAGACATCATCGTAAAAATGTTAAATTGGATTATAGGGACCTTAAAACGTGCTTATTCATTAAAATCTGGATATGCGATTTTTACCATGAATCCAGTACCTCTCTTAGCGAGAGATAAAAATAATTATTTCAACTAACTCGATATGTCACTGACAGTTACATTTCATTTGTTTCAATAATACCCTAATGTGTTATAAACTGTTTATAAAATTATCAAAGTGTAATAGTAAATTTGAATGGCAAATTTAGAAAATCGTTATTCTCTTGTTTTTCTATATAAATATTTGATATTCACATACTTTTCAACCCTTTGCCTGCAAAAGATAATAAAATTAAAATCAAAATCTCAATGGTTTCAAACATTATTCGTTTTTTATTAGCCACCCGGTATTATTTTCAAAATGATAAGTGAGACAGTCAATTCCAAAAATGAAATGCAATTCTAGTTATTGTAAATTCATTACGAATTGGAATTTTCAACGAGAATGTCGTTACTTATTGTATGCTATTTGTAACGCGGAAATAAATTTGTCCCGATAGCAACAAACCACGTACTCTATTTTGGTTTGGGAATTCACTGAAGTTTAGCTGTTTAGCTGACCCTACTTTGACAGCATTATAAATTTATCCGTTTGGGATTATCATCATTTATTATACGAGATGCCACGAAATGACGATTATGTAACATATATAAATACATGTATTTCTACACAGTGTTCCAATTCCGAAACGGTGGCTGTGTTCACAAACAGATATCAATAAATCATATATTTTAGTTTTGGGGCGGACATCAGCTGACATTTCAAGGACACTTCTGTGTGGCATGTGGAAAACACACCACAGAGGAAAATAAATAATTTATTATATGTCTAATAATATATTAGGGTATACAACTAACACCAAAGTTCAGCCTATAAATTTCTTGTTGATCTGGTACGGACTAGAATTGGAATAAATACAGAGGTAAAAATATCTGCATAAAAGTTTTTAATTTTTTTAAATAAATACAATTTTATTTATTCTCATTTTTTTATAACATATAGAACGAACAACAACAATTAACTGTTTTCATACCCTGCCTGATACCACGGCGATAATTAATATATATATATATATATATATATATATATATATATATATATATATATATATATATATATATATACCGGGTGGCGCTCGAAGTCCGTTACATAGGGATTTAACATGGGAATTAAGAATAATTTGAATATTTGCCTCCCATTAAAACTTATTGTAGTAAAACTTTGCACACATGTTTGGGAACACTTATTGCATTATATCAATAACAAATCGTTTAAAATTAATAAATAATAATTAAGAGAAATAAGAAAATGTTTTAGCAATTTTAAAATAATACTTATTATCACTCATAAAAGGATGATTAAGTCATAAGCGACCGTAGCACAATGGTAACGTACTTGCTTCTTGTTCCAAAGGTACTGGGTTCAAACCTAGAACACCTCCTTAATTTTTTTAAATTTTAATTTTTACTATGTATTTTTGTGTTTTTATTTGTTTTAATTTTTTATTTATTTTTATTTGTTTTTAATTGTTTTTAAAATTGCTAGAACATTTTTTTATTTTACTTAATTATTCTTTATTTATTTTAAACAATTTGTTATTAATATGATGCAATAAGTGTTCCCAAACATGTGTATAAAGTTTTATTACAATAAGTTATAATGGGAGGCAAATATTCAAATTATTCTTATTTCCCATGTTAAATGCCTATGTAACGGATTTCGAGCGCCACCCGGTATATATGTGTAGCGTATTCTACTTAAAGTTGGCTGTATAATGTGTAATAGTGTGTTATTATTATTGTAATATTATTCAAAGCGGTGAACGATTTAGTTATTTAAAAACAAAGGAAGAATTTTGTAAAAATTTCATGTCCTTGATAGTTCTGATTGAATGATAACAGGTCTACTTGTAACAATAATGAAGCCCTCCAGTTTTACCTATTTTCTTTTATTTTATGAAACTGATCTGTACTTCTAGAATGTCTATTGTTCTTCGTTATCATATTTTTATATCATATATCATGTTAAACTTATATTGTTTTCAAACAATGAAATTCTCCAATAAATTTATCTAATTTAATTCTTCAATTATGGGATTACTTTCTCTACGATATATTAAAATCTAATATTACGCATTACAAAACATGTAAGTAAGTCTGATGCAATCGTGATCAATTAAAACACTCTCAAATTTACACAAGATTTTCGAATGTATTTCTATTCTTTAATAATAAAAAAGTGTTATTTGTAGCAAGTACTCTTGAATGTATTATCCGAATCACTCCGTCGTACTCCGAAATTTATTCTTTTGGCATGACAATAGATCGTAAAGTACAAGAAGAATACAAAGAAGGTAACAATTCAATTCGATATCTGAGATTAAAGTGTAAAAATAATTACGTAGTTATCTGATTCTTTGCGTCGCGCTTAGTGGAGCATAGACCAGGAATTCCACTTGTTACTTGATTAATTGTACTTAACCAAGATTTCTGTTTCGACTTGCGGTACCTACAACTTCAAATTACATGGTTTCGAGGTAGTTGTACCCAATTGCTATTGTTTTCAACCAAAATTACCATCGTTAAAAAGAAATGATATTTTTGTGTGTTTGTAATTTTATTTTCAGTGCGTTTTTAAAAATGATAAACGAATGAAATATGCGAGGATTCTAGATAATATATAGCTGGGTATTAACATGTCTGTTTTGACATATGAATATTAAGTTTTAATCTGATGTATTCAAGATATATTTTTCTTTTTTTAGTGAATAAAAAACATAATAGCTAGTGGTAATCCATAAATGATATTGTCATTAAATATGTATATATATAATCTACTAACCACTTTTATATTTGATGTGTATGGATTCAAATCAGTCTACTAGAGTTATTAAAAGTAGATATATATATATATATATATATATGAATTATTTTAGATATTTCATTTAAAATTCCATTTGATTTTAGGAATTCAAGTTCTTAACTTGATCCCAAGGTTATTATTTTTTAAAATGAGATACATAATATGGATACAAAGATGACGATTATCGTTAAGTAGATATAACGATTTTCATAATAACGATTTTGTTATGATAACGATTCGTTAAGCGAATATTTTACAGAATAGGCCTGTAAGGGTGATTAGCGAGAATTTGATTAGAATTATATTATCTCTGTCAATCATTTATGAATCATTTTAAAAAAAATACTTCAAGTTATAGTTATAGAAAAATGAATTGCACGTATTTTTACTTCCTTGTACGTAAGTAAAGGAAGTATTGTAATCGCGAAAAATTTCGTTCTTCAGATTTCAGCGGAAATATCCATTTTGATCATCCCTGAATCCATTTTGACTAATTTCGTCGTGACGTCTGTACATACGTACGTACGTATCTCGCATAACTCAAAAACGGTAAGCCGTAGAAAGTTGAAATTTTGTATTTAGGACTCCTATAACATCTAGTTGTGCACTTCCCTTTCTGGTTATTACACAATTTCCAGAAGTGGCACTTTATATGAAGCCTATAATAGATTTTAATGAAAAACTGTTTTAAAATATAATCCAAAACTCTTCAAATTTGGTATACAAGACTTTTATGTCAATCGAAATGACATAATAAATTTTGGTTAAATTAGGCTAACCGGAAGTGGTACATTACTTGAAGTTGTTAACAGTTTTTCTTGAATACAATGATTTTATTTTGATTTTAGAAATAAATGCTTCAGTTTTAGAGAATTAATTTCTGCGTCTAGCACATCAAGTATTATTAAATTAGCCCTTTGTATAAGCGAGATATGTAAATTTAAAAATTATATATTTTTTTTGTTTTTGTAATAAAGCTTGCTATGGATTAGGACAAAAACCTTAAAAAAATGTTCATGTCAAATTACGTTAAATACGTGCAATTTTATGATTCGTACAATAACAAATATTATATGTCCACATCAGATTTTTTATTTGAAGTATTTTTCTTTAAAATAATTTATAAACGACTGACAGAAATAAAATAAAGCTAATCAAATGTTTGCTAATCACTCTTAATTACTGTTCATACTAGCGGTCATAGTGTTTATTCTTACGTTGTTTATTACATAGTGGTTTTTCCTGCTATTCATTTATACCTTGGTGAATATGTTTTAAATAAAAATAGAAATTAAAACGTGCTTATTCAATAAAATGTGGATATGCGATTTTTAGCATGAATCCAAAATGTTTTGTTTAAACTGCTAGATGTCACGTTGTATTTCTAAACTGTATATACAGTAAAATTTTTGAAAGATGTCCGATCAAGGGCACCTGTATCACGAACGAATTAACAAATAGGCATACATTTATCTCTTTCTTTTGCAAAGGCTGTAAGAGTGTGTGATAAGGATGGATATAACACGCTTGTCTTTCATATTGTTTCGACTAAGTTAGGACATTCCATTTACAAACGATGCTCGTTGTTGATAATACTTTCGCTGTAACGTAAGTTTATTTATTAACTCAGATACATTACCTGGATTCATAGCCGTACGTATATCGTTATATTCTGTCAGAGTCACTGGCACTGACATTGTGTCAGAATCTTATTTTTAACATATTTGGTTTTACATTTGCTTATAAACTTACTGGTTGACTAATTTTTGAATTTTGAATGCTTTTCCTGTAATATATATTTTTATAATAATAAAATAACGCTAGTATCTTACGTACCCTCATAAAAACTAAGCAAACGACACTATGAATTTGTCATGATGGGCGGAGCAAAAATCTGAATTCATACAATTCTTAGACAACCTTGATCGGACATCTTTCAAAAATTTTACTGTAGGTACAAAGCATGTTATCAAATGACACATTAGCGCTGGGCAGTTTAGAACCTACGAGTAAATATTTCTAATTTAAACGACACAAGCAATGTATGTATGTTTTGCAATAATGCTTAGTAGAATAATATCAACAAAACCCTGTATGTTTTGTTTATGATTTAATTACGTTAAAATGTTTCATTAACCTACATATACAAACGAGTGTATGTCAATATTATAATTAACAACATACATAATTCATGAGTTTCACATTAATAATTCGTAAAATTAGTAAAATTCATGATTCAAAATAAAATTACAGATTTCATCAAGTAGAGTACTTAGATTACACTGTGGTCAGTATTATAGATGTACCTGCCCCGAGCTAAATTTCAAATTTAATGAATCCCAGCGTATTCATTTCAGGGAATATATACAAGATAAACCAGTGCATGCAACATAATTCTCTGTACATAAAGTTAATTTTGTGCAGAGCAAAACCAAACCAGCAGACAGGGGCAGGGGGTGAAGAGAGGAGCATGACAAATATTCCACCGCAGTACGGTTGCCGCTAACCACTCGACACACTGTACATATACACGAGCGATGCAGGAGCAGGATACATGCTAGGATTTGTGCGCACGAACGCAGCTTTGCAACGGGTTTTTACTTGTTTTACTACACAGATTTGATAATTTAAGCTAGGTTGTAAATACGAGGGGATGTAAAATGGATTTAAAGTTAATAACAAAGACGCGCTTTTACTCCGCAGCATATTCTATTTTATTTTTATTTTATGTTGTTTATGCGTTAATGGTATCATATTTGAAAATGTTCGTTTGTAGTATTACCTAGTTTATTACAGATATCCTGTATGTAATTAGATTGTTATATGAAATCTACAGGGTGTTATATTTTAATGGACCCAGCAAATATCTCGCTTATTTATTAAGTTAGTATTTTTTTTCATATAACATGATTTATACAGCAACATGTAAGCTACTTGATGACGGATGTACATTCATGATACCACTTCCGGTTTATTAGTAATTAATATCAACTTTGAAATTTCAAATGGAACATATTATATTTTTTTACAAATTTGAAATTTGCTTTACAATCATGTAAAATAATCCATATGTTACATTATTAAAAAGTAAAATGGCGGGTACTTTTTTATACACCTAGTCGAAAAGAGAATAGTGTGCCATGACTATGGCTTGAAATAAAACAATTAACTAAAACAATTGTAACACGTTAAATGTCAACCTGTAAATACCCAGTAATAATTGTTCTAACCTTTATTATTAGCAAGTTTCATTGTAGTCCCTTATTAATTTATTATAAAATGAATTTATCTAACTCAGAAAAAGAGGCCGCGGGAGTCATTTTGAATATTTGTTGTAAAATCATTTCGTTTAATAATAATAGTTACAATTGTTTTAGTTCATTGTCAGACAAACAACGTCCTTATTGTTCTTGATACTTAATATACTATTGTTCCTGTATCTCATCCTGAGGCGTCCATATGAGGAACCCTGATCGTTTGCCATTGTTATATTTTACATATTATTATTTTTTCCATATTTCCTAATAAAATATAACAATGATGAAAAAAAACACAAAAAGGTACTCTTACGAAAACCTGATATATTTTAATTTCTAGAAAATGTCAAGCACCTATCTAAAAAAAAAAGTTACCAACTAAGTAACAATTAAATTCATTAAGTTCATTCTTGGATATATCTTTCATTATCAAGGTAGTAATAAAGTGATGATCCAGAATGATTGAAAGTCACGTGACGTAAAAAGTTCTCATTATGATCAAAATTATCTTATACGAAAAAAAAAAAAAAATTAGCATCAATTTCCGGCAGTGTCAAATTATCTAACCTATATTATCGACATTTGGAAAAGTCAACGGCGTTTTTATCTTTTAAAATTAATCTGATATATATTCAAATCGTTACGTTAGAATGGTGTTACGAAAAAAACATGGCAAATTTATTTGGCAGCCTATAATTGATTCTTTTCTAAATATCCTGAATACATTTATTTTCATTCCATTTCAAAAAGTCACTATACGCCAATACAATCTGTCAATCGTATTTCACTATCACAACGATGCGGCAAACAAAAATCAGAACGAGGTTGAACCTTCAATCATTCTGGATCATTCTGTATTACAGATTCATATATATATATATACAGGGTGTTAATAAAAAAACTTTACACACTTTAGCAGGTGATAGTAGAGATGAAAACAAGAAAAAAATTCTAATACACTTAGGTCCAATACTCATTGGTTTTTAGAAAATTTATGTATGGAATTTGTACATAATACACAGGATTGACGGAAGGTATTGTGCTGGCCACATCAGATTTAACAATTAAGGACTCTAGGTGCTTACGATCAATTGTAAACAAAGTTGCAGCCGTTGTCGAAGAGACTCACGCATTTGATCGTGTTAAATCTGATGTGGCCAGCACAATACCTTCCGTCAATCCTGTGTATTATGTACAAATTCCATACATAAATTTTCTAAAAACCAATGAGTATTGGACCTAAGTGCATTCGAATTTTTTTCTTGTTTTCATCTCTACTATCACCTGCTAAAGTGTGTAAAGTTTTTTTTATTAACACCCTGTATATATATATATACGGTAAAAAAAATTAAAGATATCCGATCTAGGTCATCTGTATCATTAACATATTGTTATATATTTATATCTCTCATTTACCATAACACGAAACACTGATATCGTATCAGTATCTTATTTTTCACATATTTGGTTTTATATTTGCTAATAAACTTACCAGATAAACTTAGATTTGAATTTTGAATGTTATTACTGTAATATATATATATATATATATATATATATATATATATATATATATATATATATATATATATATATTTATAATAATAAAATAACAGTAGTATTTTATGTACCCTCATAAAAACTAAGTAAACGACACTGCTGAATTTGTTGGACTGGACGAAGCTAAAATCTTAATTCATACAATTCGCAGATGACTTTGATCGGACATCTTTAAAAAAATTACTTTACATAAATATTCGATAATCTGCCGATTTTAAAAATAAAGAAGAGTATATTATTTTTCATTTGTGGGTAAAATATATCTTTACTCACTTATTACCATACGAGCCCAATCCCAAATGTATTCGTACCCTCTGAAAAAAAAAATATTAACAACAAGAAGAAATAAATTTTTATATTACAATAGTTAAGATTATATTTCGGCAATTTTTTATTTCATGTATTAATAAAGTGTACTGGATTTAAATAAAATGTTATTACCTAACAGACACATCCTAATTTTTTTAGTTCCAACACTAAATACTTAATACAATATTTATGTTAGTATTATTTATAAAACTGAAGGTAAAGGAAACTGACAATATATTCGATTAATTACTATATTAAATTTTTTTTTTTAGAAAAAATATTTGCAAAGTGATATTTATTTATTAAAGTACCACCTACAATTATATTAAGAACAAGAATAAATAATTTTCTGGATGCTATGATTATTACTCCAATTCAACAAATTTTGATATGGTGTATTAATAGAGTGTATATAACTTCAATACATTGCTTATAATAAAATTTCTTAGGTTTAATAATAATTTATTTGCAAATAAACCATTGTCTGCATTCTGCATGTGACAAATGTTTTCGTTTTTAATAATTCGCAAATAATTTTTATTAAAGTAATAAAATTTAAGATGGCAATTAATTGAGTATATTATCAGTTACCTTTACTCTCAGTTTTGTAGGTAATACTAACATAAATATGGTATTATTTACTGTTGGAACGAAAAAAATTAGTTAATAACATTGTATTTAAATCCATTACACTTTATTAATACATAAAATAAAAAATGCCCAAATATAGTCGTAACTATTGTAACCTAAAAAAATATTTTTTATTGCTGTTAATATATTTATTTCAGAGGGTACGAATATATTTTGTGTTGGGCTTGTAAATACCTATTATAAATATTTCATTCATTCAGATCCTACCTTATCATTTTGTGAGTCGTGTATTGTTAAATTTGTACTTACCTAGAACAAAAAAGAAATATATATGTTATACATATTTACAGAATTGGATCTTATACATGTTATTTTTTTAAATGTTTATTTATAACGGGATAATTGATTTGAATTTTTCAACTACGCTGTACGACATACAATGGACCCATTTTGTCTGTTCCCGCCTGAAATTTTAAGAATAGGCCAAACACATTACATTTCATTAGGCACTAGGTAAATAACGGGTGTTTTTTTAGAGGTATAGAACTTTAAAATGAAACAAAACACATACAAATTGTGATAATGGTCATGGTATTCGCTTTATTAGACAGATAATTTTATGCCATTAGTGTTTCAAAGCGCAATCTGGAAGTCCAATTTTCGACTACTTTTTGGAGCAGCTGGGGCCATATTTCGGCAAGAACGCGACGAATGTTGGCTTCCAAGTCGTCCACCGTCTGTGGTTTATCGGCGTAGACTACCGACTTTACATATCCCCACAGAAAATAATCTAACGGTGTTAAATCACACGATCTTAGAGGCCAATTCACAGGTCCATTACGCGAAATTATGCGCTCATTGAATAATCATTCACCGAATGTACGACGCACACGATAGTCTAGCGGCTTCAATTCTTGCATGAGCTGGATCTTGCAAGCTCGTAAACCACAAAATCTTTCATAAAGTGGATGGACACAGCTCCAATTGCTGTGCACGATGGCGAATAGACTCATTCGGGTCCTCGTCAATACTACGCGCCACAGCAGCAACAACTTCTTTGGTGCGCGCTGTACGAAATCTCTGCGGATGCGCATTATCAATTAGAGTATGCGTGGTACGAAAACGATCCATGGTTATTCGAATTACTTGTTCGGATCGACGATTATATCGACCGTAAAATTGACGTAGCGCACGGTAAGTTTCGCGAATTGAACCACGATTTTCGAAATAGATTTGCACAATTTGTAAGCGTTGTTCTGGCGTACGTCTATTCATAGTGAAATGGCAAGCCAAATTGAATACAAATTAGCTGTCAGCTGTCAAATTGACTATCGCTGGAAACAGGGATGCCAATTCGAAAAACAAACCTTTAAAAAAAACACCCATTATTAGTACTTTACATCGAATAATCACAGTAGGTAAAAAAGCAAAACAAAATTTTAAAATTCACTTATGAAATGTAGCATAGATTGCATATTCATGTATGTGCCGAAAACATTTTCGACATATGACACGAAATTATTGGCTCGAATTGAAGCTCTATTCATACTAGATTTTCGGTATTCAATTATATAAACTACAAATAATTTTGATTTAACAAACAATTTAAAATGATTAAATATGCTTATGATAAGTAGTCATCGACTGCTTAATTAAATTTTTGATACTTATAATAGATTCAAAAAGATTAATTGAATTGAATATACTCGTACATTTATACATTATGTATATTACATCCAGAATCAAAAATATGTCGAAAGCTTTTGAAATATTATGATCCTTTATAATAAATTCATTCCCAATATTAAATCATATTGTGATTTAATTTAATTTTGATTTGAATATTCCAATGATACAATAAACTTATAGAGGATATAATTAAATATTTGTCATATTCAGCGAAATTCATTCGATACTATTATGAAAAGAGAACGATAATAATATTTAATTGTGGGTAATTTCTCGACTGTGATGTGGATTAGGTGTTAACAATTACTCGAAAGATCAGTCAAATGACAACGTACAAACGAAATCGTTTTTTAGAGCAAATGGATGTGTATATGCTCCTTGAATTTTTTGTACGATGTTTAATAAATTAACTGAATGTTTTGTACGAATGTATTTTGTGTACATGAATTGTAACAATGTATAAGATCTTACTACCCTGAAGAAGGTGCAAGGGTGCACCGAACTTTCGAGTAATTGTTAACACATAATAATATTTAGGTTTAAAATACTGTTTGTATTTTAAATGATTAATGATATTCCATTTCTTTAATATTCATACTAATTGGTGTTCCAAATAAATATTATTTTTGTTAATTGTGCTTTTGTTTTCCCAAAAATTCTATATGTTATAAGGCCCCTGTGGCGCACTCTCCACGCCTGTAATGAGGTGACGCATGGTATACGCATGCACGGTACATGTATCATTACCGACATCTGTGTATGAAGCAGATTGGCACAGTAATGGTTAATATGCAGTGATGATATATTTATTTATTAATTTAACTTTTGTCAAAATTGTGAAATTATATGTAAAACATGATTCGAAAATGCTCTTTGATTAACTCTAATGGTATTTTAAGAAAATGATTCACTAAGTTCTAGGTAATCTTTCGCAATTTAATTTCAAATGACAAATAAATAACTGTTAAAAATAATGCTCATTAATTCTAGGGTGACCCTCGTATAATATACAGGGTGATCACGCGAGAATAAACCAGCAATTATCTCCGTTATTAAACGAGATAGCGATTATCTTAAAATAAGAAAATTTACTATAGGCAATATGGACAATAAGATGTCGTATCAAAAATGGGTTCTATTACTTGCCGTTCAGAAGTACGTGATACCAATTTTGAAATTTCAAATGGAACATACTATATTTTTTTATATTTTTGAAAAATTTACAATGATAGTAAAAAGGAAGGCCGTTGTATTAATGAAAAGCAAAATGGCGGACGTTTGAAATATCTTACAAAATAAGTCAAGAAAGTGTGGAATTGTGTTTTATTGGATTTGTTGCCTGGGCACGTCATGTAAATGAATTTATTTAAAATATACCATCATCTATGAACAAAAAAAAAACAATAAAATCTCACACACTTGATTTTTTTTTTCATTCATTATATTCATATTTTAAATGACCGCCATTTTATTTTTTAATAATACAACAAACTACTTGTTTATAATCACTGTAACGCAAAATTTATGTACTTTTCAAAAATATAAAAAAATATAGTATATTCTATTTGAAATTTCAAAGTTGGTATCATATACTCCGGAACCGGAAGTAACGGAACGCTTCTTGATAAGACATCTTATTGCCCATATTGCCCATAGTAAATTTGTTTTTTGCACGATCAGGTTTTTTTTTTAAACTTTACCGATAGGGTTTCCAAGGCAGTAAGTTTTGTTTACAAATTACTGATCAGTAAGTGATGTGGTACTGATCAGTAAGTGATGTGACTGACCGGTAAGGGATGTGACTACCTACCGATCTGGAGGCGGTGAAAATTACATAAATAAAAAATCTGATGTGGCCAGCACATAACCTCTCGCCGTATATTTTACCTGGCTGTATGCATAAAGCAAAGATTATTTTTATAAATACAAATAATATATTCATATAAATCTATGACATATAAACTTCTTTATTATTCAATAATAGCATGTCTCAACATAAAGATATTTACCATAAATTATGTTACAATAAATTACAAAGTAGAGTTTACCATATATAAATATTAGGCTGGTAACAGCAATTTTCAATTCGAACAACTTTGTTTACTTTCTCTTCATATTCTTTTAGTAAAAACATTAATTTTGGGCGGTCTAAAATGTATATATCTGGATTGTGCATCTATTCTTATATATCTTCTTTTACATTTTATTTTTTCATACTTGTTATATCTAAATAACACTAATTCCCTTTAATAAAGTGACGGATAGATTGCACTCCGATTATTCTTATATCGATGTGTAATTTTGTCAATATTTACAACTTACTTGAGAAGAATTTGATAGCTTTTTCGCAATTCAAAGTTACTCTAGTCTACAGTACTGGTGTACATTGTCCCATAATGTTTGAAACAAATTTAAGTCCTTCAACCTAGACTTGTCATCTCCATAATAGTCACAGATCAAGAATTAAGGGATTCTCCAAATACATTTTTCTTTCATTACTCATTATTTCTGACACTGACATTTATCTGTCAGTTACAAATAATTTAAATTTGCAACTATTTTTCATGGCATCCTTTCGGTTGTAAAATTAATTACAACATTATTTTATATATTATATTCCTTTTATCTCTAAATCTATAAAATATGTATAAAAATATTTAAATGTATCAGAAAGAGAATTTATTTTTCTTTAATATTATCAAGAAAAATTTTCAAAAAATAATATTTAGAAGATTTTTTTTCAAGAATCTTCTACTTCCGGTTGTCCAATTATTACCAAAACCTTTTCAGATCTTCCCATGAATGTCCGAATGGGAAATACGTTGTTAAACAAATTTTAAGTCTTATAGTTTTTGAGTAACCGTCCTTCCAACATCCCACACACACACATCCACACACACACACACACACACACACACACACAGACATCATCGTAAAAATGATAAAATCGGATTGTAGGGACCTTAAAACGTGCTTATTCAATAAAATCTGGATATGCGATTTTTAGCATGAATCCAATACCTCTCTTAGCGAGAGGTAAAAATAAATGTACAATTTTTAAAGCTTTAACGATAACAAAACAACGATCATAGCTTACTTAAAAATGGCAACTATTTTTTTTAAAATGTCAAAATAATTATTAAATAATTCTAAACTTTAATTTGTTATTATTGGGACGATCGTGCAAAAAATATAATAAGCATTGCGGGCATTAAGTGCTTCTTACCGGTATCGGATGTTTGGAGATCGAGACGAAGTCGAGATATTCAAACTAATCCTCAACCGGTAAAGTGCACTTACTGCCCTTAATACTTAAATAACTATATTTGACGATAAACGCTATCTCGCTTAATAACGGAGATAATTGCTGGTTCATTCTTGCGTGATCATCCTGTATGTCGGTTCGGTTTAATTTTGTTTATTGTTACACATATTATAAATTATTGTAATGTGTTTAATATTTCCAATTTAGGGTACCTTAATTATTAGTGTAACAAATGTTATACAATACAATTTGCATGAAATTTAGGCCATAACAGAGCACAGAGTATCTGTGTAGCGCGTGTGTATCAAGTGAACGCCCCAGAGTCGAGAGTTACAATTTCCGTTTTTGTATAATGCAAATATCTGAACGGAAATTGGTGCACCTCACATGGCCAATTTGTTTCTCTCCTTCTGCCCCTCTTCCAATTTACGCGGCGACCACGCCTTCCACTCACACATATACACACATACACCCCACGAGAGGAAATGTGCGTATGTGTGCGTGTGTTTTCGCAAAACATACACTATCTGCTATTATAAACACGTGTAGGAAAGCAATTTGAATTTTCTCTCCACGCAAAACTCAATCGTTTACTCAAGGAAAACGACATTCAGCAAAAAATACAACCAGAAAATTGGATTTCCCGTTGAATATGTGCAACGAAAAAAAAACCTGTTAATTGTAATTCACTTTTAAATTTGTTCTACTTCCCTATTTACTTAGTTCTATACTAATTGATAGTTTCACTAACGGTTGCTGAATTTTAAGCATTGCTTCTTATAATTTGGTAGCAATTATTAGAAACTCATTTGTCTACTTTATTTAAATAAAGGAAACTGGAAACTCCAAAAACGTCTTATTCACACTGTTCATTTAATGACGAAGTTACCGACCGGTTTCGATTATTTAGATGATTATTTTCAAGGTACCGGTGTGACTACAGAGGAAATTATAAATGTACAAAAATATATAATAAAATAAATACAAAGTACTTACACAATTACGAAACAATAGAATAAAATAAAAATATGACAGAAAATTCATGTAGGTCATTATGGGCTTTATGAGGCAATTTTAATAGGTGCTACAGGAATTTTCTATCGTCTTTTATTTGAGCTACATGCTAAAACTTTATTTTTACTTATTTTGAAAATACCTATATGAAAAAATGAAAACTATTAAAAAACAAATGAAAAGATTAATGACATATCATCAATTGTTTATTTCTAATGTTATTTTCTTTATTTATACTCATTTTTCTAATTTATATACTTCAGAAAATATAATGAACCACCTTTTTCTAATTGTGTCAAAGCCAGCTATAACGATGATGAAAAATAAATTAACTAATCCGAAAATAATTCTCTAAAACTAATTTTGAGAACTTCATTGACAGAATCAAAATAAACAAATGATGATCTATAATTGATTTTTTCGTCTGTTTCTGAATAATTTTCAATTTTTTTTCTCCCAATAACTTAATAATTCATTTTTTATTAATGACTAATATTTTAAATCTTGAGATAGCAAGGGTGGCCCATTTAAAATGAACACCTGTATAGTACCTACTAGTTTCTGAAATTTCTCGAATTTTTTTGAAATCTCAAGAAATGCAAATAATAATTTTTGATTCCCGGAAATAAAAAGCTTTAAGAAATGAGAATCTCTATATTTTTTTATTTTAATTAAGTTTAATAACTAAGTAACTACAGTTAACTTCGTTATATATAATTTTATATAAAAAGATAGGCTTTGTTCAGAACATCTGGTTTCCAGAGAAGAGAGTTCAAAAGTATGAATTCATTCTTAATGATTACATCCTCTAGCAGGATAAATTTTATAGGTTCTGTACCACATGTACTTTAAAAAAATTCAATTGCTAATTTCGAACTATCAGAATGCGGAAACCAAAATAAAGAACAGTATTGTAAACTAGATCACATAAGCGTGAAAAAGAGGGATTTCAAAGAAACTATGTTTTTAAATGATTTAGTGTTACGTATAATAAAACCAACTGTTCTATTAGCTTTATTCACCGCATTGATTACATGGTATTCAAATGTTAGTTTTGGATCAAAAGTAACACCTTAGGCTTTCACAACACTTGAGCGGTTCAAATGCTCATTGGCTATAGTATTTATATATGCAATACGATTGAAAACAAAGTGCATAAAACAACCTGTCTTTCAAATTAACATTACTTTTTTATAGGGTCAATGGCATACAATTTACATCCACTTCTGTTTGGCAAAGGACGATGGAAAAAGAAATGGAAAAAATTATCGAAATTAATATTTAACGATAATATATGTTTGTTTACAAGAGGAATTCCCCAGATTTTCCGTGAGCAAGGAAAGAAGCTCCAAGAGGCCTGGTTGATTTATTCATCTGTGTTTTGCTGGAACTTTGGCTGTTGACATAATATATCTCCCAATACGGAATACTTTGTATTGATTCCTCTAAATTATACTTGAAACACTTTGGAAGTTCCCAAAGTGCATCGGAAACAAGGGGTTGTGACCCGACAACGAGTAGGGGAGTGTTCGTTATCTCCCCAAAGATCACGTGTTGACATTGGATTTGCATGGCGACAAAAAGAAGAATAACGAGACGTGCACGGAGACCAGCCAACTCTTCTTTCCTAGCGCAAACAAGTGAATTTACGACGGCGTCGCTGAATTTATTGTCTCAAGAATAAAATGTGAATTTTACCGATACCTTACACTACTATTTCACTGTCTTACAACCGTCCCCGACTAGAAATTGCAGTTTGTAATTGATACTAATCTCTTCTCGTACAGACGTTTTTATATACTCTGACTACAACGATAGATTAAGAAGTTTCCTAACAAAATTATCTGACAAAAAGGTTAACAACTTGGAATACAAAGTCTGATGTGGCCAACACAATACCTCCCGTTTAATTTAATTTTCATTCATGTATTTAGAATTCTATCAAATGATGCATTTGTTTTCGGTTTTCGCCGCGAAGCGAAAATTTGGTGCCATGCGTGTCGCAAAATCTTCGCCTACAAGTGTACAAGTCGAGGCAAAAGTATTAAACTAACGTTCCAATTTAATTCAAAAACAAAAATGTTTTGTCAATAAGTCAGCATTTTTATTCATGTCAAAATAAAATAGCTATTATGTTGAATGGTGATCTCAAAAACCCGACATATTATACTTTTTTGCAAGGTAATATTAAAATAATTTAGTAAGTTCGATCCCGACCGACGCCAAAAATTACATCGAATTTTAATGGCACAAAATTGACCCCTGTGGCGCACTCTCCACGCCAGCAATGAGTGCCTGTGAGGTGACGCCTGGTAAGCGCCCGCGCGGTACAAATATTTCATCATTACCGATATCTGTGTACACAGCAGATTGGCACACCCAGCAATAAGTAATATGCCGTGATGAAATATTTATTTTATTTATTTATTTATTTAGTAAGTTTTTATTCCTAGCGCCTAGCGCAAGCTTACCAATTTGTCTATAGATGGTGGTAGTATTTCTAGCATAGCCTACAACAACAAGAAGAAACAGTCTGACAGCTGACTCCCACCAGAACTGAGCTAACCTAGAATTCTGTGATTGATATGAATTATTTAAGATATTTCTTTTAAAGTTATAATTTCATTTTATGAAATAAAGTTCTAAACTTGATTCCAAAGTTGTTATTTTTACCTCTCGCTAAGAGAAGTATTGGAATCATGCTAAATATCGCATATCCAGATTTTACGGAATTACGGGTGTATTCTGAACAACTCCGTTAATTTTAAACGGACCGTTAAAATTAAACTGACCGTTTATTACAGTTTGCTATTCTAAAGGGCTGGTCCGTTATTTATAATAACGGAAATCCGTTAACTACTTCCGTTAAAACTCTCAATCTGAACGGGTGCTAAATACATGCCGTTAAGTATAAACGGATGCTTTATTATTTTTAATTTTCAGAAAATGGCATTATTAGTTGTAGCTGACGTTTTGTTAGCCAATGAATATGAAGAAAATGAACGAATGTAAGTGCCTAAATTCAAATAAAAATATTGAGTAGGTACATTTGACTAAAAATTATTATTAGAATAAATTTATGCCGTCATCACAGACTACTACGAGATTCTAGTGATTCATTCAATATGCCTGAACAACGTTTTTTAAAATTGTTTCAACTTAACAAAGAAGCAGCCAGATATTTTACTGAAATAATAGAACCTTATATATTGCAGCCTGTTAAAGCATGGACACTTCCTAATGTTTTGAAAGTTCTCCTTTGTCTCCATTTTTTTGGAGACGGCATCAACTAAATACGTAAAAATATCTTCCGAGATATCTCCATTCTCTTCTAGGTAATTAATAACAAATTCAAATTGCTTCTTTGACGTTTTTTATTGTTTATTTGCCATATTTATTTGATAATATTCTATTTCGTAACTATCAATTTCCACTTTGACAGATAACACAAAATGATGTGAGTAATCAGTATTGTAAATATAATGAAATAAATGAGATATATAAAAAAAAATGTTAAATTATGTTATATTAAGTTACAGAATTTCCTTACTTTATAAATACGTATATAATAGTTATATTACATTTTCTTGTAAGTTTTTATTACAATATATTGAATAAACTTGTCATTGCTTCGATAGTTATTACATTATTGGCGCCACTGTTCAAAAATATGCACTTCCTGCGTAATACTTTTAAACGGATCCGTTATTTTATTACAATTTAACGGATCCGTTAAAACATTTTGTTCAGCATACAATTTTTTAACAGATCCGTTAAAACAATATTTTTTTAACGGAGTCCGTCTAATAATTTTAATTAACGGAGAGTGTTCAGAATACATCTGTAAGCACGTTTTAAGGTACCTAGAATCCGATAATTACATTTTTACGATGATTTCTGTATGTGTGTATGTATGTATGTGGATGTGTGTGTGTATATGTGTATTAGGTTGTTGGAGGTACGATTTCTCAAATTTTATAAGACTAAAGACCTGTGTAACTACGGATTCCTCAATCTAACAGTAATGGGAAGAGTTGAATAGATTCTGGTAACAATTGCACAACTGGAAGTAGTAGTATTTTAATAAAAACCTTCTAAATATTATTTTTTGAATATTTATGTTATTACAAATATTATAACCAAAATTCTCTATCCGACACATTTAATTTTTTTATTATACTTCTATAGATTTAAAGATATAGATACAAAATAATCTGTTATAGTAAATCTCACAGTCCAAACATCTCCATGGTAACTACTTGAGAAATTAAATGTCTGTAATTGACAAATAAATGTCACTTATGTCAGTGTCAAAAATTCAGAGATAGTACTGAAGGCTTTTTCTGGGAACGATATTTAATATTTCTTATTGTATTAAAGTTATAAGTATATTACATGAACCCTTAAGAAATAACGCCAATCCCGTTAATGAATTGGAAAAACCTCGAATATTTAGAAGTAATGGAGAAAACTTTCTCATAGAATGAAAAGTATAAAAAATACGTAAATATAAAGAACATTTTAGGAAACTCTTTGACAAATAGTTTATCTTCAGAGACAAGACAAGCATTAACGGAATAAGTTAAATTTAATTTACATACTACTTTCCATGTAGTTTTATTTCTTTTTTGGTGAGGCACCGCCTCACCTGCCTACCCTGACAAGCCGCCACTGATGTATAGCAATGTCTATTTGAGTAGCAACAGTATGACAATATCAGTTAACTAGTTATGCGGTAGTGCCTTGACCCTTAGGCAAATCAAATTAAGCGCTAGGTAAAAGGAAAGAGACGTTATGGCTAATGAAACCGTAATTCCCGCGTCTGTTAGTATATCCTATCCTAGGTCCCAGTTCCAGTGTCTAACGACATTGTCTGTAGCAGTTGGAGTGTCCATCCTCTATTAATCCACATCAAAGGCTCCCTGGGTTAGTCCAGTAGCCGTAGCGCCGTAGCTAAACTGTTCCGCAAGCATTATTATTCACGCGTCACGATCCTGGAACATTACACGCTGCAGGTCACGCTCACTCCGCTCACGCTCACGCGAATGAAAAATGAAGGGGAACCAATGACGCACGTTCCTTCTGACAAGTGTATAAATGTCAAATAAGCGAGACGGCAAAAACCGCGAGCAGAACAAATGGCGATTTCATTTTTACACCACACGGGGTAATGGAAGCTGTGTAGCTCTTGGTGACAACGTACATGTCACGAGTACCTCGTTCTCGTTCCGCTCCCGGGAGATGGCAGCTGTACTTGATGGCTACAATGCTACTCCGGGGACGGGATAAGTGCGGATTTTCATTACCTGTCAATGTGTCCGATGCTTATATTATATCTATATATCTATAAGACCTCAATTATTCAACTCAAATGATATTGATGACATTTCAATCTAATTTGTCACCAATTGCACACTGTTTTGTTTATTACTAACAAATTACATACAATGTGGGATTAAAGATGTATTGAATATTAAAAAAAGAAAGAACTTAACTAGTTTTTTTTAACGATGCTTAAACACGTCGGTTTTAGTTTTTAAAATTACATATTAACATGTGCGATTTCATTTGTTTTTTAGTTATGACATAATAAAAAAATCTGTTGTGACCATCACAATACCTTCCGTCAATCGTGTGTGAATTTCATACATAAATTTTCTTGCAAAAGATTCTAAATTTCCGGTAAAATTTTTTCATAAACAAACTATGTAAATTGCACTTGACACTAACATCTTCTTCTTTAGCTTTCCCCATTCGTTAGGGGTTTCTGTTTTACGTGTCGTTCTCATTCAGTTCCTTTTCTCTCAAGTTTTCCGCAATACAGTCCTTCCATCTTATCTTTGGTCTTCCTCTGTTTCTTCAACCTTCTATTACAAAGCTATTCATTCTTCATCCAATATATTCTTCATTTCTCCTCATGACATTTTCAAACCAATGTAATCATCTCGCTTGTATATTTCTAGAAACTTGTAAAACTAGAGTTTTTTCCTTACCTATCTTCCCCAACATCGACTTCAACATCCTCGTCTCTGCCACATTAATTTACTTTTTATTTATACTGACATCTGTCAATTTGCATTATATGAATATATTAGTAGTTTCCATATTTAGCATAGCTGGCTGATTTATAAAATTTAATTTATTTAAAATTCTTTAACTCTATATCTATTGAATATGAAGTATAAATGCAATCAAATCGTATAGAGAATATAATTCCTTAGTCACGTGACATGTTTTCCGCCAATCAACATTCAGAATCTCCCTAGCTACGCGTTTATCACAGCGATGATAAAAAACAATGAAATTATCACCGTATTTATAGTCGTTACTAAGGGATTTATTTTCTTTATTTATGACATTGACAATTAATTTTGAGTATAAAAATAAATAATAACAATAATTCAAACTCCGAAGTATTAAATAAAACTCGTAAGTACCATGTTTTAATACAATATGAATATGTATATCAAAAGTTAGGTTAGGTTAGATTGCAAAAAAATCATTATATTCTCTCATTAAATATAAGCTCGTGATATGATTAATAATCGAAGATATTGCTCGTGAAACCGAAGCAGCACATTTCAACTCGTCCTTCGGACTCGTGAAATCTGCAGCTCGGTTTCACTCGAAAATATCATCGATGATAATCATATCACTTGTTATATTACGTATGAGAATAATATATTCTTTAAGTTATAATAACGTTAAATGTCAATAAATCAAATTTAACTGTTAAATCTTCAAATAAGGCTACTTCCGGTTCACCAATTATGACCAAAATCTAATCAGTTGTTATTCTGGATGTAAACTTAAAGAATACGAAAAAAATATAGTTTTTGGAATCGTGGTATTGAAGTTATGCGATTCAAAACTTTCGTCATATACATACAGACACACACACACACACACACACACACACACACACACACACACACACACAAATATATATACATATACATATATATATATATATATATATATATATATATATATATATATATATATATATATATATATATATATATACAGACATCATCGTAAAAATGGTAAAATCGTATTATAGGGACCCTAAAACATGCTTATTTACTAAAAATTCATCAAGGAATTTTTTAACCAAAGACAATACCTTCCTTACCTAAAAGGTGACGGAAGGTAAAAAGACAATTGAACAAATTTCTCTACAGTTGTATGAATTTAAATTGTGTACTTATTGCATACAAAACAGTCCTGTTATTACGGAATAATGTAAATTCAACAATGCCCGTGGTTACAATTACTGCATTAATTAAAAAAAGTTGAATTGTACAAAAATCCGGCTCGCAACATAAATGTAGGAACACATGAGCCAACAGACATAGCGCAAATGTAACACACAACATAACGTGAGGCGTTTAGGGAATGGCGGAATAATGGTCCAGAGATGCGGCCACGGGATTTATACAAATCCTCATCGTTGCTCTTTTTAAAGTAATTAAAATTAATTTGTTTTGGACCATTTTTCATAGCACAACTGACGGCTTCGCAAATTGAGTTACACACGAAACCAGACCTAACGTTGAATAAATGTTTTAAACGAATCTAAATTTGTTTCACTTAATAACAACACCTATAATTGAAAAAACGCGTCTATGAATTTTAAATCAGATTGCTGGGCGTGCCAATCTGCTTCATACACAGATATCGGTAATGATGGAATATTTGTACCGTGTGGGCGCTTACCAGGCGTCACCTCACGGGCATTCAATAAATGGTAAATATTGTACTTACGAAAATATGAATTATGTTCAATGTCAACTGAAGCAAGAAATACTACTACTACTAGGACTTTTATATTAGGGAAGCAGGAAATTAGAAAAGTCTGATTTTACCACTCAATATATGAGACAAAACAAAAATTGTGTGTGTGTGTGTGTGGATGTATGTGTGTGTATGATGAAAGGTTTTGATAATAGTTGGAAAACCGTAAGTAATAGATTCTTAAAAAAGTCTTCTAAATATTATTTTTTGAATTTTTTGTTCCTGCTTGTATTAAAAAAGAGTAAATTCTTTATCTGATACATATAAATATTTTATTATATCTTTTACATATTTAGAGATAAAAAAATATAAGGTATATAATAATTTGTTGGAATAAATCTCACAGCACAAATAATTTCATGGAAACCAATTGATAAATTAAAATGTTTGTAACTGACAGATAAATGTCAGTCTCAAAAATTCAGAGACATTACTGAAGATTTTTTCTGGGAAGTACATACATTATATTATTTCTTATTATATTAATAGTTAAATATTTAAAATTATAGGTATATTATATACCCTTCAAAAATATTGTCAATCCCGACAATGAATTGGAAACATTTCGAAAAATTAGAAGAGTAGGACAAAATTTCTTCATAGAATGCATTTAAAATTAAAAAATCTAAATATAAAGAATAGATAGATACACGTAGAATTTTTGGTGTAGAGTATAGGTATACAAGAAATGTTACATACAATAGGGCGCGAGCATTCATGCGACTTTGTTGGCCTTGACAAGCAGATACGGGGGCCGGTGTCAGGATGATAGCTAGTAATTATGCACATAAATGTCAAATATCATAATTTTTCATTCTAAATTTAGTGATTTTCCAATTCATTGTGGTTTATTTTCCTCGACAATTAAATTCCACACACCTGGTTACAAATTAACTACGTGAATTTAGAAAATATTGAATTTTTTAATGAAAAATTCTAACATTTTACATCCATGTACATAATTACTAAATATAATTTTGACAAGGACCCCCATATCTGCTTGTTAAGGCCAACAATGTCACATGACTGTTCGCGCCCTATACTTATGTAACCAAAAAGGGAAGTGGCGAGAGATTTTTATTACAAGAATTCATAATTTAAAAATTACTGCAGTTACAAACAGTGGTATTGTATTTAAATACTCGTATGTATAATATATAGAAAAAATCTGATGTGGCCAGCACAATACCTTCCGTCAATCCTGTGTATTATGTACAAATTCCATACATAAATTTTCTTGTAAAAGATTATAAATTTTTGGTATTTTATGATTCCCTTTCTCGGCAACTGAATTCCATACTCCTGATAACAAACAAACCACATGAAATAAGAAAATCATGAAATTTTGAATGAAAAATTATGACACTTGTAAGTTATGGACATAATTAATTGCTGTCATTTTGATACGGGTCCCCATATCTGATTGCCAAAGGCAGCAAAGTCATGTCACTGCACGCGCCCTATACATATTTTTTTTTGTAAAAGATCCTATATGTCCAGTAAAGTTATTTCATAAACAAACTATGCAAATTGCACTTGACACTGACATCTTCTTCTTCTTTAGTTTTTCCCATTTGTTAGGGGGTCACTATTTTTTATTTTCTTCTTCCACTCTTTTTTGTTTTGCGTGTCGTCCTCATTCAGTTCCTTTTCTCTCAAGTCTTCTGGAATACAGTCTTTTCATCTTATATTTGGTCTTCCTATGTTTCTGCCACCTTCTATTAATATATTCATCTCTCCTCATGACATGTTCAAACCAATGTAATCGTCTCTATTATATCTAAAAACTTCTAACACTAGAGTTACTTCCCTTATTCTTTCATTCAATTACTTGCTTTTTATTGATAAACTCACCACCGAATTTTTTGACCAAAGACAATACCTTCCTTACCTATAGGTGACGGAAGGTAAAAAATGCATCGTTACATTTACGTATTCGCTGTATTTGTGAAAGAAATAAACAATAACTGAAATAAAATCCATCGATCGGCATAAAACGAACTGTGAAATAACAAAAAAGCATATTTCTTTCTCGATTATTTCATGGTATTAAAAACATCCCAGCTATTTCAATTCCAGTATACCTTGTTGTAAAGTTTGCACATTTCCATGAAACATTGCTACCCAATCAATCACTCTGTCCCATTTCCCAAGTTGGTTCCTGCTGTAGCAGGAAAGTCGCTGTTCCTGCTACGTGCGTGACGACTTCTCGCGCAGGATAAACACGGTACCAGTGCGTGGAAATGCACGAAAGTGAATGTAAATAAACCGATTGCTCAGGTGAATTGCAAACACGGCCATATTATCTCTACCTCAGCAAGAGGCACGCACGATAAGTGCCGAAGATTGCCGAAGATGATGATATTGGAGATTTGAATAAATAATGGCTAATGCATTGGAATGAAGTTTGAATTAAGACATTAACATGAAGGAAAATTCTGTTGATGGGAAAACATTTTGACAAGTTAAAATCAGCACGCAATATTGATTTTCATTTTGTTTGTAAAGTATATTGTTTGCTCTTCACCTTACACCTAATGAATTCATAGCTGGATGCATCCTACCTCTCAAAAAAAAGTGAGCTAGCGTAGACCATTAAATGAACTGTCTCGTTAAAAATATAAACTTCACATTAACAAGTGAATACTGATTGAAAAAAAAAAACAAAGGAAACTATATATAAAAATAACTTTTTTTTTCAAACGTCATAAAAGTAGCATCTTTTGTGACTTGATTGACAAGGTAGAAGTTTAATTTCTACGCCGCCGGCGTAGAAATAAAATAAATAAATAAATATCCATAGAAACTATACAGATCAAAGAATAAGAAGTAACTTTAATAAAATAAACCTGTAATATCGCCCTAAATGTCACTATAACACGCTAGGTAACCTAAGAATAAAGTTACTAAATACGATCAATAGCTGTCAAATTTAAATATATAACCTGTGAATTGAAATATAAACAGAGTTTAGTTTTGAGTATATAACATTAAAGAATAGCAGATTTACAGATTACAATTACAGGGACGATAATGAGCATAAGAATACTTAGAATTAAAGTGATAAGAAAAGTTTATATTGTTTTGCAGTGATTCCTGGACATATCTTTCCGCCACACTGTTAGATTTCCATCCGATTGAACAACTTCAGGGGGCGTACATTATAATACTTCAAATTTAAATATAATTGCATACAAGGAGGATATAAAATTGCACAGTTTTTATTTAAACGTCAAAACGTGAAAATTTTCACTAACAAAAAGTGAACAAATAAGTATCCATAGCTACAGGGCAATTGAAATCGCAAACGTAATTTACATAAAATGTAACGTCAGTAGTAGATATTTCTCTTTAAATATCTACGTTTGATGAAAAAATATAATGTGTCATTCGGAGTAAAAGTGTGTTTGTGTGCTTCGCGTGCAATTGTCCGACTCGCTTCGCTCGTTGTTCAAATTTCCACGCTCGCCACACAAAGTATCACTTTTACTCCTAATAACACAATATACTATTTTTCGTATTCCTCAAGTTTACATCCAAAAGAAGAGGTGATTAGATTTTGGTTATAACTAGTCAACCGGAAGTACCCTCATTTGAAGATTTTTAACAGTTTCTATTGAAAAAACGCAGTTAAATATCATTTATTGACATTTAACGTTATTATAGCTTAAACAATATATTATTCTATATAGTATAAATTATAAAAATTACACGTGTCAACTTTTCGATTTCAAGTTCAAATAATTTAACCACAGATGTTAAATATCGGGTTTTCGTTAGCCGATAATTAAGAATCAATATATGTACATATCTCAAATCCGATCATAACAAGCAATATCGCACTTATATAAAACAATATTACGTGTCAACTAAGAATTACGTAGGACTGTTTTAACTTTTCCCGTTGCCAAGACACGATTTTCAATTTTATTTTTTACGTGACCTTTGCGGCGAAGTTGCGACGAAGTGTGAAGTGTGTTTGTGAATGTTATCGAGTTTCTAGAGCAGGCTGTGGAATCCAAACTGACTTAGCACTTGATTCTTCAACAACAGGAGATGAATTGTGAAGAGTTTTCAAATCTTTTTCAGTCTTTCTGAAAGAGGCACATGTGATTTAAAAATTTATCTTCCAATATTTACCCATCAAAATACTTTTGATATATTCTTCTCACATCAATACTTAATGTTTGTATGTAACTTTTTCTGAATTCTAATAACCTTTCAACCGAAGTCTGAAATTTTACTGGGACACAAAATAAAGAGAAAGATGTTTATTCAACTTTTATAAACTTCGAAATATGCTTCCAAATTTTCCAATATTTGGTTGCAACCTACATAAATAAGATGGCGTGCTTTGGCACTCCTGATTCGCTCCTTCCATATTAATATATATAATAATAATACATTAAAAAAAAATTGTTTGGGACGTAATGGACAGAAAATCCATCTAATTCATGAAAAGTTTTAATTATATTTTAATTAATGTAAATTAGAGAACAATGAATAAAATTATATTTCTCAAGGACAATTTACTCCAAAAATATTTCCGATTTTAGTTAAGTTACATTTACTAAGAAAATTATTTTTTCTGCATAAAAAATAACGCACATGCATTTGATGGACTCGTACGTTGACAGATTGCGTTTTTTTTACTTTACTCAAAAATTATTTAAATTTATTTTCATGCTCACGAGATACAAAGATATTTATTCATTTGGGAAATACGTCATCCAACGATGAAATATAAATAGACAAAACATTCCTTATCCCTCCTCACTGAATGTTTTGATTTCAGCTGGCCAGAAAGAGACAACTAGAGATAGAGATATATTTAGTTAGTTTTCTTTGTTTTTTTTTTCAATCAGTATTCACTTGTTAATGTGAAGTTTATATTTTTAAGGAGACAGTTCATTTAATGGAATTTTGGAATCGTGGTATTGAAGTTATGCGATCCGAAACTGCCGTCACACACACACACACACACACACACACACACACACACACACACACAGAGAGAGAGAGAGAGAGAGAGAGAGAGAGAGAGACATACATACATGCAGACATCATCTTACAAATAGTAAAATAGTATTATATGGATCCTAAAACGTACTTATTAACTAAAAACTCATCATTAAATTGTTGACCAGACTTCCTTACTTAAAGGTGACGGAAGGTAAAAAACTACTAGTAGTCTCGCTTTTAGTTTCCTCACCGTAAGCCCTCGGAAGCATTGCGACAGTTTGTGCTGTTGATTTCCCTAAGAGGAAACAAAAAAAAAATATCTGCCATTGCAAAATGCACTCACGAAAAAAATCAGACTGACAGCTTCAATGTTTCCTCAAGGATGACGTTTGGGCAACAGATCCAAAACGGTGTCTACTACATACTCCTAGCGGAAGAAGTAGGAACTATCACCCTGCCACTAGCTAGAAAATAACTCTCGTTATTTTTCGGTACCCCATCATATTTAATTATATTCGGCCATTTTATGCTGACCATTTGTTTTTAGTTTAGATTTCAGGACCAGCTATGGAACCTCGATAATATTAGTTTGGCGTTTAGGTACAAAATAAAATTGAAAATCGTGTCCCGGCAACGAAAAAAGTTTTTACACGAAGGCGAATTTATGGGGGGTTGAAACCGGAACCACCGTGTGCAACACCCCGATATGCGTGAACTATGGAAATTGCTGCACACAGATTAAAACATGGCTCGCATCTAATAACCGGGAATGCGGGATTTATGCGGCATTCAGAAACATTTACATAGCCGTGTGCGTGTGCCACTGAACCCCACTGTAAATGACGCGGCGATAATTACATTTTTTGATGACACAGTGTCATTTATGCTGGATTACGTTCCGTAATTGTTTTACTGCTGATATCATTCAGTTCAATAAGAGGACCACATGTGGGTTATATTAATACATTTATTTAATTAATTGCCAATGTTTTTCATTTTGTGGCAGATTCATTTTAAGCCCTTGTGTTTAATTTATATTTATGAAAAATACTTTTATACCATCAATCTATATAGATAAAATTCTGTTGACATTTGTGTGCACGTGTGTATATGTCATAATTAAATCATATAATTTATTTTAAATTTGGAATACATACAAAGTTTGATAAAGTAACGAGAATTTGTTTCAAAAAGTAATCATTTATGCCAACGTTGTTTCTATTTTGTACGAGATATTGTTTTTGGACGATATATATCACCATATGAGTAGTAAACTGTGAGCTGGTGCGTTGTTGTAGTGCAGAATCCATGAGTTGTTTGCCCGAATGAAAATACTAATTTCTTCAGATATCCAAGCGGTTACTTATTAAATATATCTCTATAAACTCATAAATTCTGTAATTTATAATTCTATTTGTCTTTCTCTTGTAAATTTTCATGCTCCTATTAAAACTCGTTCCCAACCTACCTTCTACTTATCAACTCCTAGAACTAATTTATTATATTCATCTCCTTTATACAGTATGTGTACCTTATATCATACTCATTTTCTTTCTGTTGATATATTTCATTTATCTTTCAGAAAATACATTAAATCATCAAATCATCTTGTTACAAATAATGAATAAATAATTTATATTTGCTTCTCTTCACTTTTTATTATTGCTCAATTAATTTTTCTTAAATGTTCTAAATTTTTTATTATATCATTCTTTAAGACATTTTTACCTCTCGCTAAGAGAGGTATTGGATTCATGCTAAAAATCGCATATCCAGATTTTATTGAATAAGCACGTTTTAAGGTCCCTACAATCCGATTTTAACATTTTTACTATGATGTCTGTGTGTGTGTGTGTGTGGATGTGTGTATGTGTGTGTGTGTGTGTGTGTGTGTGTGTGTATGTGGGATGTTGGAAGGACGGTTACTCAAAAACTATAAGACTTTAAATTTGTTTAACTACGTATTTCCCAATCGGACATTCATGGGAAGATCTGAAAAGGTTTAGGTAATAATTGGACAACCGGAAGTAAAAGATTTTTGAAAAAAAAATTCTTTTAAGAATCTGCTACTTACGGTTGTCCAATTATTTTTGGAGAAATCGTCCTACCAATCTACCCACACACATACACACACACGCACACACACAGACATCATCGTAAAAATATTAAAATAGGATTGCAGGAACCTTAGAACGTGCTTAATCATTAAAATCTGGATATGCGATTTTTAGCATGAATCCAATACCTTTCTTAGCGAGAGGTAAAAAATTAAAATTCATAATTACTAAATAGCACCAAAACTTTGTACAAATCGATGTATGCATGAGTTTTAGGATTTGATTCCAATATAACCTGAATAATTATCCTGTCTATACATTAATGAAACTAGGTCATATTTGGCTAATGAAACTCGTTATTGATATTTAATTACTTTATCTGTATTTCGTACACATATCTAATTATTTTGAATAAACTTTACAGTACTGTTAATTATGGCAGATACAAAATGTATGTACATAGTTATTTTTAAAAGTTTAATTTGGGGTAGACTCTACTGGCAAATGAGGAGGGATAGAAACAGAAGGGCAAATACAAATTAATTTCTCTAATTAGTTGGTAAGCTGAATACATGCACCACCTAAGAGTCGACGAGTCGACCACGTCAAGTATCTCTCATCAGTCAGCCGTCGAATAAGGAAAACTTCCACGTTGAACTTCTATACTTAAATTTTACATTGTCTGCGGTTTCCTATACGTAAATTTGCTTGAATATTGAAACCAACAATATTAATATGGGACTACTTGTGCTTCTCAACACCAATAAAGTAAATTAAATATTTTATTTTGGTTGGCAAGTGGTCTTAAAATTAAATTGCTGCAGTAAATTTGTTTATGACCAAATAAACACAAATTTGTTTTTTATTGGCCAATTAACTATGAAGGACATCCCGTTTTAAATACATATTGATTTTTTTCTGGCAATTTGCTTTTAATTAATACTATTACATATAAAAAACAAATGACAGGAGTCGGATTTACATTGGAACCAAGAGAGATCAAATTTAACACATTTTCAACATTATTCTTCTTCTTTAAATACCCGTAATTGGGTGTAGGATTTCTTCACCTTAAGGTTGATTTTCCATTCTTTCCAATTTCTTCTATGTTTTGCCAACTTTTTCATTTCTTCCAAGGTTTTGCCTCTCTTTTTACCAAGTTCTGCTATTCTTCCCTCTCATGTTTGCTCGGTCTTCCTCTACTTCTTATGTTCGTACTTCCAGCTTCTACTATTGTTCTTACTAAGTTGGTTTGGTCCATCCGCATTATACAGGGTGATTCAGGACTAATGTTACAAACTTTAACAGAATATTCCTGAGGTCATTTTAAGCAAAAAATGCTATATGAACATAGGTCCTATCTCTTTTTGTTACCAAAATACAAGAGGTTAATTTTTCATAAAAAAAATCTGATGTGGCCAGCACAATACCTTCCGTCAATCCTGTATATTATGTACAAATTCCATACATAAATTTTCTTGCAGAAGATTCTAAATTTTTGGTATTATGTGATTCCCTTTCTTGGCAACTGAATTCCATACTCCTGATAACAAACAAACCACATGAAATAAGAAAATTATGAAATTTTGAATGAAAAATTTCTTTTCATCTTATATTTGGTCTTCCTATGTTTCTTCCACCTTCTATTAATATATTCATCTCTCCTCATGACATGTTCAAACCAATGTAATCGTCTCTCTTATATCTAGAAACTTCTAACACTAGAGTTACTTCCCTTATTCTTTCATTGATTTACATTTTATTGATACTGACATCTGTCAATTTGAATTACCTGAATATATTAGCAGTTTCCATGGTTAAGTTAGCATAGCTGGCTGAATTATGAAATTTATTATTTTTATTCTTCTTTAACTCTATAACTGTTGAATATCAAATATAAAATGCAATAAAATCGTATAGACAATAATATATTCTTTAAGTTATAGTAACATTTAACTAAGTTTTTCAAGAAAAACTGTTAAAATCTTCAAATGAGGGTACTTCCGGTTGACCAATTATAACCAAAATCTAATCAAGTCTGCATATGGTTGTAAGGAAGAGGAATACGCAAGAATTGTAATTTTTGGAATTCTAGTATTGGAGATATCGTTGACAAAACCGCGGTCACACACACACATACACACACACACGCACACACGAATACACACACACACACACACACACACACACACACACACACATACAGACATCATCGTAAAAATAGTAAAATCGTATTGTAAAGACCCTAAAACGTGCTTATTCAATGAAAACTCACCACCGAATTTTTTGACCAAAGACAATACCTTCCTTACCTATAGGTGACGGAACGTAAAAATACAGTTGACTTAAGTAGTAAGCATACGTATCTATTTGGTTCGTTATAAATTTATTATGTAATTTAGAAATAATTATCTGCTTAGCTGTTAACATGTCACAATAATCATAATTTGAAATAAAAAGTCAGAAAAGTGTTACAAGTTACATAATAAATTCTGTTCTCTGTAATCTCGATGTTGTAGTGGTTGAACAGATTTGTTTTCATGTAATTTATTAACGTATGTTGCAACCAATAAATCAACAACACACAAAATAAGAAATAAAACCTTCTTTGATTTATGTTTCTCCATACATGAATACTTAATACCATGCGACAACTTTAACGATACTACCAGTCAATATGAAAGGTTACTGCCAAAAACGTGCTTATTCAATGAAAACTCACCACCGAATTTTTTGACCAAAGACAATACCTTCCTTACCTAAAGGTGACGGAAGGTAAAAAATAAGTCCCGTTTATATTTTATTCACCCTCGTACTATAGATTCTACACAATTTTATACACTTCTGATTACTCTAATTATTTTATTTGATGCTTCTGTTTGTTTTAAACTTGTCCATATTTATTTCGGATTTACATTGCAACCAAGAGAGATCAAATGTAACATCTTTCAACATAACTCACTCAATTTACCTATATGACAGCAATAAATAATTCTGTGAATTGTTACCTACAGTTAGAACAATAAATAAAATTACAACCGTCAAAGCCGAAACAATTCATTATGCAAAGTACTTCCCAATTAAAATCATGTGGTAACTTGTAAATTTGAAGGTAGAGATAGCAATAAAAGATAAATACTGCAATAAAATGCGAAGAGCTTTAGGAAGCTCAACCACTCCTACTCTTCAATTGGATGTATCTATCTGCCCTGTACAGAATGAAAATTCAGAGGTAAAATTACAAGTTTCTTTGTAGATCGCTTAGTGGCAGAGAATGAGAAAGCAGCAACGTTGTGCGTGTTTTGAGCGTCGAGCGCTCAACACTTCACCTGTAATTACAAGAGAGCGGAAGTAAATCTACCCTGAATGCATTGAAAAATGGCATTTCAGGCGATTAATATAATGCTGGCCTTTATATGTGCCTCTCAACTTCAAGTTTGCTTGCCAGCCAGCAGGAAGGGTACTTTCAATGGGCTTGCTCGTTCACCCTGGATTTTACTTTCATATTTTATAGATTACAGACATTACTTACAGGTGCATGATTTCATTTCAATGTACTCATTTTCAAGAGCAAACAATTTTACAAAGAAATTTATGGGTTTGTTCGGGACAAGTGAAACACTTTTTTACTTTCATTAATGTTGCAAATTTAACAATGTAAAATAAACATTTTCTATTTCATAATGAAAGTTTACAATGATATATTAACATAGACATAGTGAAAAAATTATGTAGATGAATAATGATTTGTAAAGCTTTTATAAATGTTTTTGTTTAATTTTTTAGAACATTCTTTTTGCAAACACAATTAATATTTTATTTTACATTTGAAAACAAACAAAAATACTTGAAAGAAAATACAAAATTTAATTGTATATTTTAATTATCAAAAATTCTCAGTAATTAAAACAACGTTTTATGAAAAACAAGTAAAATAATTTTTCATAATTAATTCTAATATTGAAATTTTATACCAGGTGGTGGTGGTGGTGGTGGTTAGCGACGAACACATGATATTCGGTTTATGTAATATTAGGTCAATGTTACTGCAAAAACAGTACAGGGCTTCTATTTTATAACATTAAATTCTATTGAAATAATGAATAAAAAATCTGATGTGACAAACACAATACCTTCCGCCGTTTACCAATGGGGTTTCGTTGCCGCGTGCCTTATGTCTGATTGCGAATCTGGGGATTCCGATTCGATCCCGATCAACGCCAAATAATTTTTAAATGACATAAAATTAACCCTTGTGGTAAACGCCCGCACAATACAAATATGTCATCATCATTACAGTTAAAGTATCAACTTAGTGCATACACTGTCTAGTTGATGTATGCTTCCACTATCTGTTTTAGTGAAAGTATCATTATTTTATATAGTGCTTACTTTATCTAGTTAATGTATTCATTGACTAGTTAGTGTATACACCTTCTTTTGTCACTGTCTACCTAAATCCGAGTTCTGTGCGTTAGGTATTGTTTCTGTTTGTTTTTTTTTTATAAAATTTATACTCCTAGATTGTTGGGTGGGCATGTTGCGTGGGCAACGCAATAATTTATACTTTCACTAAAACAGCTAGTGGAAGCATACATCAACTAGACAGTGTATGCACTGACTGAAATGTATACTTTAACTGTAACATATAAATCAGATTAGCACACCCAGCGATGGATAATATGCCGTGATAATATATTTATTTATTTCTTTATTTAAATACATACCTGCATAAATATACATAATGCTAGAAATTATGTATTTTAAATACCTTTCCATAAAACTATTGTTCTATTTACAATTTTCCTTTTAAAACGTTACTGTTATTAATTTGAAATGATTATTTTTTTGACAGGGAATTTAAAATTATAGAAAATATCTTATATAAAGATTAGATGTAATTATAATTTTTGTGTGTACAAGAAAAGTACTAATATATCCCGCAATAGAAATGTAGATAAGTATTGTTATGGCCACAACAGATTTTTCTATAAAGAATTTATATTTAATATATTTTAATTCTGAAAAATTCAATTTCTTCATAAAATTGTTTAAACCAATACATGGACAGGACTTTATATCTTATATTTTGTAATATTTGCCCCCATAACTAATTATAAGTCAATGTTATAGTAAAATGTAACTGTTACTGTACGGAAATAGTAATATAAATTAAACTTTACACTATCAGCTCATCTATCACAGTCAGATTATTAAATAGTTTTTGCAAAAACAGTGTTGGGTTTTCCCGGAATGCATTAGGGGCTGAATGAACGTCCGGATTGCAATGCAGGAACGCATTGCCGAGTAGTGCCTAGTGCCCTCTCGCACAGACATGACAGATTATAAATGGCGCGCGCTTATGATGGAAATCAGTTTTATTTCCTTTCCACGGCTTGTACTGTACACTCCTCGCAGCTCCGACCTCAGCTTATATTAAAATGGAGATTTTTCCTCCATGTCATTACACACGAATATTAAATTACGTTGCACTTATTTGTTACAAAGTATTATGTGTCACAACTTACTCGAATCACCCCGGGAGGAGTTTTTGTTTTATTTATGCTCATTCACTTACGAAAATATCTAATGTGAACACAACATTACACTCGCTGCTTGAATTTTATTTTTGAAAAATGCACCGGGAGTTTTTCTACAGTTACTGTTATGTTTGTTATATCCGAGATGTTAAGTTAGTTAAATATATAGGTAATTATGTAATATTAATAACATGTTTCAGTTAGATATCAGTACATAACGATATAGCACATTTTAATTAAAATCATTATGCATTTCATGTAATTTTTTATTTTTTTGATACCTAGTCCTTTTTAGCTTCCGTCACCTTTAGGTAAGGAAGATATTGTCTTTGGTCAAAAAATTCAATGATGAGTTTTTAGTGAATAAGCATGTTTTAGGGTCCCTATAATACGATTTTACCATTTTTACGATGATGTCTGTATGTATTTGTGTGTGTGTGTCTGTGTGTTTATGACGAAAGTTTCGGATCGCATAACTTCAATACCATGATTCCAAAAATACATTTTTTTCATATTCCTCAAGTTTACATCCAGAAGAACAACTGATTAGATTTTGTAGGGTTTTATCAAGTCAAGTAACTTGATGTTTTTGTAAATTACTTGATTTGACTTCAAAATCAAGCTTTTCAAAAATTCATTACTTGACGACTTGATTTTCTATCGTTACTACTTGACTTGATCAACCAATTTCAAGCAAATTCAAGCTACTTGATAACGAACCGATTTTGTACGAAAACACGCGAATCAGTAGAATCATAACCTAGCTGTGTGTGGTACGGCGTGGTGCGTCATATGCTGTGCTGATTCACTACTGCAAGTTAAATTCTGTGCAGAGGTTTAAAAAATTCACTCAATATTGGAATATATACTAGAATGACCCGAGAATATGTCGACAAAATTTGAATTCCTAATCATTATTATTAAGTTAACTATAGATGGTTAAACTATCGCACAAAAACCCAAAAAGCTATACTCCATTAGAATTAAGAATAATAATTGGGACTTCAGATTTTGTCCACAGATTCTCGGGTCATTCTAGTATATATTTAGGCACAGTATTAAATTTAAGCGGAAACATTGACAGTATATTTTTTTTGGAACCACTTTAAGGGGCGGCCCGGTTAAAATTCGACTTGCCCCCTTTTAAGGTCCACCATAATACATATACTATAAATAGTTTGTTAATTCATATATTATACTTTTAAATCTTTTTTTTAATTTGAATGTATGATTTATTTTTATATTTCAAGGTATATTATTGATATTGTTATAAAACATAAGGAACTATTTTTCAAGTACTTGCAATTGTAACTACTTGACTTGACTTGATTTTCGGCTACTATTACTTGACTTGAGCTTGGCTTGATTTCAATTCAAGTCAAGTAACTTGAATATCAAGTCAAGCCGCGAAACTCTAGATTTTGGTTATAATTGGTGAACAGGAAGTAGCCTCATTTGAAGATTTAACAGTTAAATTTGATTTATTGACATTTAACGTTATTATAACTTAAAGAATATATTATTCTCTATACAATTTGATTACATTTTATACTTCATATTCAATAGATACAGAGTTAAAGAATTTTAAAGAAATTAAAATTTATAAATCAGCTAGTTATGCTAAATATGGAAACTACTAATATATTCATATAATACAAATTGACAGATGTCAGTATAAATAAAAAGTAAATTAATGTGGCCGAGATGAGGATGTTGGGGAAGATACGGAAAGATAGGTGAGGAAATAACTAGTGTTACAAGTTTCTAGAAAAAGATACAAGCGAGATGATTACATTGGTTTGAAGCTATTGTACATTAGTATATTGTACACCTGCCCAAATTGTCTTACATATACAATAATTATCATGAGGTTAGCAAAACATTTAACTTCCTTATGAATACAAATTTGTATCAACAAACATGAATATTTACAGAGATTAGCCTTTTGAAATCAATTGAAAGCATTTTATTTATTATGCAAAACATTATTGAAGCATTCAAATGTAAATCTTTATCTCTTTTCGTTTTTGCCTTTTATTAATACGTCAATATTACCTCTTGTCATCATATTTCCTTGTATTCAAAATATTTTCTCTTCGAAAAAATTCTTCTGGGGATTATTTAGAAGGAATGCGTTGGTGGAACAAGAATTAATTTCATTCGCGAACACAGAACGGAATAATCTTTCGATTTGCCCTAATGGCGCACGTAACTTTAAATAATGATTTGTGATTTTTGCGCGAAATTCAAAATGCAAAACTTCTGAAGTCGTTATCGTTTAAGAAAACATTTTTAACGAAACGATTACAGAATGGATTTTTCTTGGATGAATAAAGGGGAATATATTAGCCTTTATAATTCAAATTTTTGTACGCAGCATAGACTTCATGTACATTTTATACCAACAACAATGGAAATTGGGTTAAGGAGTAGCAAGAAGTAATTGACGATAATAATCCTTCAAGATGCATTTAAATTTATTTCAATCTATAAAAGTTTAAGGTCCGTGAAACGCGTTATTGACTGTATCGCGATTAAATTTGCGTACATTAATATTTATGACTGAAATAAGGAATACGGAATTCATGGTTTTATCGTAAAAAGTAAGTATTTCATCTAATTATAGGGAGTGTTAAAAAAAGTGTTCGGAATTTTTAAAGGTGTACAGTATAGACCAAAATAAGTGAATTTTTTTAATAAAAATAAACTAACCGTTTCAAAGATATGAGCTATTTTCAGAAATGTACTATGGTTGGGCATTCTGGACGACCGGCTGATAGGACCGAATCGACTAACAGGTCCAGCATATCTCGACTTCTTGGTTAATACTTTTCCCGGATTGTTAGAGAATGTGCCCATTAACGACAAGTTTGAAATGTGGCTAATGCATGATGGAGCTCCACCGCGTTATTCTTCACTCGAGTGTACCTATTCAAAAACTTATATTTTTTAACATTATATTATATACACAGATTGCATCAAAATAGTTAAAAACTAATATCAAACACTGTAACAGATTAATTTTCTTTATTTTTCCGTAGAAAAGTTTTTTTTTTTAACTGTACCACTCGCACTAACACATACAGTAAAATTTTTGAAAGATGTCCGATCAAGGGCACCTGTATCACGAACGAATTAACAAATAGGCATACATTTATCTCTTTCTTTTGCAAAGGCTGTAAGAGTGTGTGATAAGGATGGATATAACACGCTTGTCTTTCAAAAATACACATTGTTTCGACTAAGTTTGGACATTCCATTTATAAACGATGCTCGTTGTTGATAATACTTTCGCTGTAACGTATTTATTAATTCAGATACATTACCTGGATTCATAGCCGTGCGTATAACGTTATATTCTGTCAGAGTCACTGACACTGACATTGTGTCAGTATCTTAATTTTAACATATTCGGTTTTACATTTGCTTATCAACTTACTAGTTGACTTATTTTTGAATTTTGAATGCTTTTACTGTAATATATATTTTTATAATAATAAAATAACAGTTGTATCTTACGTACCCTCATAAAAACTAAGCAAACGATACTACTGAATTTGTCATGATGGGCGGAGCAAAAATCTGAATTCATACAATTCGTAGACAACCTTGATCGGACATCTTTCAAAATTTTTACTGTACACAAGTGTTGTATTTCAATGTTGGAGAATAACTGTGGCAACGTCGCACCTAGACATTTATTGGTACATTCGGGTACAAAAGTAATAAGATATTTTGAGATATACTAATTCTAAACTACAAATAAAAACTACAAAACAAATTAATATATTTTTTTCTTAAAATTACAAAAGTAGTATTATACTATTATAAAATCTTTCAGAACTCATATTTCAATAGAATAATACAACCTTTTTAGTTAAATTCTGTTTGTATTTATTTAAATTACAACGTTTCGACAATATAGACTATTGCCTTCTTCAGGTAAAAACATGAACTACAAAACAACAAATACAAATAAATAAATACAAACAGAATTTAACTAAAAAGGTTGTATTATTCTAGTATTATACTGTTTAAAGTTTTCATGCTTTTCAAGTAAAATGCCAATTTAAAAAATATTTCCTTCGAATGTACGTCTGAAATTCCTTTAACCAAAGATCACCTCTTATTCGCTAATACCAAGCGGGTGTTAACTTAACTAATACTCCAACTGGAACGCTTGTACATGGTTGTCAAGTATAATTCTACCTATTTATCGTATCTTCAGATTATAATTTTCTAGAGGCAATAAAATTAAATCTGGATAGTAAATAATTTTCAATTTTACATAAAATCCGTTAATTAGTTTTTCGATTAAATGTCGGTATGGATATAAAAGTTATAATTTAAAATATTGTGTTTATTTAGCCATTTCCTATTCTTCACGTGTTAAAAAGGCCAAATTTAATTGCGTGGTCAATTGTTTTAAAACTTGGTGAGCAGGTAGACTATACTTCAGTTGAGATGTACTTAAAATTTCAATTAATTCTGGGTAAAATGGTTTCACGATATCAAAGGTACAATAAATAGAAGATGGATAGGACGAGGAGGCACAGTGACATGGCCTCCCTGGTCTCCTGACTTAAGACTTGATTGCATATGAGTAACTTGGTTTTTATAAATAAAATGATACCATTATCCAAGTTTAAAAAATCTGCTATGGCCATTACATGACTTCCCGCTATTTCCATGTTTAAAATAGCAATGATATTTAAGTAAAGTATCAATTCCGTATTCAGAATAAATTTTTCTATGTAATAAATAAATAAATAAATAAATAAAAATATGGTTCCATGTAAAACAACAAATTTGGTTCCCACTCAGGCCAAATAAAATGAACACCCTGTATATTCTAGAACCCTTATCGAATTTCCAAATATAAATAAATTAGGGAGAAGATATAACGTCTAATAACCAATATTTTACAGGAAATTCATGCCATTTTTCAAGATCTACTCCTGCGGAACGGCGTGCTCAGTTTGGGTTAAAAAAGAAAAACCCCCAATGAAAAATGGCAGGTTATGTGTCGTGGGAATCCGAAGCCATGAGTAATGTTTGTATCCATTCGAAGACTTGCGCCACGCACTAACAAATTGTGGTGAAAAGGCCCTACGGAGTTTTTCCGCAAACAAAAAATCAGTTAATCAACCGACGTGTTCCGTTCTGAGCCGGGTTGCGTTTTTGCCGAAGAGAAAATTGTCGGCCGCTTTGGAAGCCCCGGTATTGGGGATGGTACGCGTAATGTGCCCCCTACCCACCCCAACCGGAATTGAAAAATTTATACGTAAACTCGCACCTTCCCGCGTTTCCAGTGTAATGGGAGATTGGAAAATGAATCTGTATCAGTTGCTTCCTAAATTAAATACAAACGTTCCCAAAACAACTTCTGGAATTTTTATTTCATATCTGAAATAATTTGACGTTAACTGGCATTTTATTTCGGAATATAAAACAGCGTATAAATTTTAGGAAATTTGTTTTCCTGAAATATTTACAGCAGCATTTTTATTACATTACATTCAGAAGACCACTTATACAAAATGTAAATATGTACGACCTCAAAATCAAAGATGATTACAAGCATTATATTCATAAGGTAATTTTTAAATCGAAAATTTCGTATTACACTTGTCTTAAAAGAGTTATTAGTAATATTAAATTTAACAGGGCAAGCAAAACAAATTTATCATAACGTAAAGTTTTATTAATAAAAAAAATCTGTTGTGGCCAGCACAATACCTCTCGCCACTTCCGTTTTTGGTTACATAAGTATAAGGCGGAAGCAGTCATGTGACAACTAGTAAATATGTACATAGATGTCAAATGTCAGAATTTTTCTACCAAATTTCAAGTTTTTCTAAATTCACATGCTAATTTGTCACCAGGAGTGTGGAATTTGTCTATAAAAATAAACCAAATGGAATTGGAAAATTACGAAATTTAGAATGAAAAATTATATTTCACATCTATATACGGGCCCCCATATCTGCTAGTCAAGGCCAACAAAGTCACGATTGCTCGCGCCCTATTGTATTTAACATGTCTTTTATACCTACACTTTACACTAAAAATTCTACTTATATCTATTCTTTATATTTAGATTTTCAAATTAAAATTCATTCTATGAAGAAATTTTGTCCTACTCTAATTTTTCGAGATGTTTCGAATTCATTGTCGGGATTGACAGTATTTCTGAAAAGTATGTGTAATGTACCTATAATTTTAAATATTTAACTATTAATACAATAAGAAATAATATATGTATGTAGTTCCCAGAAAAAGTCTTCAGTAATGTCTCCGGATTACTAACAATAACATTTATCCGTCAGTTACAAACATTTTAATTTTTCAATTGGTTTCCATGTAAGATTTATTACAACAGATTACTTTATATACTTTATTTCTTATATCTTTAAATCTATAGAAGATATAATAAAATATTTAAACGTATCAGAGAGAGAATTTAATTTTCTTTAATATTTGCAGGAATAAAATTTTTCAAAAAATTATATTTAGAAGAATCAAGAATCTGCTAATTCCGGTTGATAAACATAATATCTTAGTTACATTGTTCATATTTCAAATGTATGTAACTGACAGATAAATGTCACTGTCAAAAAAATAATCATTTCAAATTAATAATAGTAACGTTTTAAGATTAAAAATGTAAATAAACCAATAGTTATGTGGAAAGAAACTTAATATACATATAGTTTCCAGTATTAGTAAATATAAAAATAAAATAAATTAATTAATATTTCATCACGGCATATTACCCATTGCTGGGTGTGCCAATCTGCTTCGTACACAGATATCGGTAATGATGGGATATTTGTACCGTGTGGGCGCTTACCAGGCGTCACCTCACGGGCACTCAATGCTGGCGTGGAGAGTAAATATACAAGTATGTATTTAAATAATATATCGGCACGGCATATTACCCATTGCTGGGTATGCTAATCTGCTTAGTACACAGATTTTAGTAACGATGATGACATATTTGTACCGTACGGGCGTTTACCAAGCGTCGCTTCACGGGCACTCATTTATGTCATAGAGAGTGCACCACAGAGGTCAATTTTGTGCCAGTTAAAATTCGGCGTTCGTGCGGATTGAATTCGGTTCCCCAGATTCGCGAACAGACACTCAGGCACGCGGCCACGAGACCCCGACTCCATAGGTATATGTATTTAACTTAATAAAAATTAAATGGCGGGAAGTATTGTGTTGGTCATATCAATTTTTTTTTAGTTTCCATATAAGATAGCTGGCATTTTGCACAATATTCAGTAACAAATTGCAAACACTATTCCATTTATATAATGAAATATTTTTTTACTGTACTTTAGGTAAGAGTTATTACACTTAAAAAAGACGTGGCATCTCTCACGAAATTGCGATTTTAAAATTTAAATTAAATTTGGGAATTACTAAAATTTATCAACGAAATTATTTTCTTCGAAATACATGTGAATAAAAAATATAGCTTAGCAAATGTACAGCTTTAACCTAAATACTTATTTATCTGGTGAATTAAAAAAGAAGTAAGGAGTCCAATTCCAAGTAAAAGAATAGGCGACCACAATCTTAAGAATGATTTATTTTATTTTCCTTTAGGAGCCATTAAGGGACCTGATCAGGATAATACTCATGAATTTCAAGATTATCTTGGTATCTTGTAAAAGCCCCTTTCGGTAGTAATTCAAGTCGCGCCTATGGCACGAAACGTTATCTTGCTGCTAGCAAAATCATTTACGTAATAATCCTACCTGTTCGACCATCACGTTCGCGTTCCTAGAGTGCGTCGCGGATTCCTTGTGCACAGGAGCACAGGCGTCTTTGATTAAGAGGAGACTCGACACTAGATAATTGAATTCCGCAACACGTAAGCCTGTGGCTGTTTTTACACCCGGGGACAAATTTCCCGCGTGTGAACTTACGTCACACTAACTACCAATGGAATTTCGCAACGGAGGTATCCAATTTATTGAATATTGCTGTTAACAAATATTTCAACTATGATAAAACCGAATATTATTCGTTCATCTAACGCCCACATGGTACAAATAGGTTGTTATCAGTACCGGATTCTGTGTAAAAAGCAGATACGCACACCCAGCAATGGGTAATATGCCTAAAGGTGACGGAAGGTATTGTATTTGGTCAAAAAATTCTATGGTGAGTTTTTAATGAATGAACACCTTTTAGAACCTCTAGAATATGATTTTACTATTTTTACGACGATGTTTGTATGTATGCGTGTGTGTGTATTTGTGTGTACGTGTGTGTATGGGAGCATCGTTTCGGATCGCATAACTCCAATACAGTAGAGCGTCAATAATCCGGACGTCAAAAATCCGAACGATCGATAATCCGGATTCGATTCTGGCGAAAAAAAATTGCTTGTAAAGGAACGATGTTTGTATACAGCAACAAAAACGACTAAAACATGTAATTTTTTATTAATAATGAATAGTTTCATTTATCCGCTTCTCTTCTCTAAACATCACAGTAATTTATGACCGATTGCAGCTAATATTTTGCGTTGAAGACACCCAAAAAGTATTTTATTGGTTCATTTAGAAAATCCGGACACGTCAAAAATCCGGATGGGTCCTAATTAATCCGGATTATTGACGCTCTACTGTACCATAATTCTAAAAATTATATTTTTTCGTTTTCCTACAGTTTATATCTAAATTTAAAAGAAGAGGTGATTATATTTTGCTTATAATTGATCAACCAGAAGAACCCTTATTTCCAACTTTTAACAGTTTTTCTTGAAAAACGTAGTTAAATATCATTTTTTGACATTGTGTTATAAATATTAAAAAATATTTTACTTTCTATGCAATATGATTTCATTTTATACTTTATATTCAATGGATATAGAGTTAAAAAAATCTGATGTGACCAACACATACCGCCCACCACTTACCTATGAGGTCTCGTTGCCGCGAATCTGGGGAATCCGATTCGATCCCGATCAACGCCAAATAATTCGAATTTTAAATGGCATGATTATTTTTTTGACAGTGACATTTATCTCTCAGTTACATACATTTGAGCTGAACTATGTAACCATGGAAATGTGTTTAAAGCATAAGCTCCGAGATATAATTTTTATATTACTTCAAAAATTTATTTATAAAATATATAGAAAAAGTATTAAAGCAAACCTGTAGAAAATGGAATAATCTTTAATTTTTATAATAACAAATTGCAAAAAAATACATTTAAGGTATTTTTTGAAGAAAAACTATCTTTAGCTTCAAGTAAACTTCCATTTCCGGTTATCCGATTGCCACTAAAATCTAATGGCTTCTTTCCATATTAGAATAATGTAGAAATACATGGTTTCAAAACTTACTGAATGATAGTATTTGAGTTAGAGCGTAAAGAGGATACACACACACATACACACACACATACATTACATACATACATACACACAGACATCATCGTGAAAATGTTAAAAATGGATTCTAGAGACCTTAAAACGTGGTCATTTACCAAAATCTCAATATGCGATTTTTAGCACAATCCCTATACCTCCCTTATCAAGGGTAGCGGGAGGTAAAAATTGTAAAAAATGTAATTCATAAATCAGCCAGCTATGCATAACCATGGAAACAACTACTATATGCAGATTTCAGATAATACACATTGACCGATGTCAGTGTCAAGTGCAATTTACATTGTGTGTTTGTGTTATAATTTTACTGGAAATATAATATCATTATTTGATACAAATCATTCATTCGGCCCTAAGGAACCAACCCACCGGGCTCCGCCCTTGAAATCCAATTAGTATAATCGGGCTTATTCACGTGTGTTATAGAGACATTTAGAGCGATAATAAAGGTTTATTTTATACAAGTTACCTCTTATTCGTTGATTCTGTATAGTTTCTATGGATATTTATTTATTTTATTTCTACGCCGCCGGCGTAAAAATTAGCTACTTCTACTCCGGCGGCGTAGAAATTAAACTTTACCTTGTGAATTAAGTCACAAAAGATGCTACTTTTATAAAGTTTGAAGAAAAAAATCTTTGTCATAGGATGATATATGAAATATGGGCCCAATTCTCAATTTTCACCCAGCAATGGGTAATATGCCGTGGTGATATTTATTTTATTTGCGACATGCAGTGAAAACTTTTCACTTTATCATTCCAAATCATCATAATATCATAATAGTGAAAATTGAGAATTGGGCCCCATCACTGATCTGAAACAGATCAATATCTAGTTCACGTTTTGAATTTTAATGTCAAAAATTGATTTTATAGGTAGTATTTAAAATTTATATTCCAAATTATAAGCAGTAATATTATGCTAAAAAAATACATTGCCAAAACCGTAAAGAAAAGTACGCATATTATTTTAAATTTTATATTCAATATTTCTCATCATTTTTCCAAACTTTATTTTCCGCCATTTATACATTTGAAAACTTATTAAATAATCATGATTTTCAGAGAGTTTACATTGTGAGTGAATACTAAAAGTAGGTTATAAAATCATGACTCGAAATGTATTTAAATTTATGTAAAAATATCATTCATAACATCCAATTTTATTCCCTGCGTAAAAACCGATGTGTGACATTTGAATCGTGAAAATTGTCAGTCAGGTGACTTGTTGAGTTAAAAGGAAAAGCGTTTTCTTGAGTGTACGGCCATTGCCATCAGCATAGAAGGTGAAATATCAGAATTTAACCTGACAGTAAATTTTACTTCATCTCTGTAGCAGAAAATGAAAAGTTTGCAAAAAAGTTCTAAATGTACCTAATATAGTTTTCGTAATTATAATGATACAAATCATTTTACTCGAAAGTCGCGTATACCGTGTGTCCCAAGCAAACCTTGACATAGGCGTTCAACATGGGAAAACAGTTTTTTTGTAAATAAAAAGTGTCCGGCAGAAAATTAAGCCATGCTATTGAACATGAGAATATAATTCCTGAGTCACGTGACATGTTTTCCGCCAATCAACATTCAGAATCTCCCTAGATACGCGTTTATCACAGCGATGATAAAAAACAAGGAAATTATCACCGTATTTATAGTCGTTACTAAGGGATTTGTTTTCTTTATTTATGACATTGACAGTTAATTTTAAGTATAAAAATAAATAATAACAATAATTCAAACTCCGAAATATTATTCGTAAGTACCATATTTTAATACAATATGAATATGTAATATGTATATCAAAAGTTAGGTTAGGTTAGATTCCAAAAAAATCATTATATTCTCTCGTTAAATATAAGATCGTGATATGATTAATAATCGAAGATATTGCTCGTGAAACCGAAACAGCACGTTTCAACTCGTCCTTCGGACTCGTGAAATCTGCAGCTCGGTTTCACTCGAGAATATCATCGATGATAATCATATCACTTGTTATATTACGTATGACAATAGAACATTACCTCCTGTACGTTATTTAAAACTAATTATTGTATTATCAGTGCATAAATTAAAGAAAATTATAAATAAATGTCAATAAATATTTGTTTCAATATTTTATTATGTAATATAAGAATATTTTTAAATGTTATTGTAGCTGAATGATTAGCATATCTGCCTGTGGATTAAAAGGATTATTGTAGGTAGGTGTTCAAATCTCCATCAAGCTAAACTTTTCATTATTATTTTTATTTATGTATTAATTACAAATTATATTAAAGATATTATGAGATAAAATGAGGAATTAGTTAAATAATTACAAATAAGTTTCTATCACGATATAATAGTAATTTCAATGGAAGTAGTAACGGTCAAAAGCAACATTTTAAACTACACCACATACTTTTCCTTTATAAATACGGTAAAAATACAAAACATACACATATTTATTACGTTATTATCATGTATTATTAAGATCAAAAGAAAGAATTATACATTTTTATTAAATCCATATTTTGATTGTTGTAATCAATTTTTGTCATTGTTAAAACCAATTATTTTTATTTATATAATATTGTTATCCATTTCAATATCTATTTTATATTTCCAATTACAATAATTTAGAAATGCCTTTTCTATAAAAAAATATTTAAAGTATTCTTCTTTTCGTGTCAACAATGTGTTCATTGTTTGCTTTTTTGTTTTGTTTATATGAAATATTCTTCAACAATTGTACAACCAAAATGTAATACAAACAAAATAAAATGGACATTATCACACTTTCAGTAAGATCTTACAAGTGTGTATTCCCAAGGACAGCATCCAACCTGGTCTTGATCTCCGTTGCCGTCTTTCCTTCCAAATAAAAATCTTGATCACCGCACGAACTTCGTTTTTATCCATTATCGATTTAATGCTAGGTAGATAGATTAACACAGACGCTTTTCACGATTAGACTGATAGACAGATTGTACTGAAATTTCTTGACAGTCCATATGAAGAGTTAAACAAAACAACGACATAAAATTGTTTTCGAAAAACCAAAGCCTTCTCTGTGATTCTTGTTGAATCCAACCTCGTATGTTGAACCAATCTAATAATTAACAATTAGGCTCCCCCATAATAAGCTTTGTAATCAGCTAATTCCGCTTTCCAATCTCCCACATTTCACAATAAATAATACCTGAAATACAAACTTCCACAGACTGTGCCTCAAATGAAAACTGTATAATTAAGCTAAAACCTGCAGCGCCTCGCGGCCGAGTGGGGAACTACTCTAGGACTAACATTCTCCTCTCCGCGGCTCGTCTTCGTCCTGTCGCAGTGAGCATTGAACGGGGGGGAAACACGTGCATTTCCCTAATGAGATGAGATTAATCCGTTACACGGAGAGATGGCGTGAGAGGATGAAACAGGCATTGATGACTGAGTGGATTGAAAAAGGGGGCTATGAAAACTTTAAGTGGGAATTATTGTGGGAAGTTAATTAAAAATACATACGTGTAAGTATGAAATTTATATAAAGGTTAAAGATAAATAATTGGAGATGCAGTCTTGGTGAAAAATGTTTAAGATTTTATCTATTTAACATTCCGACGTTTCGATTCCAAATGAATTATCACCAGGGATCTGGAATACATTTTTTATACACATAATACAAAATTCAAAAAAATATTTTACAAAAATTTGCTGAAGTTACTTACAGTTAGTATAGTTGAGGAACAATTCATTACAATACAAAAATTAAATAATAAAAAAGGATGAAAATGTCGTCAAAAAGTATCAAGGTAATAAAATAAAAAGCGAGCATATATCAGAAAAAACTTCAGTAAACTAATACTTCATGTTGCAGTATTAGTTCATTGAAGATTTAACAGTTAAATTTGATTTATTGACATATAACGTTATTATAACTTAAAGAATATATTATTCTCTATACGATTTGATTGCATTTTATACTTCATATTCAATAGATATAGAGTTAAAGAATTTTAAAGAAATTAAATTTTATAAAGCAGCCAGCTATGCAAAACATGGATACTACTAATATATTCATGTCAGAGATATTGGGGAAGACACGGAATGATAGGTAAGTAGATAACTCTAGTGTTACAAGTTTCTAGAAAGATACAAGAGAGATGATTACATTGGTTTGAAAATGTCATGAGGAGAAATGAAGAATATATTGGAAGAATGTTTAGTAATAGAAGGTTGAAGAAACAGAGAGAAGAGCAAAGATAAGATGGAAGGACTGTATTGCGGAAACTTGAGAGAAAAGGAACTGAATGAGAACGAGACGTAAAACAGAAATGAGTGGAAGAAAAAAATAAAAAATAGCGACCCCTAATGAATGGGGAAAGCTAAAGAAGAAGAAGATGTTAGTATCAAGTGCAATTTACAAAATTATTAATGGATGGAATTTATACATAATACACAGGATTGACGGAAGGTATTGTGCTGGCCACAAGCCACAACAGATTTTTATTTTCATATAAACGCCCTTAATCATAACGGACATAATATAAATAAAGCTTCCTGTAACGTGTTGTCCGGTTTAATCTAATTTAGATTTCGAAATCATTAATTATTTATATAGGTAAGGTTTATCTTTTCTATGAGTTTTATTAGTTTCTCCTAACTTTTTTTTGTAACTATTTTTCTCATATTATTTGATGTTTCAGTATTCTATTTATATTTGGAATTTAACACAAATTAACATTTACTAATTAGAATTTATGAAAGTCTATATTCCGAGAGTACGTTACAGGTATATAACAAGCATATCAAATATGAAAATATGAAATTAATAAAATTAAAAAGGCTTTTTGTACGTGCTTCGGGAAAAGAAAATTAGAATAATTAATTATGTTCCCAGAACAAACTCATGCAATTTACTGCAGTGAAGCACAGTAAACCCAATCTCGTCTTTGATGTGGATATAATTTTATCATGTGTAATTTAAAACCTAGAGAGCTCTAGGTACGCAAACAGGTAAAATTTCTATATTTTCCGCGGCAAAAAAATTGTTATTGAAATTTTAATCCGTAATTTCAATGTAACTTTAATGGACTTTGCGAGTAAAGGAAAAGTTAATCAAGTTTTGTGTTTGAACAATAAATGAAGGGAAATTCATTAAATAATCACAAAAAATATTTAATTTCCTAAAGCAGGGTTGACAATTCAATTAATTAGTAACTGATCAATAGTTGGGACGGTATTTAATTAAATTATGAACACGGATCATATTAATGTTGGTATAGCAATTAATTAACAAATGTCAAATACATCAATATACCTTTGTTTTATGTACCAAGTTATATAGAGAGTTTTAATACACCTGCGAACTAAAAAATTACGTTGATTTCGTTTACCTACATCACTTTGCAAATGAAAACTTCTCTTCAATTATCGAAATGAAACAATATTTAAATCACACAATGCTGCATTTACATACATGCAAGTTGTAGATGTGAGTGATATGTGTACATTGTTCCCCAATACATTAAAGTACACCAACAATCAATCTACGCCTGCTATTCTAATCTAAACCGTGTATTTTATCTCCCCTGCATTTATATTCTTTTACGTGGAATATTTCAAGAGGATATCTTTAACATAATCTGTTATGTTCAATCTTAATCATGTTACAGGATTAATGTAATTAAATAGAAAATAGATCAGAGACAGAATATATATATAATTTTTTTAATGACTAAGTTTAGATTTGAATTAAGTTAGCTCTTTGTTAAAAATATATGATTTACTGAAATTTGTAGCAAATTTCTTTCTAACCCAGCAATTAAAAAAAATCTGTTGTGGCCATCACAATACCTCTCGCCCTTTCCATTGTGGTATATATAAGTATTGTATTTAACATTTCTTGTACACACAAAAAATTCTAATTACACCTAATCTTTATATTTACGTATTTTCTATATTTTAAATTCATTCTATGAGCAAGTTTTCTCCACGTCTTCTAAATGTTAGAGGTTTTTCCAATTCATTAACGGTATTGGGGTATTTCTGAAGGGTTCATGTAATATACCTATAATTTTAAATATATAATTAATAATACAATAAGTAATATTAAATATCGCCTGCATCTTTGACACTGACATTGTGACATTTATCTGTCAATTACACACAATTGAATTTCTCAAGTAGTTACCATGGGAATGTTTGGGCTGTGAGCAGGCTGTAACATTTTCTACACCAGATTATTTTATAGCTTATATTTCTTTATCTTTAAATCTGTAGAAGATATAATAAAACCTTTAAATGTGTCGGATAGAGAATTTTGTTTTTTAATATTTGTAATTTTTAAAAAATAATTTTAGAAGATTTTTGTTATAATACTACTACTTACGGTTGTTATTATTACCAAAATCCATTCAACTCTTCCCATTACTGTTAGATTGAGGAATCCGTAGTTACACAGGTCTTTAATCTTATAGAATTTGAGAAAATGGTCTCCAACAACCCCCCCCCCACACATACACACACACACACATCCACACACACACACACACACACACACACACACACACAGACATCATCGTAAAAATGTTATTATCGGATTCTAGGGACCTTAAAACGTGATTATTCACTATAATCTGTATATGCGATTTTTAGCATGATTCTAATACCTCTCTTAGCGAGAGGTAAAAAAGTTACTGACGGCAACACATTCTAGCATGAGTTAGAAATTCGAACACGAACCGCTGGCTGGCGATTTGGCGAACGAAATATACCTTTTGAACTTCAATTTCAGAAAAAGTAAATTCAATTACAGAAGAATAATATCAATTTATCAATTTACCTTCGAGGAGAACGAACTACATAATTTCGATGACGAAGTTCACGATAACATACACGGTTTCGAATATTCCGTACTACTTTTTTTACGAATGCGTAGACCTTATTTGCTTGCAATAAAATTTTATTTTTATAATCATATAAACAAATATCGGCAATAACACAGCAATGTAAAATACAAAAATATAAACTCTGTTAATATTTTTGAATACTGATGAAAAATGTAGATTTTGAATATTAGTTTTTCTAATACAATCACATTAAACGTACCTAACCGAGTCAAGTTTAAACGAGGTGCAATTAAATGCCGTACTTAGGGTAATTTGATATTATTATTGTTATTATTATGGTATCAAAACTAAATGCACTTAGGGCGAGAAATTGTTTGAAGCACGCAACTAAGTACAAGTTCATGATATTCAACAATTTCACCGCAAATATTGGAAAAGGAAATTAGGTATATTTATGACGCAGTAAAAAATGCACAGAATTAATAATTGTATTTAACATTTCTTGTATACCTACACACTACACCAAAAATTCTACTTATATCTATTCTTTATATTTAGATTGTTTAACTTTTAAATTCATTCTACGAAGAAATTTTGTCCTCCTCTAATTTTTCGAAATGTTTCCAATTCATTGTCGGGATTGACAGTATTTTTGAAGGATATATGTAATATACCTATAATATTAAATAATAAGAAATAATATAATACATGTACTTTCCAGAAAATAACTTTAGTAATATCTCTGGATTTTTGACATTGACATTTATCTGTCAGTTACAAACATTTTAATTTTATTCAATTGGTTTCCATGACATTATTTGGGCTGTGAGGTTTATAACAATAGATTATTATAGCTTATATTTCTTTATCTATAATCAGACGGAGAATTTACTCTTCTTTAATATAATCAAAAATAAAAAGTAATATTTAGAAGATTTTTTTTAAGAATCTGCTACTTCCGGTTGTCCAAAACCTTTTCATCTCTTCCCAGTAATATCCGACTGAGAAATACGTAGTTAAACAGTTATTAAGTATTACAGTTTTTGAGAAATCGTCCTTTCAGCCGACCCACATACACACATACATACACGTATACACACACACACACACACACACACATACACATACATACATCCACCCACATACAGACATCATCGTAAAAATATTAAAATTGGATTGCAGTGACCTTTGGATATGCGATTTTTAACATGAATCTAGAGTTTCATCAAGTCAAGTAGCTTGATATTTTTATAAAATACTTGACTTGACTAGCTGTGTGTGGTACGGCGAGGTGTGCCATATTATGCTGTGCAGATTCACTACTGCAAGTTAAAATCTGTGCAGAGGTTTAAAAAATTCAGTCAATATTGGAATATATACTAGAATGACCCGAGAATATGTCAACAAAATTTGAAGTCCTAATCATTATTATTAAGTAAACTGTAGATGGTTAAACTATCGCACAAAAGCCTAAAAAGCTATACTCCATTCGAAATAACAATAATAATTGGGACTTCAGATTTTGTCCACATATTCTCGACTCATTCTAGTATGTATTCCAATAATGAATGGGTTTTTTAAACATCTTAATATCTCGGAGAAAAATAAAGTTCCAAAATGTGCCATGTTATTTAAATCGGAAAAAATCAAGTGCATTTAGGCACGGTCAAATATTAAAATTAAGCGGAATCATTGTCAGTATAATTTGTTTTTATTCATTTGGAACCATTTTAGGGGGAGGTCCAGTTAAAATTCGACTTGCCCCCTTTAAAGGTCCACCATAATACATATACTATAAATACTTTGTTAATTCATATATACTTTCAAATATTTTTTTTTTAATTTTTAAATTTGAATTTATGATTTATTTTTATGAATAAAAGTTTATATTTCAAGGTATATTATTGATATTGCTATAAAACATAAGGAACTATATGAAAATGGAATGTTGTCTTGAAGAACTTTTTCTGGTAATTAAAAAAATAATTACTTGATTTTTTCAAGTAATTGAAAAATAACTACTTGATGTTTCAAGTACTTGAAATTGTAACTACTTGACTTGATTTTCGGCTACTATTACTTGACTTGAGATTGACTTGATTTCAAGTCAAGTCAAGTAACTTGAATATTAAGTCAAGCCGTGAAACCCTACATGAATCCCAAAACCTCTCTTAGCGAGAGGTAAAAATCGTGCAACACTTCATTGTAATTAATATTCATAACAGTACTGTAATATGCAGAAGTATTACAGAACAAATTAAATAAGTTTAGCTCAATACTTTCGCATGTATATAAAAACTTGTATTTATGCCTATCTTTATACGTCTACTTTCAGGCAGTGTAAACTTATACATTATCTCTCGATGTGTAAGTGATGTAATTTTCAGTATAAATGCAAATTAGATATATTAATTGATTCTATCAAAGAAAAAGCTGCAAAACGGGTTAAAAAGGAATCATACCAGCAATATAATTGCGTATGATTCATATACATACATAATTAAAAAGCTCTCTGCTGACCGTCCGCACTTAATAAAGCGAAATGAAACCAAAATCGTAATTAAGTCGGATTTTCTGTCGCATTTAAACCTGGTAATTCTTTACATTTACGACCGAGCGTATCAAGGGATCAAGAGATAGAGATTATCGTATTTTAACTCACTTTGCGCTATCCCGCTGTATTTTTATTTCGTTTTTCGGAAACGCTGATGAGTCCATTTCGTAAATTTAATTACTGCGTTTATAAAATTTGCACGGAACTTGAAATAATAGCTCACAAACTATCGTGATTTTTTTTGGGGTGACGCATATTGTATGCCATTTCATTGTGAAAATTAATGAATTATTTTTATACAAGTGTGTAATTAAAGTTTTAATTGGTTTTAGCCGATAGAGTCAAAATGCGATATACATCAATGTTTTCTCGTTTATAACTAATAATTTGAATTTTATTGCTATTTTCCGTGCCACATGTTTAGAGAAATTTATAAAAAAAATCTGATGTGACCAACACAATACCTTCCGCCATTTAATTTTTATTAATTTAAATACATATCTGGTCGCGAATCTGGGGAACCGGATTCAATACCTACTATCAAATATTTCTAATTTTAAATGGTACAAAACTGACCCCTGGGATGCACTCTCCTCGCTAAAAATGAGTACCCGTGAGGTGACGCCTGAGTGTCTGTTCGCGAATCTGGGGAACCGAATTCAATCCGCACGAACGCCGAATTTTAACTGGCACAAAATTGACCTCTGTGGTGCACTCTCTATGACATAAATGAGTACCCGTGAAGCGACGCTTGGTAAACGCCCGCACGGTACAAATATGTCATCATCGTTACCGAAATCTGTGTACAAAGCAGACTAGCACACCCAGCAATGGGTAATATGCCGTGATAATATATTTATTTATTTTCTTATTTAAATACATACCTGCATATTTACTAATACTAGAAATTATGTATCTTAAGTTCCTTTCCATATAATTATTGTTCTATTCACAATTTTCGTTTTAAAACATTATTATTAATTTGAAATTATGTATATTAAGTTCCTTTCCATGCAACTATTGTTCTATTTATAATTTTATATTGAAAACGTTACTGTCGTTAATTTGAAATGATAATTTTTTTGACAGTGACATTTATCTGTCAGTTACATACATTTGAGCTGAACTGTGTAACTATGAAGTTGTGTTTAAAGCATAAGCTCCGAGATATAATTTTTATACTATGTTATAAATTTATCCATAAAATATACAGAAAAAGTATTAATGTAAACCTGTAGAAAATGAAATAATCTTTAAGTTTTATAATAGCAAATTGCAAAAAATAACATCCAAAGTTATTTTTTGACGAAAAACTATTTTAAGCATCAAGTAAACAGACATTTCTGGTTATCCGATTGACACCAAAATCTAATGGGTTCTTTCCATATTAGAATAAGGTATAGAAATACAAGATTTCAAAATTTTCTGAACGATGGTAATTGATTTAGATGGTAAAGAGGATCCACACATACACACAGACATCATCGTGAAATTGTTAAAAATGGATTCTAAGGACCTTAAAACATGGTCATTTACCAAAATCTCGATATACAATTTTTAGCACGATCCCTATAATATGCTACCAAGTGTAGCGGGAGGTAAAAAATCATAAATAATAGAGTAGAAATTTAAATTTTTAATTTTTTTATCAGTGTTTAGTTAAATAGGTTTAATTTATTGATATTTCCTGAACAAACGCGTGAAAAAATGTTTATGTTTTGCCAAGAAAACGCCTTATTATAATAATACTTGTACAATATAATAAATATTCAATATTTGCATATAAAGTGAAGTAAGTATGTAAATAACAGTATTCTTAAGGTGATATCGTAAACGGAAAACCTATATCAAAATGAAAAATATGTTGGAAAATAAGAATTATATGAATACGGAAAAAAACTGCATTATGTTCACACAGAGATTTGTGTAGTTATAGTATAAAAATATCTTTGATATTAGGTGTTTTCATTTTAGTACACGGATTTGGTAGATTTATTTAGAAGTAAACCGTATTTACTACAAGTTATTCTACTTTATTGAAGGGAGAATGTTTCTTACAAACCTTTTAGATTATTTTTTTATGTTTTCATATTCAATGTTGTTTATTTTTTTCTTCCTGAAGAAGACCCATGTACACTGCGTCTGGATAATTAAATTTTAAAATTAAGCACGTTTTAAGGTTTCTACAATTCGATTTTAATATTTTACGATGATGTCTCTCTCTCTCTCTCTCTCTCTCTCTCTCTGTGTGTGTGTGTGTGTGTGTGTGTGTGTGTATGTGGGGAAGTTGATAGGACGATTTCACAAAAACTACAATACTTAATATATGTTTAACTACGTATTTCTCATTCGGACATTACTGGGATGAGCTGAAAAGGTTTTGGTAATAATTGGAAAATCGGAAGTAATAGATTCTTAAAAAAAGTCTTTTCTGATAAAAAAAAAAATTTGTAACTGACAGATAAATGTCAGTGTCAAAAATCCAGAGATATTACTGAAGATTTTTTCTTTTTTGTATTAATAGTTAAGTATTTAAAATTATAGTTATATTACATATACTCTTCAAAAATACTCTCAATCCCGACAATGAATTGGAAACATTTCGAAAAATTAGAAGAGTAGGACAAAATTTCTTCTTCTTTTGGTGTAGATTCTAGGTATACAGGAAATGTTACATACAATAGGGCGCGAACAGTCATGTGACTTTGTTGGCCTTGACAAGCAAATATGGGGGCCCGTGTCACAATGATACCAAGTAATTATGTACATAGATACCAAATATCTAAATTTAGTGATTTTCTAATTCCATGTGGTTTATTTTTCTCGACAAGTAAATTCCACACTCCTGATAACAAATTAACTACGTGTATTTAGAAAATCTTGAAATTTTTAATGACAAATTCTGATATTTGACATCTATGTATATAATTATTAATTGTCATTCTGACACGGGCTCCCATATCTGCATGTCAAGGCCAACAATGTCACATGACTGCTCGCGCCCTATACTTATGTAACCAAAACTGAAATGAGAGAGGTATTGTCTTGGCCACAACAGATTGTTTTAATTGAAGGAATAAGAAAATAGTTATTTATGCAACAAGAGTGTAAACACAATCTTTATGCCATTAGGTCGAGTCAAAATGACAATTAGTAATTATGTACATAGATGTCAAATGTCAGACAAGGTTGAATTATGAAACTATTTAGAAAATGAATGGAAAAACGTACCAGAAGACAGTATTACAACTTTAATTAAGTCAATACCTTGGCAGTGATTGTATCATAACTTAGTTTTTTCTTTTTCTTTTTCTTTTTTTTTATAGAAATTTGACATTAATACTCTTTCGTGCTACCTACATCAAAGGTGCCAATTTTTTTAATAAAGCACTGCTATATTTGCTTTGTAAATACAACCCTAGGAGGGATAAAGGATATTACTAGCATTTCTATATGGATAGATAAAAATAGACTTTAGTTGTTTTGTAACATGAGATATTCCGAGATATGTGCGTTGAATCATTGTTTAGAAGCATAACAAAGACCAGGATTCTTTAGCTAGTTTGTTTTTCAGTTGAGTGAATGCTACATTTAACAGAAATCAAAACCATCTAAAGATAAAACCGTGACATCGGAACAAAAAGCCAAAAAACAACCGCCAACGGATCATTCATCTCACTCCAACGGGCACGGGCACACATTAGTTTAATAAACAAGACGACGTATTAAAGAATTTAATAACGCTAATGGAGAGGCGAAGTATAAAAAGTGCAGAGGAACGGTAGAGGCGAATACAGCAATGCGCTCTTTTGTTCGGCACAGCAGCGCTGCTAACTCCACGTGACAGGTTAGTGAAATACGCTGGTGTGCGCCCTATGAAATACTGTGCGTGTCCCCCCTGTAATCCGGAGAAATATGTCGCGATCTCACGAGGTGAGAACAGATAAACCTACCAAGGATGGAGGTTGTATCCTTTACCTGCACTCGGAATGATTTACCTACTCGAAGGACTACTTCTTAATCTTAACTCCACTCGGAGCAGAACACTACTATGATCTTTCTATAACGAAGAAGCCATCGAAACAATAAATGCTTATTTTGAGGACCTCAAAACAACCATTTTCGGGAGGGAATAGAAAAATTAGAAAAACGTTGGACCAAAGATAGAAGCGAACTTAAAAAAAATCTGAATTCTACTTCTGGTTTCGCCCGAAAGATTACCTACTAACATCGTTTATTTTCATATTCCTATTATATGAAAAGTATGTTGATTCTCAGCAGAGCATCGTTTCCAAATAAACAATTATTGATTCCACAGATATTTGCAAAGCAAATTAGATTGGTAGAATAAAATTAATTTTATGCATAAAAGTCAATCATTAGGAATAGTCAATTAAATTTAACCAATTTAATTTAACAGTTAAAAGTAAATATTAAATCTCGTATTAAATATTTTAGTTCACCACTAACTACTCAGTTTTTGTGAAATTAATGAAAAGAAGTCCCAAATCAAATCGAAAGCAAAAAGTGTACAACACAGCTACAGGAAAGTCTTTATAAATGTTTGAGCGAACAAAGTGTGAAACGGAACTACTTGGATTAATATTTAATAAGAAACTTAGTATAGACGAATTTTACACTAGAGTGTATTGGTGGTTGCAGTTTGAAACTTCATTAAAATCCCATAAATCATTTAGATAGCACATCTATTCAATGCATTTTTAAACCAATATCTTTCTCAATAGCAGCCTTCGATTTTATACTGCATGGTAGACCAAATCATAACAAAAATAAACAACGAGAATATTCCCTATTGAAGTTTAATTTGCGTTTAATGTACGTTGAGTAGCATGAAACTATCCATTCAAACACTAATTTATTTAATAGTGTACAAAGTAGTTGACGTTATACTACATCATTATCACTTTAATTCACTAGAATCATTTATTAACAATTTACTGAAAAATATATATTTTTCAAAAATTTTGTTGAGGCAGTAACATTTAGAAGGATATTTTCGAAAATCCGTATTTGATAACTTCTGTGAAGCAAATAAATAAAATTAATCTAATTTCCATAATTATTTGTATGAAATTTACTCGTAAATAATTTTTAAGTATTTACCTTGGTAATGACGAATATATTGACATATCGAAAATCTGATGTGTTCAGCACCTTCCGTCAACCTGTGTTTTTCTTTCAAAAGATTCTAAATTTCTAGTAAAATTATTTCATAAACAAACTATAAAAATTGCACTTGACACTGACATCATCTTCTTCTTTAGCTTTTCCCATTCGTTAGGGGTCGCTATTTTTTATTTTCTTCTTCCACTCATTTCTGTTTTGCGTGTCGTTCATCCAGTTCCTTTTCTCCCATGTCTTCCGCAACACAGTCCTCCCATCTTTGGTCTTTCTCTGTTTCTTCAACCTGCTATTACTAAGCTATTCTTTCTTCATCCAATATATTTTTCATCTCTCCTCATGACATGTTCAAACCAATGTAACCTATCTTTACCTTCCTAACTATTATACCGGACTTTCCAATGCTTGTTTTAGTTTGTTTTTCTTGTGTCAGTGTCAGTGTCAAAAAATTTATCATTTCAAATTAATAATAGTAACATTTTAAATTGTAAATAGAACAATAATTATATGGAAAGAAACTTAATATACTTAGTTTCCAGCATTAGTAAATACAGGTATGTATTTATAAAAATAATAATAAATATATCATCACGGCATATTACCTATTGCTGGGTGTGCTAATTTCCATTGTACACAGTATTGTATCGTGCGGGCGTTTCACGGATACTCATTTCTGGCGTGGAGAGTGCACCACAGGGGTCCATTTTGTGCCATTTAATAAATATTTGGTGTTGGTAGGGATTGAATCTGGGTCCCCAGATTCGCGACCAGACACTCAGGCACGCGGCCACGAGACCCCGTAGGTATATGTGTTTAAATTAATAAAAAATAAATGGCGGGAGGTATTGTGTTGGTCACATCAGATTTTTATATCTCCATATATCTTAATATTATAATTTAAGTTACTTTCCTATATTTGGATTTTCCTCTTTTTTTGATAGTTAAAACTTTAATTTTATTGGTATTTATTCTACTCTCAAAACACCATAATGGTGGTTGAAAACACCATAATAGTGGTTGGAGACACCATAATGATTCTTAAAAATCGTAATTAGGAAAAATAATAACGAATGCTCAAAAATTCACACTATTCATGTTTCCATAATCACAGTAGTCGTTCGTTTACGAAGTGTCAAGAATAGAGGTTCTAGTAAGTCCTATAACAGAAAGAAGTTATTGTCTAGCTCTAGCCTAACAATGATTGCAGAACAACGGGTATAGTTATAACATTCAAAACAACAGTTAAATACAATGTAACAATCTCCATCATCCCTATTTTACGTCTCTGCTCCAACAGCGTACACAAGTTTATCTCCGATTAGTAAAATCTGCGATTCTCACGCTCCGTCGCGAACGACCTTGAGTTTGCGTGCGCGTCTCGGCGTATCTGATGCAAGTGCATGTGCATGAGCCAGAAAAGCCGATATTGTTGCAGTTCTGTCTGCTAGTCGAGCAGAGGCCCGGGGTTGGTATCTTTAGCTGGCGATAACAGGGACGCATAAAGCGATGTGAGATGTACGAACAGCCAGACAGCAGGATTTCAATACCCACAACAAAAAATAAATGTGCTTTAAACCGTTTGCAATTTACTATTGGTGCAGGATATAAAGTTTCATATGTTTGACTTGTTTAATTGGTGTATATTATTATTTAAATACATAAGTAAATATATAAAATTTTAATTATTCAAATAATTTATTGAAAATATAAAATGCAATAATTAAAGCAAAATGAGATTATCTTAATGCAATAATAATTTTTAAAGTTTGTGTATTACTTAAAATGAATAAAGAAACGTATAGTAGCCATCAAAAGTTTATATTTCTGGCTAAAATAAATAGAAAGCGCACATTATAATACTTCAAATTGCGACATAATTACACACAATGAGAATATAAAACTGCACATATTCAATCGTCAAAACGCGAAAATTTTCTCTTGTAAAAGTATCCATAGTAACAGCGCAATCGAATTCGCAAACGTACTTCGTATAAAAAGTTTTTAATTATTGCAATGTCAACGTCAAATAGTGCATATTTTTTTTAAATATCTATACGTTCGAAGAAAAAATATGTGTCATTCGGAGTAAAAGGTTTTTGTGTGCTTCACATGCAAATGCCTAACTCGCTTCACTCGTCGTGCAAACTTGCGTACTTGGCACACAAAGTTACTTTTACTCCTAATAACAAAATATATTATTATAGCAATAATCGAGGCAATAATGTTCTTCTGTTGAAAAACACAGTTCAGTTCTTAAATGTATGTAACTGACAGATATGTGTCACTGTCAACAAACTAATAATTTCAAATAATAATAATAATGTTTTAAAAAGAAAATAGTAAATGGAACAATAATTATATGGAAAGTAATTTAATACAGTTTCCAGCATAAGTAAATATGTAGGAATATAGGCAAGATAATAAAAAATCTACTTTGTACACAGATGCCAGTAATAATGATGACATATTTTGTTCACGCGAATCTGCGGAACCGGGTTCGATTCCGATCAACGCCAAATAATTTAGAATTTTAAATGGAACAAAATTGACCCCTGTGGTGCCCTCTCCACGCCAGCAATGAATATAGGTAAGTATATAAATAAATAAAATAAATATATCATCACGGCATATTACCCATTGCCAATCTGCTTTGTACAGATTTCGGTAACGATGATGATATATTTGTACCTTGCGGGGGTTTACCAAGTGTCACCGGACGAGCACTTATTGCTGGAGTGGAGAGTTCACCACAGGGGTAATTTTTGTGCCATTTAAAATTCTAAAATATTTGGCGTCGGTCGGGATCGAACCTGGTTTTTAAATTTAATTTTAAGTATTTACAGTAAAAATTTTGAAAGATGTCCGATTAAGGTCATCTACAAATTGTATGAATTTGCTCCACCGATTCTGACAAATTCAGTAGTGTCGTTTGCTTAGTTTTTGTGAGGGTACATAAGATACTACTGTTATTTTATTATTATAAAAATATAATGTTAAATAACAGCATTCAAAATTCAAAAATAAATCAACTGGTAAGTTTATTAGCAAATGTAAAACCAAATATGTGAAAAATAAGATACTGACACAATGTCAGTATCAGTGACACTGACAGAAAATATCGTTATTTGTACGGCTATGAAACAAGGTATCTGAATTAATATATAAACTTACATTACAGCAAAAGTATTATCAACAACGAGCATCGTTTTAAAATGGAATGACCTAGCTTAGTCGAAACAATATGAATTTTTGAAAGACAAGCGTGTTATATCCATCCTTATCGCACACGCTTAAAGTCTTTGTAAAGAAGGGGGATAAATGTATGCCAATTTTTTAATTCGTTCATGATACAGATGACCTTGATCGGACATCTTTCAAAATTTTTACTGTACAGGAATAAAAATTAAATTAAACGGGACTTATTGTGTTGGCTACACCAGATTTTTTTACAAGGTACTTACAATTGAATAGTTTATATTTATTTAAACTACGGCTAACCCAATAAATAGCAACCAAACAAAAGTCCCAGTTTGCTCTGTATAAATGCGGTAACTTAGAGAAATGTTAATAATTAGCATCTAATATTGATTTATAATAATATGGCATGTTTCAAGACCCGAGACAAAAATGTTTGCAATGTTAGTTGCGAATGAAGTTTCGTATACAGTGTTAATACATTCTGGATTAGAATCAAATGAAATCAGTAAGTTATGACATATAATTCACATTTCGCAAAGTTCGTATTCAAATTGTCGAGTCAAATATTAATATTCACTGTAGTGTATTTGAAGTGTTCAAGCACAAAAACTACTCGAGTATGAAATTTCAATTTCCCAACGGCAAAATCAAAGTGTAAACTCCAGTATTTATGGTAATGCAAATGCATATTTCATAACACCTTGTATTCGAGACGCGGGACTGCAGTTAACTAAAATAACGATATTTTAAAGCACGGTAGTAACATCAGCAATAGCGAGAACACTGCTTACTCTTGATCGCAGATAAAAATGTAATTTCTGATCGTTTTAAACAGACACACACTAAGCAAAACTTTTATGATCCAGCATAAAATGTTTCGTTGTGATAAAGCACTAGGTATTACATCGTATCATTTTTAAATAAAATGGGAAATCTACTTCAGAGTACATAAATTTTATTGTATACCTCCTGAGAGAGATAACGTAAATGTGTACCAAATTTGATATCGGCTATGTGCTCATACATATCATAAGATGAATGATGTAGATATGACACAATATAGCTTCTCGTTATTTACTACGATGTAAAAGAATATTTAGGGTGTATTGAAATCATGAGAATTTACAAGATGTAATAATGGGGTCATTTCAAATTTTCTAATTTATTTTTTCTTCAAACGTCATAAAAGTAGCATCTTTTGTGACTTGATTCACAAGGTAGAAGTTTAATTTCTACGCCGCCGGAGTAGAAGTAGCTAATTTCTACGCCACCGGCGTAGAAATAAAAAAAATAAATATCCATAGAAACTATAAAGAATCAACAAATAAGAAGTAGCCTTAATAAAGGAAACCTGTAATATCACCCTAAATGCCACTATAACACGATAGGTAACCTAAGAATAAAGTTACTAAATACGATCAATAGCTGTCAAATTTAAATATATAACCTGTGAATTGAAATATAAACAGAGTTTACTTTTGAGGAAATAACATTATTAAAGAATAGCAGACTTACAGATTACAATTACATGAGCATAAAAATACTTAGAATTAAAGTGATAAGAAAAGATTATATTGTTTTGCAGTGATTCGTGGACATATCTTTCAGCCACACTGTTAGATTTCCATCCAATTGAACAACTTCAGGGGGTGTACATTATAATACTTCAAATTCCGACATAATTGCACACAAGGAGGATATAAAATTGCACAGTTTTTATTTAAACGTCAAAACGTGAAAATTTTCATTTCAATGTTTATAACAAAAAGTGAACAAATAAGTATCCATAGCTACAGGGCAATTGAAGTCGCAAACGTAATTTACGTAAAATGTAACGTCAATAGTAGATATTTTTCTTTAAATATCTACGTTTCAAGAAAAAATATAATGTGTCATTCGGAGTAAAAGTGTCTTTGTGTGCCTCGCGTGCATTTATCCGACTCGCTTCGCTCGTCGTTTAAACTTCCACGCTCGTCACACAAAGTCTCACTTTTACTCCTAATAACACAATATACTATTTTTCTTGAAAGATTAGGTCAAACTAAATATGTAGGTGTCTAGGAAAATAAACTACATGGAGTTGAAAATCATGAAATTTAGAATGAAAAATTATGATATTTGATATCTATGTACATAATTACTAGCTATCATTCTGACACGGGCCCTCATATCTGCGTGTCAAGGCTAACAAAGTCACATGACTATTCGCGCCCTATTGTATTTAATATTTCTTGCATACCATCACTCCACACCAAAAATTCTATATATGCTATAGCACATTTTTTAAATTTAAATTCATTCTACTCTTCTAATTTTTGAGATGTTTCCAGTTCATTGTCAGGATTAACAGTATCTTTTGAAGGATATATGTAATATACCTATAATTTTATATATCTAACTATTAATACAATAAGAAATAATATAATGTATGTCCTATCCAGAAAAAAATCTTCAGTAATTTTTGACACTGACATTTATGTGTTAGTTACAAACATTTTAACTTTTCAATTGGTTTCAATGACACTATTTGTGCTGTGAGATTTATTACAACAGATTATTATATAACTTATATTTCTTTATCTCTAAATCTATAAAAGATATAATAAAATATTTATATATATCAGATAGAAAAATCATCTTTAATACAAGCAAGAACAAAAATTTAAAAAAAATATTTAGAATTTTTTTTTTAAGAATCTGCTACTTCCGGTTATTCAATTATTACCACAATCTTTTCAGCCCTTCCCAGTAATGTCCATTGAGTGAAACAGATATTGAGTATTATAGTTTTTGGAGAAATCGTCCTTTCAACATCCCCACACACACACACACACACACGCACACACATACACACACACACACATAGACACACACACACACAGACATCATCGTAAAAATATTAAAATCGGATTGTAGAGAACTTAAATCGTGCTTAATCATTAAAATCTGGATATGCGATTTTTAGCATGAATTCAATACCTCTCTTAGCGAGGGGTAAAAAAATCGGACCCAATTCTCTTACTTAAATTTAAAATAAGTACAATGAAGTCTTTAAAATGGGTATAAATTCTAGCCAATACCTTCCAACCTATTGAATTATAAATCTGAATTTAAATATTCTTTTTATTAAATATATAAGTCACTGTTCCACCACCCTATAAAATTTTGATTTATTTTGTAGGGTAGAAAATTTAAAGGACTCATATAAAGAAATAAGGTTATGATGCGGTATAAAGTAAAGAGTCTCCCAACTTATGAAAGAAGAAGATACGGTGTTGGAAAAGAGTTGATTATGTTAGCGGAAACATGGTTACTGTAAATAATCTCATAAAGTATCTGAAATCGTAGACAATTTATCTCGTTTCGTTCTCAATACATTCCGATACAAGTTGCAAAGTTTTTGTATGAAAACATGAAGAAATATATCTCAACACTTTAGACATTTTATCTTCACTGAAACTACGCGGCATCTAAAGGAAATATGTCTGCATACACTTCACATCCACAAATATATATATAAAGTCCTCATACTGCATCAAAACGGAAAACTTTATCTATCCATTTCCTTTTATTCTGTTTCCTAGTTGCAAAATTTTCCATCGCGTTATAAATTATCATCCATATCGAATATAAATGTTATCCATGATAGGATTTATACATTTTTACTCATAGAAATGGATATTTTAATTATTTAAACTGATATATTGTTGATTGTACATTTATTAACAATTAATGTATGATTATATAAACTAGTATTATTTGTATATTGTGTATTTCATTTTAACTGATAATTGGATTTCCAGTTGTATGATATATATAATATGTATGTGTATTTTAATTAGTTCATTTCTTTATTATTGAATTTATGCTAAAAATCGCATATCCAGATTTTAATAAATAAGTACTTATTAAGGTCCCTACAATCCGCTCTCAACATTTTTACGATGATGTCTGTGTGCGTGTGTGTGTGTGTTGAAAGGACGATTTCTCAAAAACTATAAGACAATATAACTGTTTAACTACGTACTTCTCAATCGGATATTAATGGGAAGAGTTGAAAAGGTTTTGGTAGCCATTGGACAACCTTAAAAAAATCTTCTAAACACTATTTTTTATACCCTTCAAAAATACTGTCAATCCCGACAATGATTTGGTAACATTTCGAAAAATTAGAAGAGGACAAAATTTATTCATAGAATTAATTAAAAATTAAAAAATCTGTTGCGGCCAGCACAATACCTTCCGTCAATCCTGTGTATAATTCCATACATAATTTTTCTCGCAAAAGATTCTAAATTTCCAGTAAAATTATTTCATAAACAAACTATTTAAATTGCACTTGACACTGACATCTTTTTCCTCTTTAGCTTTTCCCATTCGTTAGGGGGTCCCTATTTTTGCGTGTCGTTCTCATTCATTTAATTTTCTCTCATCTCTTCCGCAATACAGTCCTTCCATCTTATCTTTGGTCTTCCTCTGTTTCTTCAACCTCTTATTAATAAACTACTCATTCTTGTTCAAATATAATTCTTCATTTCTCCTCATGACATGTTCAAACCAATGTAATCGTCTTTCTTGTATCTTTCTAGAAACTTGTAACACTAGAGTTATTTTCTTACCGTATCTTTCCGTGTTTCCCCAACATCTACTTCAACATCCTCATCTCTGCCACATTAATTTACTTTTATTGATACTGACATCTGTCAATTTGAATTATATGAATATATTAGTAGTTTTCATGTTTAGCATAGCTGGCTGAAATATAAAATTTAATTTCTTTAAAATTCTTTAACTCTGTATCTATTGAATATGAACTATAAAATGTAATCAAATCGTATAGAGAATAAAGAATAATATATTCTTTAAGTTAATCAAATTTAACTGTTAAATCTTCAAATGAGGCTACTTGCGGTTGACCAATTATAACCAAAATCTAATCACTTGTTCTTCTGGATGTAAACTTGAGGAATACGAAAAAACTATAATTTTTGGAATCGTGGTATTCAAGTTATGAGATCCGGAACTTTTGTCACACAGACACAAAGACACACACACACACACACACACACACACACACACACACACAGACACACACACACACACACACACACACACACATACACACACACATACATTCATACAGACATCATCGTAAAAATGGTAAAATCGTATTATAGGGACCCTAAAACATGCTTAATCAGTAAAAACTTATCATTGAATTTTTTGACCAAAGACAATACCTTCCTTACCTAAACGTGACGGAAGGTAAAAATCCAAATACAAAGAATAGATATAAGTAGAATTTTTTATGTAGAGCGTAGGTATACAAGAAATGTTAAATACAATAGGGTGCGAGCAGTCATTTGACAAGCAGATATGGGGGCCCGTGTCAGAATGATAGCTAGTAATTATGTACATAGATGTCAAATATCGTAATTTTTCTTTTTCTGGTTTGTTTTCGTTGTGACTTGTGACCTTGTGACTGTGGCTGAAAACAGTGAAAGAATGAATTTCAACACGAAAGATTAGTGACTGACAGAATACACCAGAAGATGAAACTATAAACAAAACGGAGAAGATAAAAGATACGAGTAGAATAGAATACCTCGATTAAGTTAACAAAAAACATTATACGTCAAATTATTATGTTACAATAGGTTGGACAATCCAAACATTAGGATATTTGTAGGGTGCAGTCGACCAAGAAAAATTCTACAATTGACGGAACAAGAAAACGCGTAAGGTGATTAAAGGTGATGCAGGCATAAATGAAATCACAATAAATGTTCAAAATGGCCACGGTCATTGACAAAGACTGAAGGTGACGACGAAATGATGTAACTGTTGTTCTTTCAATATCCTCCAAATTGTCATATGTGACACTCTGTGTTGTAGTGTTATTCTTCGACTACTAGACCCTGGCGCTCATCAACCTCTTCAATATTCTCTATGTGATCAGGGCGTGTTCTATCACGATCTTAAGCAGTAGGCTTAAAAGACTCATGATCTCGGAGATTTATTTAATTTATTTATATACATGTACAAAGGGGCGAACGTTTAGAAGATGACGATTCGGAAAACGTTTCCCTGAGCTTCAGTATTGGTCAGCACAATGTATGTATACTCGCTGTCCGTACAGGCAGGCATTTTTACTGATTATAACTTTTATAATAATTATTAATCGATTTAATTGTCAAACGTTATTTGAAAAAGTTGACAACTCACGTTTTTCAAAAACAATTGTTTCATTGTTACTGCTACTAGATCAAATTATTATGAAAATACCTAAACGACTCGTTAATTTATGGGGTGGGGTAAAAATGCTAAAAAAATATTAAGAAATATCGTTGTTTTCGACGAGTTCTATCACTGGTTAAATTTAATGTACTTATTCCTGTTAAACCCTGTATGTAAAGGTTTTAGATAAATTAATAAAAAAAAAAAAAAATTGGAATACCCTATTCGAATAAAGCAAAGCGTCCTATATTTTATAATCTGTGGTTAAGCTATGTCCATGTATTTTAAAGATAACTATATAATAAAATTGAATACCCTAATAATTTCTTCCGTAATAGTCATCACTTTAATTATATTGTAATGTATTAAACTGATGAAGCAAAAAAAAAGAAGTTGGTGACTCACCGTTCGGATCCATCGCCTTCAGGCCTACGGATGTTGGCCACGTGGCTGAAGACGTAAACGCGCTGGTTGTCGCGATACCACTTGACGCTGTGGAGTTCCCCGCACTGTGCAGTGTCCACCCGACATGGTAAAGATACCGACCCGCCCACCTCGGCACGGACGTCGTCCGACGCTCCTGCAACAAGAATAAAATTAGTAAAACATTTTGGCTACATGTATGTGTCACACTCGGATGCTATAAACTGGCCACTTATACATCTTAAAGAAATGTAATAATTCCCGAAAGGGTAATCGGCGAAATCTGTGTAAAGCCCAGATAGGTAAATAGATAAATTGATGTACTTTAATATTTTACATTCTTTAAAATGTAAATAAGAAAGCAGAAATCTTTTGTTTTAACGTCACACGATTTGTAAATCTGCGCCCTAGAGAAGTAAAAGAAGAAGACAGTAAATTGCGAACAAGTGTCATAGATAAATTCTTACATAGATTGAAAAGCACTTTGTCCAAGTTATTCTACATAGAACAAATAATAATTTATTGCAAAAGCTGTCGCGCCATTGATTATGATTATTATCAGATTTCATTGTTTCAGACAAGGCTCTCTGAATTTATGGAATATCCGAGGGAATAAAAGATAATACTGATAGGTCATGATTTAAGTATAAACCCCAGGGGACAATCATTCAGTCCATAGATATGTACTTTACTGAACACTTTCTTTTGTTTGAACTTGTTTATAAATTATGATCCTAGCTTCAACGAGAATCCATCTAAATCAATTTCTATTACCAACAACTGAAATTAAAAAAATCTGATGTGGCCAGCACAATACCTTCCATCAATCCTGTGTATTATGTACAAATTCCATTCATAAAATGTCTTGCAAAAAATTATAAATTTCCAGTAATATTATTTCATGCAAATGGCACTTGACACTAACATTTTCTTCTTCTTTAGCTTTTCCCATTCGTTAGGGGTCGCTAATTTTTATTTTTTTCTGCCATTCATTTCTATTTTGCGGGTCATCCTCATGTCAAAATTTTTCATTCAAAATTTATTTTTTTGGTATTTTATGATTATGATTCCTTTTCTCGGCAACTGAATTCCACACCCCTGATAATAAATATACCACATAAAATCATGAAATTTTTAATGAAAAATTACGACATTTGTCAGTTATGGACGTAATTAATAGCTGTCATTTTGACACGGGTCCACATATCTGCTTGCCAAAGTCAGCAAAGTCACGTCACTCTACTCGCTCTACACATAATTTTTTTTGCAAAAGATCCTATATTTCTATAAATTATTTCATAAACAAACTATTCGCATTGCACTTGACACTAACATCTTCTTCTTTAGTTTTTCCCATTCGTTAGGGGGTCGCTATTTTTTATTTTCTTCTTCCACTAATTTTTGTATGTCATCCTCATTCAGTTCCTTTTCTCTCCTTTCATATTATATTTGGTCTTCCTATGTTTCTTCCAACTTCTGTTATAAGCTATTCATTCTTCCAATATACTCATCTCTCCTCATGACATGTTCAAACCAATGTAATCGTCTCTCTTATATCTTTCTAGAAACGCCCAATATTCTTTCATCATTTACTTTTTATTGATATTGACATCTGTCAATTTGAATTACCTGAATATATTAGCAGTTTCCATGGTTAAGTTAGCACAGCTGGCTGATTTATGAAATTTTATAATTTTTATAATCTTTATAATTCTTTAACTCCATATCTGTTGAATATGAAATATAAAATGCAATCAAATCGAATGGAGAATAATATATTCTTTAAGTTATAATAAAATTTAACTGAGTTTTTCAAGATAAACTATTAAACTCTTCAAATGAGGATACTTCCGGTTGACCAATTATAACCAAAATCTAATCAAGTCTGCATATGGTTGTAAGGAAGAGGAATATGCAAGAATTGTAATTTTTGGAATTCTAGTATTGGAGATATCGTTGACGACCCGGCGGTCACATACACACACACACACACACATACACACACACACACACATACACACACACGCACATACGAACACACACACACACACATACAGACATCATCGTAAAAATAGTAAAATCGTATTGTAAAGACCCTAAAACGTGCTTATTCAATGAAAACTCACCACCGAATTTTTTGACCAAAGACAATACCTACCTTACCTAGAGGTGACAGAAAGTAAAAATCACAAGCCTGAGTTATTAAAATTAATATTGATTAATAACAAACATTAATAAAGGGTTTTCCAATAAGAGGTGTTATTTTGATATTCAAAGAAAAATGCCATTTTTTAATATAAATGATCGGATGTTTATTTCATTATAAAGAGGAAGGTATGCCGTTAATTGTGGAAAATAACATCAGGCAAATGACCACCACGACCACGCTGACAGGACAATATCCTTTTCATGAAATTTTCCATAACCAAATCGCAAAGTGGCTGTCCTATGTCCTCGATAGCCTCACGAATTCCATCTTTGAGGTCTTGAGTCGACGCTGGGCAGTTGGCGTAGACCTTCTCTTTCACGTGGCCCCAAAGAAAGAAGTCGCAAGGTGTTAAATCACAAGATCTCGGTGGCCAATTGTGATTCGATGGAATTCCGGATCATTTTCATGCATTTCAACGACCCAATCAGCAAAGACACGACGTTGTTGATGATCGGCCGGCTTGAGTTCTTGTGTTAACTGGACTTTATAAGCCTTAAGACCCAAATCTTTATGCAAAATACGGTGTAATGACGTTTGTGGAATGCCTAATTCCAAAGAACGATGAGGAATGGACAAACCTGGGTTTTCTTTAACACTTTCGGCTATAGCAGCAATATTCTCGGCTGTTCTTGAGCGACGTGCACGGGTTTTATTCTTCACATCACTAACTTGTCCCAACAGCTCGAATTTTTCCACCAATTTCTGTATTGCGGTCCGACAAGGTGCTTCACGACGACCCAAAAATTGTCGAGTTTTACGAACCGTCTCTGCCAAATTTTCACCATTTTTATAGTGAATTTTAATAATTTCAATGCGTTGTTGAAGCGTGTATCGTTCCATTTTTATTAATGGCGTAGTTTCTACTTGTCAAATGTCAAAAAATGACAGCTTCAAAAGCGACATCTACCGAAATAGCGGGCTATTCAAAATAACACCTCTTATTGGAAAACCCTTTACAATAGTAGAGATCGTGTGATTGCGGCGTTAAATAAATTTTTGTGATTCGTAATTCGTTTAACATGGGACTTTGAAAATGATCTTATTAATGATTCAAACCGGTCATTCCAATTAAAAAAGAACAGTGTAAATAAGACATTTCAAGTTTTATTTTAAAAACCTTTTCACTAAAATAAATAAATAATTTCTTTAATTCATAATTTAATATTTATTTGTTAATTATGTTAATTATCTCTGTTTAAAAATAAACACTTTAATACATTGCTGTCCATCATTTTATACTGTAACTATGGTAATGATATACCCCATGTTTACTGATAAAATAAACTTTCAGTATGTTTGTATAATCCCGTACACAATAGAATTTTTTCAATTAAGTGTACTATAAAAAGAAAATATCATGAATAAGAGAGGAGAACATGGTGGAAACAGTAGAATTTGAATGATGTTATTAAATATTTTGAATTGTAAAGTGGAATCCGGAAAGAGAATGTAGGTTACAGGAGTATTAAAAAGAACGTTGGGAGAAATAGTGAAAGGCTTGCAATGCATTTCTCGTTTGGAATGCTTGTGCAGTTGCATTTGGCATCTGGCGTGCAAGTCAAATTTAATTCTGACAGTAAGAAATTCCTGATGCCAACATGTCACTGCGACGACTCTATGAAGATTAAATGTTCCGTCTTGGGCATGTTGTATCTACGACATTTCTTACGAATAGAGTTCTTTAGTACTACATACATTATTTTTATGAATGATCTCAAGGTTCATAAACTACGAATATTTATATGTAAGAGCCTTTAGTTGATAAAGAGCAGGATTTATTCGAATATTTTTTTACCTCCCGCTACCCCTGGTAAGGGAGGTATACGGATCGTGCTAAATATCGCATATCGAGATTTTGGTAAATGACCACGTTTTAAGGTCCCTAGAATCCATTTTTACCTTCCGTCACCTCTAGGTAAGGAAGGTATTGTCTTTGGTCAAAAAATTCGGTGGTGAGTTTTCATTGAATAAGCACGTTTTAGGGTCATTACAATACGATTTTACTATTTTTACGATGATGTCTGTATGTGTGTTCGTGTGTGCGTGTGTGTGTGTATGTGTGTGTGTATGTGTGTGTGTGTGTGACCGCCGTTTCGTGCACGATATCTCCAATACTAGAATTCCAAAAATTACAATTCTTGCGTATTCCTCTTCCTTACAACCATATGCAGACTTGTTTAGATTTTGGTTATAATTGGTCAACCGAAAGTACCCTCATTTGAAGATTTTAACAGTTTTTCTTGGAAAACTCAGTTAAATGTTATTATTACTTAAAGAATATATTATTATCTATACGATTTGATTGCATTTTATATTTGTTATTCAACAGATATAGAGTTAAAGAAGAATAAAGATAATAAATTTTATATAAATTTCATAATTCAGCCAGCTATGCTAACTTAACCATGGAAACTGCTGATATATTCAGGTAATTCAAATTGACAGATGTCAGTATCAATAAAATGTAAATCAATGAAAGAAAAAGGGAAGTAACTCTAGTGTTAGAACTTTCTAAGAGAGACGATTACATTGGTTTGAACATGTCATGAGGAGAGAGAATATATTAATAGAAGGTGGAAGAAACATAGGAAGACCAAATATAAGATGAAAAGACTGTATTGCAGAAGACTTGAGAGAAAAGGAACTGAATAAGGACGACACGGAAAACAAAAATAAGTTGAAGAAGAAAATAAAAAATAGCGACCCCCTAACGAATGGGAAAAACTAAAGAAGAAGATGTCAGTGTCTAGTGCAATTTGCATAGTTTGTTTATGAAATAACTTTACTGGAAATATAGGATCTTTTGCAAGAAGATTTATGTATGGGGCCGCGTGCAGTAACATGATTTTGCTGACTTTGGCAAGCAGATATGGGGACCTGTGTCAAAATGACAGCAATTAATTATGTCCATAACTGACAAGTGTTATATTTTTCATTCAAAATTTCATAATTTTCTTATTTCATGTGGTTTGTTTGTTATCAGGACAAACCAAAAATTTAGAATCTTTCGCAAGAAAATTTATCTATGGAATTTGTACATAATACACAGGATTGACGGAAGGTATTGTGCTGGCCACATCAGATTTTTAGCATTTTCACGATGATGTCTGTGTGTATGTATGTATGTATGTATGTATGTATGTATGTATGTATGTATGTGTGGATCCTCTTTACGCTCTAACTCATATACTATCATTCAGAAAGTTTTGAAACCATGTATTTCTACCTTATTCTAATATGGAAAGAACTGATTAGATTTTGGTGGCAATCGGATAACCAGAAATGGCAGTTTACTTGAAGCTCAAGATAGTTTTTCTTCAAAAAAATACTTTTAAATGTATTTTTTTTTTTTAATTTGTTATTATAAAGATTATTCCATTTTCTACAGGTTTGCTTTAATACTTTTTCTGTACATTCTATGGACAAATTTATAAAGTAATAAAAAAATTATACCCCATAGGTAAATAGCGGGAGGTATTGTGTTGGTCACATCAGATTTTTTAAGGTAGTTATATCGTGAAACCATTTTACCAAGAATTAATTGATATTTTAAGTACATCTCAACTGAAGTATAATTTACCTGGTCTCCAAGTTTTAAAACAATTGACCACGGGGTACCTGAGATATTTGCAATTAAATTTGGCCTTTTTAACACGTGAAGAATAGGAAATGGCAAAATAAACATATTTTAAATTATAACTTTTATATCCATACCGACATTTAATCGAAAAACTAATTAACGGATTTTATGTAAAATTATTAACCATCCAGATTTAATTTTATTGCCTCTAGAAAATTATAATCTGAAGATACGATAAATAGGTGGAATTATACTTGACAACCATGTACAAGCATTCCAGATGGAGTATCAGGTAAGTTAACAACGCCCGCTTGGTATTAGCGAATAAGAGGTGATCTTTGGTTAAAGGAATTTCAGACGTACAATCGAAGGAAATATTTTTTAAATTGGTATTTTACGTGGAAAGCATGAAAACTTTAAACAGTTTAATACTACTTTTGTAATTTTAAGAAAGAAATATATTAATTTGTTTTGCAGTTTCCATTTGTAATTTAGAATTAGTATTATATCTCAAAATGTACCAATAAATGTATAGTTATTCTCCAACATTCATATTGTAGGGTGTGTACATTGAAATATGACACTTGTGTATGGGTTAGTGCGAGTGGTACAGTTCAAAAAAAAACTTTTCTACGGAAAAATAAAGAAAATTAATCTGTTACGTGTTTGATATTAGCTTTTAACTATTTTGATGCAATCTGTGTATATAATATAATGTTAAAAAATATAACTTATTGCAAATATAAACTTCATTAGCTTAATTTTTATTTTGAACATAGAACAAGTTTTTGTATAGGTACACTCGAGTGATAACTACTTTAATGCATTAAATATGTTTTGAGACTTAAAGAAAAACCCCGTGGAAAAGTCTAAGAATCGATGAACGTTGCGTGAAAGTGATCTGATCGCATGCCACATGCAATACGCAATAATTAAAACTGTACAATGGATCAGCCAAAGATCGACGATATCAAATGGATTAATGAAAGCAAACACTAAATAAAAGAAACCCCGACGATTTAAACGACAATTTAGCAGTGGCAATGACCCTACGAAACAAATGCAAATCACGGTAGGATGAATTGAATTATTTGGCGGCAGCACCACGCCATGAAACATTATTAATTGAAAAATTTTACATTTGAATAGAGCTTATATTAAAAATTAATTATTATAATTTCAAATATCATTTATAATGAAAATTCAAATTGAAAAATAATGACTCTTAGCATATAAAATTAATTTTTAATTTTAACCTGTTATATCAGCAATTTTACATGAAATGTAGTAAATATGGGATAAAATATTTCATCAATTTTGAGTAAAAATATTACATATTTATAATTTTTAAATGTATTATACCTATCTGGATCAAAAGAAATTTATGTATAATGAAAAATTGAGATTATTTTCACAAAAAATATAAATAAAATGTAAATATTTTTCATTATTTATTATATTTGATTTGCTATTGGGAAAAACCTATACAAATGGAGGTTGACAAAATTAGATACACGTTCGCCATTTGAGGTCCACTGTCATATTCGTTGTTGTTGCGCAAATTATTATGTATTTTCGTGGTTATTTGTTTTATTTTAATGCAAAACACACTTAAATATACTTCTAATGTTTATTTAAAGTGTAAGTAATACTTTTATTTTATTTATTTGTGTATTTTCTTGAGATACTGACTACGATGACTGGCAATATTGAAAACATATAAAAATTACCAATATTAAGCACAAACATTTAAATTTTTAAAAGGTAAGTTTAAAATATATACTTATTATGGAAATAATAACTACAGTTATTAAATTTGATGTGATTACATAACCTCTAAATCTGTGTCATAATAATAATTGTGTATCTCTTAAATAAATGAATTTTTATTACCTTTATAGATTCATAGTGTGATTATTTAATATTCCTGTATAATATAAAATCACATTTCTTACAAATAAATAGGGAAATGAATTATCAGTATGTTTGACATTGGCCCGCTTATGGCGGCGATCTTGCCCCATGGCCATACCCTGCATAATATAAAGGTACCCTAATACCTTAGTTTCCTAATGCGTTGTGGTGTCTCTATTTTTTTAACATTTGTTTTGCTCAGTTATCTTACGGCTAGCTTGTATTTAAATACACTTTTTTTAGTTGAGAAACATGAAGACTGATACAGAGCAATTCCTAGCTCGATGAATCAGCTTGTTTCACATTTCTTTTAGCAGTATAAAGCCAAAGCTCACAGTTACACCGATAATATCCTTTAATCACAAGTGTACAACAAAACAGGCAGGAAGAACATTACACGTATAATAGTACATAATCGCTGGGACCGTTGGTTTGCCACTAACGACAGGGTTTCAAATTTCAAAATAGGCCATTTGTGCCCGGGCGTCAGGCTGACATCGCGGAATCGACAGCGACAGCGCTGCGTCGCCGGTCATTAGTTGAGGCTACTGATTTTAAACCGTTTATCGACATTTTCACTTCTTGTAATTAGAATCGATTTATGGCATGATATGAAATGGTTTCATGGGTCAACTTTTCCTTTAATCTATTCAATTATAGTAGTTTTTATGGCGGTACGTAAGATACACTACTGTTATTTATTATTATTATTATTATTATTATTATATATATATATATATATATATATATATATATATATATATATAAAATAAATAAATAAATACTTCATCACGGCATATTACCCATTACTGGGTGTGCCAAACTGCTTCGTACACAGATATCGGTAATGATGAAATATTTGTACCGTGCGGGCGCTTACCAGGCGTCACCTCACGGGCACTCATTGCTGGCGTCGAGAGTGCGCCACAGAGGTGTGCCATTAAAATGCGATGTAATTTTTGGCGTCGGTCGGGATCGAACCCGGGTCCCCAGATTCGCGACCAGACACTCAGGCACAGTAAAAGCATTTAAAATTCAAAAATAAGTCAACTGGTAAGTTTATAAGCAAATGTAAAACCAAATATGTTAAAAATAAGATAATGACACAATGTCAGTGTCAATGACTGACAGAAAATAACGTTATTCGTACGGCTATGAATCAAGGTAATGTATCTGAATTAATAAATAAACTTACGTTACAGCGAAAGTATTATCAACAAAGAGCATCATTTTAAAGTGGAATGTCCTAACTTAGTCGAAACAATATGAATTTTTGAAAGACAAGCGTGTTATATCCATCCTTATCGCACACGCTTATAGCCTTTGCAAAAGAAAGAGATAAATGTATGCCTATTTGTTAATTCGTTCGTGATACAGATGCCCTTCATCGGACATGTTTTAAAATTTTTACTGTACAGTATTTTTTTTAACGATGTCCGATCAAGGTCATCCGTATCATGAACGAATTAACAAATTGACATACATTTATCTCTCTCATTTGCAAAGGCTATAAGCGTGTGCGATAAGGATGGTTATAACACGCTTGTCTTTCAAAAATTCATATTGTTTCGACTAAGTTAGGACATTCCATTTTAAAACGATACTCGTTGTTGACAATACATTCGCTGAAACGTAAGTTTATTTATTAATTCAGATACATTACCTTGATTCATAGCCGTACGAATAAAGTTATTTTCTGTAGGTGTCATTGACATTGACATTGTTTCAGTATCTTATTTTTGACATATTTGGTTTTACATTTGCTAATGAACTTACCAGTTGACTTATTTTTGAATTTTGAATGCATTTATTGCAACATATATTTTTATAATAATAAAATAATAGTAGTATCTTATGTACTCTCACAAAAACTAAGCAAACGACACTACTGAATTTGTCAGAATGGGCGGAACAAAAATCTGAATTCATACAATTGGTAGATAACCTTGATCGGACATTTTTCAAAAAATTTACTGTATACCTCTATTACCAAGAGTAGCGGGAGGTAAAAATATCATTACACATACACTCCTTTTTAGTTACTCAATGGAATATACGTAATATATCTTTATATTAAAAGTGTATATTCCCATATTTATAGATAATAAATAAAAAAAATATGTTATTAATACGTTGATGACAGTAAACACTAACCACAAAATAATATTGACAATAATTGTCAGAAATGAAATATGAATTTAATTTCAATTACCTTGCTTTCCTTGTGCATGTGAAAAACCAGTACACACTAACAATAAATTTAAAATACACACACTACCGAAATAATTCATGTATTGCTTAATACAATACTATACTTTATACATAACATAAATGCCAACACAAACTGTCAAAAAAATAACAAATACAATTATTAAAATTACATAGCAACCTTTGTTTTATATGACGAGAAAAATTGTTACAAAAATAATAATTGTAAATAATAATGAAAATATGAAATTATTTTTTTTGCAATGGGACTTTTTTTATATTTTATACACTTTATAATCAATAAATATAAATAATGCAGTACACAGACTAGGCCGGTAAACAAAATTTTTTTTTTTATGAATACATAGTAAGTTGACATCATTCTGACATTTTACGTATTGTCAATTTATTAGTATTTTAAATAGAGGAATTACCAAAATTTTTATAAATTGGAAGATCTGTTCCACTTAACCAATACTGTAGATGGCGCTTATACATCAGCGCCAGTTTTAAACCCACGAAATTAAAGAATTAAATTGCTGTCATCTTACATTTTATTAAAATATTAAAAAGGTATCATAATGCCATTGAAAATTTCCAAATAAAATAAAGATGATACTTGACATTGCACATAAAAATGACACGATACGTCACATGTCATGTACACTGACAATAGTCTAAAATTACATTACGTAAACTTAGTCTCGAATTTCAGCCATTGAGAGAGTTTAAAATTATGGCTTATTCTATACTGAATTAGTAAGGTCGAACACGGTATAAATTGTTATCTCCAACTTAAATACATAAATTTTAGACTCAAACAATTATAATTGAACTACCGAATCTGATGTGGTCAGCACATTACCTTCCGGCAATCCTGTGTATTATGTACAAATTCCATACATATATTTTCTGGCAAAAGATCCTATATTTCCAGTAAAATTATTTCATATACAAACTAGGCAAATTATACTTGACACTAACATCTTATCCTTTAGCTTTTCCCATTCGTTACGGACCGCTATTTTCTTCATCCACTCATATCTGTTTTGCGTGTCGTCCTTATTCGGTTCCTTTTCCCTCAAGTCTTCCGCAATACAGTCCTTCCATTTTATCTTTGGTCTCCCTCTGTTTCTTCTACCTTCTACTACTAAGTTATTCATTCTTCTGCCAATATATTCTACATCTCTCCTCATGGCATGTTCAAACCAATGTAATCGTCTCTCTTGTATCTTTCTAGAAACATCTATCATTCGAGCCATTGCCCTTATCCTTTAATTCCTTACCTTATCTTTTCGTGTCTTCCCCAATATCTATGTCAACATCCTTATCTCTGCTACATTCATTTTCTTTTCATTGATACTGACATCTGACAATTTGAATTATCTGAATATATTAGCAGTTTCCATGGTTAGCATAGCTGACTGATTTATGAAATTTAATTCTTCAACTCTATAATACTTCATATTCAACAGATATAAAGTTAAAGAATTATAAAGAAATTAAATTTCATAAATCAGCCGGCTAACAATGAAAATTACTAATATATTCAGATAATACAAATTGACAGATGTCAATATCAATGAAAAGTAAATGAATATGGCAAAGAAGAGGATGTTGTAGTAGATGTTGGGGAAGTTACGGAAAGATACGGTAAGGAAATAACTCGTGTTACAAGTTTCTAGAAAGACACAAGCGAGACGATTACATTGGTTTCTATATGTCATGAGGAGAAATGAATAATATATTGGATGATCAATAAATAGTTTAGTAATAGAAAGTTGAAGAAACAGGGGAAGACCAAAGATAAGATGGAAGGACTGTATTGCGGAAGACTTGAGTGAAAAGGAACTGAATGAGAACGACACGTAAAACAGAAATGAGGGGAAGAAGAAAATGAAAAATAGCGACCCCTAACGAATGGGAAAAGCTAAAGAAGAAGATGTCAGTGTCAGTGCAATTTGCATAGTTTGTTTATGAAATAATTTTACTGGAAATTTAGAATCTTTTGCAAGAAAATGTATGTATGGAATTTATACATAATATACAGCATTGACGGAAGGTATTATTTATAAATTCATATAATTTGAAACACAAATCTTCTATGCAGAACCTGCTTTGTGAATGCTCGATTGTATTATTAACATGATCTTACAGAGAAGTTCTATTCTCTGTTTCACCAGATATTTGTAGACTGTGTCTTTGTTAATTTCGTATTACAAAATAATGTTTTCACAGATATCACGTTAAATGAGACAAATTCTAAAATAAACATTGCAAATCCGATTTGGCGTATTAAGAGCACGCCTACAATAAGAATCACGCACGAGCGACAGTGGAGACATCTCACAATGCGAAACAAAGCTCTTCTTCCCTGGTGACAGCAGAAACAATCGCGGAACGCGGACGCAACTACAGCAACGAGATGTTCCTAATGCAATTAAAGGCGCGAAACTAAATATCAGGTGTGTTCAACGACTACATGTCATACGGAGAATTTACATCTTTTGTGTTGGAACAAGAGAAAGTTGAACAAGAAATGAGATTATCTCGTGATTATTTCATGAGGGGACAACCCTTTTAAGGTTTTAATTACCTGTAATAAATGTTAATGTACTATTGTACTTTTATTGTTATGATTATTTCAAAAGTTTCTGATTTTTATCAGCGGCAAAAGTTGGTGTTACTTAACCTGGAATTATTATTATTATGACGTGTTCTACATTTTCGTTTGCTGAATTTTCCTACTTACATTAAAAATAACGGTACAGCATATTTCAGTGCTTCAGTGTTGAATTAGTGAGAATTCATTAGTCACGTGATATGTTTTCCGCCAAACAACATTCAGAATCTCCCTAATTACATGTCTATCACAGCGATGATAAAAAAACAAAGAAATTATCATCGTATTTATAGTCAAATTTTGAATTAGTTCAGCCTTAACTTTGTGATACATTATATAAAAAGAAAACAACACTTGTAACTTTGTAATAATCACTAATTTATTCAATATATGTAACTTGTATGAACCCCTCAGCACCAAAATTATATGGTCTTACAAAAACACATAAGGATGGTAATCCCATTAGACCGATAGTTTCATACATAAATAGCCCAAGTAGAAATTTAGCTATTAAATTAAATACCATTTTCAAAACACTTACAAATTTCCATGACGAACATTCAGTGAAGAATTCAGTGCACCTTGCTCAAAAAGTTTTGAGAAATCGTGTCTCCAACAACCTCACACACACACACACACACACACACACACACACACACACACACATCCACACACACACACACACACACACACACACACACACACACACACACACACACAGACATTATTGTAAAAATGTTAAAATCGGATTGTATAGACCTTAAATCGTGCTTATTCAATAAAATCTGGATATGCGATTTTTAGCATGAATCCAATACCTCTCTTAGCGAGAGGTAAAAAAGGTAAAAACTCGGTTACTTGATTTTTAAGGTGTACGCGATTTTTTGCAAGCCAGTGTACATCCAGGGCCGGCACGTGCGCCTGGTCGGACAGGCGATCGCCTTACGGCGCCATATTTTTAGGGCGGCATATTTTTGTAGCAGCGAATTTTTGCACATGTACCTAACAGACGATATAGAACCTTTAAATTTGTCCAACGAATTACAAATTGTGCGAAATATATTAACAACAGGTATGACACCGCTGGATGCAGTGAATTATATAGAAAGAAATAATTTATCTGAAAATTTTCCTAATATTATTGTTTGCTTAAGAATATTACTCACTCTACCTATTACCGTTGCCAGTGGAGAACGTTCGTTCTCTAAATTAAAAATAATTAAAAATTATTTGCGATCTTCTATGGCCCAACAAAGATTAATAAATTGATCTATATTAGCCACAGAACATGAGATAACAGAGAAAATAAACTACATCATTAATAATTTTGCAAAGGAGAAAGCCAGAAGAGTAAATTTTTAATTTTTTTGTTTTATTTATAAGGTATTGTTTTTGTATAAGTAATATTTATATATATATATATATATATATATTTTCAAAGTGTCTATACCTATATTATTTTCTGTAAATATTGTTATTAGAATTACATTTGTTTTTTATTTGTTAAGTAAATAAAATATATCATCGGTTTATTAATTTTTTTAATATGTGGGGGGGGGGCAAAAGTTGTATTCGCCTTAGGCGGCATATTTTGATGCGCCGGCCCTGTGTACATCTACGAAATGAAATATTTGGCATAAGTTACAAAGGTCAAAATTCTAAATATCGGAAATTAGCATTCAGTTGTTTGTACTATACATTAATTTAAATGATAACCCTTGATATTTTAGTATATTTGGCATTTTGCCAGGAAAATATTTTTTTATTAAAGGATTATCTTTGTAATCGTTAGTATTTACATTCTAATTACATATTACATAAGCTGCATAATAAATAAATCCAACCTTTTGTAAACAAAAATTCAATTTGTATAAATTAAAAATTCTGGTAAGTTCCCACCAAAACAATGTTGCTCTCTTCCTAATACTTTCAATCCCTTGTACTCAATGTAGTACTCCAGTCACAAAGAAATAAAATAAATGTGCACAATCCCGCCAGATTCAAGCCCACGTATTTTTTAAATGACAAAAGCGTAGGAATCATATATCTCTAGGTGTTTTTGCACCGTGTGTAGTGCATGTATAACCCGGCAGCAGGCATAGGCGGCGGTGCAAAGCGGTAGATGGGGGCTCTAGATGCAGAGCACGTACTATGTGTTTCTCATGAGCTCCGCCATGCGCTGCCTCCGCGCCAGATAAGTGGGACATGACTTGATGTGTCTTGCACACTTTCCACAACGGATGTGTGGAAGGAAACGTCACCAGGGATGTCAACAAAGGTTGCTTTTCGTTTTTCTGAGAGAGAGATTGAGGTGGAAATGAAATTTAGAGGTGTAGATGAACAAGATTGTTGGATATTGAAAAAGTGGGACAACATAGAACTAAAAAAGAAATCCTGCAAATCTTGTTTTATTCTTGTGGAAGTTTATCAAAAGAATTTTGCATACTCTTCGATCGAATCCTGCGATTTACAGAAACGTTACAAAAGAATTAAATGGGAGATTGCCAATTGAACTATTTAACAACTCAGGTACACCAAAAACAAGTGATTTGACAGTCGACACTGTCTATAATAGATTTTAATGAAAAACTGTTTCAAAATATAATCCAAAACTTTTCAAATTTGGTATACAAGACTTTTATGTCAATCGAAATAACATAATAGATTTTGGTTAAAATAGGCTAACCGGAAGTGGTACATTACTTGAAGTTGTTAACAGTTTTTCTTGAAAAAAATGATTTTATTTTGATTTTAGAAATAAATGCTTCAAATAAAAGTTTTAGAGAATTAATTTCTGCCTCTAGCACATCAAGTATTATTAAATTAGCCCTTTGTATAAGCGAGATATGTAAATTTAAAAATTATATCCTTTTTTTGTTTTTCTAATAAAGCTTGCTATGGATTGGGACAAAAAAATGTTCATGTCAAATTACGTTAAATACGTGCAATTTTATGATTCGTACTATAACAAATATTATATTTTTATTGTGAAATTAGTCTTATTCATTGTTGTAATCCAATATTTCTTTGTTGTAATCAAAACTCTCTTTAAAAAGAACCGGATTAGATTATGGTCGCTAAAGTTAAAATTAATATTTTGTAATTTATTTATTAAAAAAATATGTATAGTTTAATAATCGTACAAGGAAGTCGTGTGGTGTCCACATTCGATTTTTTTTTTGAAAAATGGGTTCGTGTGAGTTTCAGATTCAAGTATTAATAAAATTTGCGGTTTTGTTGCTGGTTCAGGTTCAGTGCGACTTAATGAAAATTGAATTAATGTTTTTTGAATAAGTCTTAATTTAGAAATAATTTAAAATGCGTACCGGAATTTATAAGTTATGTAACGCAAGACACATTTTCACGAACAATCAACACATACAGCAACGCAGACGCAGAAGGCGTCGATCGTCGATGATCGGCTATAAGTATTACGATTACGTTTACGTTTCGAACTGAAATTGAACCTGAACCGGAGGTGAACCCTGCAACAGAATTTTGATATACCCGGTTCGGTTTCGACTCGAAAAATATATCTGAGGTTCAGTTCTGGGTTTGATTTCGGTTTTGGTTCGATTCAGGTTTGGGTTCGACGCCCTGATTTTAATAGCTTAATCTTTGTCTTACTATACTTGCCGTAAAATAAGTATGGACAGACGATTTCTACACTGTTGTCAATTCAGTATGGCAATGTTGAAAATGCTAAGTTATGAAGAAGCGGCAACACCGCAGGACACGGGACAAGTTGCGGAGAAGGGAAAAAAATGAACATCAGTCTATACTTATTTGAGGACGAATATAACGCATTTGACAACAGTGGTACTTGATATTTTTGCATGCTCGTTCACCAATCAAATTCAGGCGAAATTAGTGGAATTACCCTTATAGCTTATTCTGTTCAGGTTAAGTCATAGATTATTATATAGTAGAAGATTGAATATCTCCCTTATAAACTGTGATAACAAGTTTTAGTGCCGTCTATGAAAGGTCAGAGAACTAAATTTGACAGACGAGAAGATGGCGGGAAATAAAAATTCATTTTAAATTATTCTGAAAACTAAATTTCATATCTTGATAATGTAATTAATAAAAAATCTATTGAAAATAGATAATTTATGAAGGCATTATCAAGAAATGAGAAATATATGTTGCCCTGTACAAAAATAATAAAAGTATTTCATATGTTAATGTCACATAACGCAAATTAAATAAAAGAATGAAGAAAAATATGATTCATGATTATAATAAATAACTAAAGGTGTATAAATACGAGGGTCATTCAAGAAGTAAAGAGAGAAATGGCTATAGCTCAAAAACGGTTTATTTCAATCTTTCAAAATTAAGGCTATTTTTCAACATAATCACCCCCCACAGTTATGCACTTGTCCCATCTTTCTTGCAGCTTCCTAATTCCTTGGCGAAGAATTCTTTCGATTTACCCCGAAGCCACTTTTGCACCGCTTCCTTAACTTCCTCATTGTTAGCAAATCTTTTTCCACGTAGGGCGTCTTTGAGTGGTCCAAACAGGTAAAAATCAGATGGGGCGAGGTCGGGACTGTAGGCAGGATGAGGTAAGACCTCCCAACCCAATTCTTGAAGCTTATCACGGGTCAGCTGGGCTGTATGAGGGCGGGCGTTATCGTGCTGGAGAATGACTCCTTTTGACAAGAGTCCACGGCGTTTGCTCCTGATAGCTGGTCTAACTTTGTGTTGTAGCATCTCAGAGTAGTATTGGCTATTCTTCTGTTATCACGAATAAGTCCGTCAATCCTCGATTCCAACGAGGGACCAGAAACTTCCACTGGACGTCCACATCGGGGTTCATCACCTACACTTGTTCGGCCACTTTTAAACCGATCAACCCACTTGTAAAAATTCGCACGGTTCATACAACTTTTACCGTACTGTATTAACATTCTAGAAAAAAATTCACTTGGTTTTACACCTTCTGTGACTAAAAATCTAATGACTGAGCGCTGCTCTTCTAAGGTGCAATCTTCTAGTGGACTTGCCATGGTGAACTGAAAATTTTGAGGTTATGTTGACATAAAATGATGAAACAGCTGATCAGAGCATATCCCAAGGTTGCCAACTAACACCCCTGAAAAGATTGTACACATTCATTGAATAGTTTTAAAATTATAGAATTTGTCTCTTTACTTATTGAATGACCCTCGTACGTACACAACTCGGTACTACACAATTAAGATAAAATACATAATTTTAATAAGTTATATTATTTTGAAAAATGTAGACGTATTATATGAAGTAATTGCCTTGAACAAAAAACTGTTTGTGATCTGCTGGTAAACGCATTTCCATCACTATCAATGTCGTTTAATTCATACAAACATGAAACTGTGACGTGAAGCACAAGTAATCGTAATCAGTGAATAATATTTTTGTGGATAAGTTAAATTTAATTAAACAAACTGTATTTCGAAAGACGTGTATTTCATTAAGTTATCAATTGAATGTTTGAAATATAGTCCAGTTAAAAAGACGTAAACGTAATTGCCATTTGTGAGTGAATGGTTAGCATGTTCAATTTATGTCAAGTGGCTCTAATTCTATTATAAATTGCAGGTCCTTTGCATCTGCAGTCTGACAACCTGCAGCAAGCACCGTATGCACGCTGAAATGCAATCTCATTTGTCAAGAAACCCCAGCTTCAAGGAGGTCCTAATTTACAACGCTATACGCCAGAGCGCCACTGTCAAAGATGATAATAAAGCAGCATATGTGAAAATTCAAACACTAAAATCAAAAGTTATACTACCATTTTGACGACAAACAAAGAAAGTTCGTTTTAAATGTAGTATGTACTAAATTTTAATTAGATTTGGGAAAACTAAAACGAATTATCAAATCAATATTTTAAATCTTATTTTATATTACTATATCTCAGGGGGCAATAGTTCTTTCCTGCTAACTTGATCCAATGACTTGCACGACTCGTTTACGTTATTGTATTTTGGCATAAACTTTTGTTTTGTAATGCCATATATTTTTACCTTCCGTCACCTTTAGGTATGGACAGTATTGTCTTTGGTCAAAAAATTCAATGATGAGTTTTTAATGAATAAGCACGTTTTTACCATATTTACGATGATGTCTATATGTATGTGTGTCTATGTGTGTGTGACGGAAATTTCGGCCAGCATAACATCAATACCACGTTCCAAAATTATTTTCGTATTCTTCAAGTTTACATCCAAAAGAAAGGGTGATTAGATTTTGGTTATAATTGGCGAACCGGAAGTACCCTCATTTACAAATTTTAACAGTTTCTCTTGAAAAAACTAAGTTAAATATTATTTTAACTTAAAGAATATATTATTATCTATACGATATGATTGGGGTCTCGTGGCCGTGTGCCTGAGTGTCTGGTCGCGAATCTGGGGACCCGGGTTCGATCCCGACCGACGCCAAAATTTACATCGCATTTTAATGGCACAAAATTGACCCCTGTGGAGCACTCTCCACGCCTGCAATGAGTGCCCGTGAGGTGACGCCTGGTAAGCGCCCACACGGTACAAATATTCCATCATTACCGATATCTGTGTACGAAGCAGATTGGCACACCCAGCAGTAATGAAATATTTATTTATTTATTTTATTTTTCGATATGATTGCATTTTATATTTCATATTCAATAGTTAAAGAATAATAAATATATTAAATTTCATAAATCAGCCAGCTATGCTAACCGGGGAAACTGCTAATATATTCAGATAATTCAAATTGTCATATGTCAGTATCAAAGAAAAGTAAATGAATGTGGCAGAGATGAAGATGTTAAGACAGATGTTGGGAAAGACACGGAAAGATACGGTAAGGAATGAAAGAATAAAGGAAATAACTCCTGTGTTAGAAGTTTCTAGAAAGATACAAGATAGGCGATTGCATTGGTTTGAACTTGTCATGAGGAAGAGGAATGAATAGCTTAGTAATAGACGGTTCAAAAAACAGAGGATGATCAAAGATACGATGGATGGACTGTATTACGGAAAACTTGAGAGAAAAGGAACTGAATGAGAACGACACGCAAAACAGAAATGAGTGGAAGAAGAAAATAAAAAATAGCGACCCCTAACGAATGGGGAAAGCTAAAGAAGACGAAAATGTCAGGGTCAAGTGCAATTTGCATAGTTTGTTTATAAAAACATTTTACTGGAAATTTAGAATCTTTTGCAAGAAAATTTATGTATGGAATTTATACATAATATACAGGATTGACGGAAGGTATTGTGCTGGACACATCAGATTTTTATACCTACCTTGACATGAATTTCTTAAAGATAAAGGCATTACTTTGACACACCCTGTAGGTACTTATTTGCATGAAGAAATTAAGAAGAAATAAATAAATACAAACTTCCCGCGATTTATCTTACTGGAGTTGCTGTGAAATATATAAAAGTTTATCTGAAGTCTAGTCGATGTGAAGAGCGCCTCCTATTTATCTAATTGTGTAGAAGCTCTCAAAGTGGTGAGTAGGTGTGTTTGAATTTGCAATAAAACGCAGAGAAAATAATCGGAAACACTTAGCAAAACAGTCGGAAAATGAGTTAGGAGAAACCAAGTTTCTATGATAAAGCCGTAACGTCTCGGCATAGGGAATAAAACAAACAAGGAAATCGGATGGGATAATTTCGTGAAGAGGCAATCTTTCGTGGAAACAGTGTCAGTGTATTGTGTTTCCTGTGTTGCCAAATTGAATTTAGGTGAACGGGGTTGCCGTACCTTCCAAATCCTTGATGTCTTGAACGTGCCTACAAGGCTTCGCGGAAGGAAAATATCAAACTCCCTCCCATAAACTTTACGGTTTTCAGACAGTTTTCACAAATTCCTTTCTAAATATTTTATTTGATGAAATTTTCAACGTTTGCTAATTTTAGGACCTTATAAAAAACGCACGCTCTGTCGTCTCTGGACAAGGATCAGAGAACGTGGAATTTTAAAAATATTTCAATCTAATTTGAAACTTGTTGAATAGAGAGAAATGTCAAATAGAATTTCATGCTATGAAACTTTTAGTATGAGAGACATTCAAATTTAAACAGGAAATGATTTATAAAAGAACAACGCTGAAAGAAAAAACGAATACAAATCTTCAACATAATTTTACTTTTAGAAACAATTGCGATATTAAGCATTCTGTTTTAAATTTTTTTTATAATTTCTTTTTCCAAGTAATTAGATAACTTTTAGAAATTAAAACATACGTACCTACAAAATCCATTTTTACATACAGGGTCATTGTTTGTTCTTCATTGATACCTACAGTAAACATTTTGAAAGATGTCTGATCAAGGTCGTCTACGAATTGTATGAATTTAGATTTTTGCTCCGCCCGTTATGACAAATTCAGTAGTGTCGTTTGCTTAGTTTTTATGAGGGTACGTAAGATACTACTATTATTTTATTATTATAAAAATAAATATTACAGTAAAAGCATTCAAAATTCAAAAATATGTTAACTGATAAGTTTATAAGCAAATGTAAAACCAAATATGTTCAAAATAAGATGACACAATGTCAGTGTCAGTGCCTCTGACAGAAAATAACGTTATTCGTACGTCTATGAATCAAAGTAATGTATCTGAATTAATAAATAAACTTACGTTACAGCGAAAGTATTATCAACAACGAGCATCGTTTTAAAGTGGAATGTCCTAACTTAGTCGAAACAATATGAATTTTTGAAAGACAAGCGTGTTATATCCATCCTTATCGCACACTCTTACAGCCTTTGCAAAAGAAAGAGATAAATGTATGCCTATTTGTTAATTCGTTCATGATATAGATGACCTTGATCGGACATCTTTTAAAATTTTTACTGCACTTACATATGTTTTTACCGGTTGACTTAGTTTTGAATTTTGAATGATTTTAGTTATATATATATAATAAAATAACAGCAGTAAACAACACTATTGAATTTGTCGGAATGGGCGGAGCTAAAATGTTGTCATACAATTCATAGATGACCTTGAACGGATATCTTTAATAGTATATTGAAAGATATGTGTTATAATGAAAATTATTAGGCAAAAGACTCACATCATCAACCTGAAAAAAAACCTTACAAAATGAAATTTTTGGGTGTTATTTATTTTTAAAAGAAGTACTAGTATTAAGTAATGTATATATTAATGATATTTACAATTATTTCTAAGTGAATCGTCATTCCTTTTACGGAATATAAAACTATTTGAAATAATTGTAGTTTATGTTCGTACCATACGTTGGCACTACTGAGAATAACTATATTGTGTCAAATAATTTTATATTCCGTAAAAGGAATAAGGATTGACTATACACGTTTCTTTAATACTAGTATATGTTTTCTTCTTTTTTTTTAAATAAATAACAAATAATAGTTCTACAAATTATATTTCTTTTTATAATTTTTTCTTCAGGTTGATGACGTGAGTCTTCTGCCTAATCATTTTCATCATACATTGAGTCTTACTGTTTTTCATACTATTGTTGAAAGAAATATTAATATATCAAGGTCGGTAACGCTAACCTATTAACTTATTATGTTATGAACCTACAAATATATTCTTTGAAGTTTAATTTAAAGGAGTGCTTTACTGTTTGATATAAATATTTTATTATAAAAATCTAATTTCAGTAATTTTTCATGAGTAATGACAGGTAATAACAATTAAAATGAAAGATATTTATTTGACACTTTAGTTACCAACTTAACAATTAAATTAAATTTAAATATTGGGTTCGATCCAGACCAACGCCAAATATTTCGAATTATAAATGGCACAAAAATGACCCCTGTGTTGCATTCTCCACGCCAGCAATAAGTGCTCGTGAGGTAACACTTGGTAAACGCCTGCACGGTACAAATATGTCATTATCATTACCGAAATCTTTATACAAAGCAGATTGGCACACCCAGCAATGGGTAATATGCCGTGATGATATTAAGTTCCTTTCCATATAATTATTGTTCCATTTACTATTTTCTTTCTAAAACGTTACTATTATTATTTGAAATGATTAGTTTGTTGACAGTGACATATATCTGTCAGTTACAAAGATTTCAGATCTGAACTGTGTAACCATGGAGTTGTCTTTAAAGCGTAGACTCCGGGATTAAAATTATAAATAATTTTATAAATTTATCCGTAAAATATACACAAAAAGTATTAATGGAAATCTGTACAAAATTAAAAAATCTTTAATTTTTATAATAACATCTCGAAAAAATAACAATTAAAAGTATTTTTCGAAGAAAAACTATTTTGAGCTTCCAGTAAAGTGCCATTTCCGGTTATCTGATTCACTCCAAACGATAGTATTTGAGTTAGAGCGTAAAGAGGATCCACAAACACACGCACACACACACTCACACACACACACACACACACACACACACACTTTGTAAATGCGAAATAGGAAAAAAATAGTTTTTGTGGGTATAATACATTTTATAATAGCGAATATTGTTCGTATGCATGTACATATACATATTATAGCGCATTGCTTATTGTGCAACGTTGAAGTGGATACATAGGGTCCAGGCATCCACGGAATGTAATGCTAACTGGGATTTGTGAGTTAATTGACTGTACACCTGTGCAAATTCTCATTACCTATTGTTTAACCTAAACTAGAACGTCGACATGTGATGTATAAGAACAGGATTCTGAGGTAGAAATTACATTACCTAGTTTTAATGTTGAATATTTTAGACATGAAAATAATCTGGCAATGAAATAACGACGAGACATCTCGTAGATATCTCGAAATGTAACCTACGTATACATTATTATATCAAAAATGTTAAGTTCCTTCTTACCATATTTGTAATTCGTTTAATATGTTTAAAGTGTCGTTTGTACGAAAATGTCTTTGATAAACGTTCGTTATAACTTTACAGAAAAAGGAAAGTAAGCAATGCTAACGTACGTTCGACAAAAAGTTAGAGAATAAGACAAGCCGTTTACGAACAGTTTTTGTTTCCAGTGCCGGATTGTACCCTATGGAAGCCCTTAGGTAATCGATATATATATATATATATATATATATATATATATATATATATATATATATATATATATATATATATATATATTTACATCCCACTACCATTGTGGCGTCCCCTATGTCATTTTCTACATTCAAAGTGACGTCCTTGTGCATATGACGTCCGGTATACGGACGTCACTTTAAAATGCCTTGTAATTTTTTTTCTGGCATCAGGGGGCGGCCTAGAATCGTTTAACAAAATTTGTTATGGACGTCACAATGATAGCGGAGTGAAAAATGTATATTTTTTGTAGTTCAAAAAAATTCCACTTGCGGCGTTAGTGTCGTCCGGCGTATATACACTGTATATACAGAAGTTTCATTCCACCGACAATCTGAACTCCGTATACTTGGCAACAGTGGGCACACTGGGCAATACATTAGCGCGCAAGTCTTTTAATCGTATTTAAAGTTATATAGTGCACTCCTGATAATATGTTAAATTAATATTTAAATAATCAAGCATTTATTTTGTACTTGTAAAACCTTCTTAGTAAAGATAAAATCGCTAAACTATGATGTCAAAATAGAAATGTACTCAATTTAAAAAAGGTAATTATTTAAAAAACATAAAGCTGAATTATTAATTACAAAATATTGTGCAAATTGTAAATAAATGCCAATTGTAAGGATAACAAGATTTATGATTAAATGTATGGAATAAATATAAGGACGGTATGCTACAGTGAAATATACAAATAAAATCTTTATAAACTTTTGTTCTAAAATATCAAGATTGAAATTTTAAATGGAGTAGAAAAAGGGAGAATCTAAATATTTTTTAAATAGAAAAAAATGTTTTAAACAAATTAACTCTCAATAAACTATAAACTATTTATTAAAAAATATAGATAATTTAATTACTCTTATTTAGGTACTTCTTTCGAGTTCCCCTCTAGTTACTAAAGTGTTTAGCGAGAGTGAGTTGCCGAGTAATTAGAAAATATTTTTATATTTACTCGTAATAACGATTTTAATTATTTACACTTATTAATAAATATCTTTTCGTGCCTGTACCTAGTAGCTTAAGTTTATGGGTCGATTCTGTTGACACCTGTAAGTCTTACACATATCTAAATCTGTAAAAACGTGATAAAAACACATCTATTTTTGTTCATTAATATAAAATTATACATAAGAGTGTCAACTTTCGTTGCGATTTTGTTCATTATTTAGATTTACAAATCCGTATCACTTACAGATGTGAACAGAATATAGACCCATTAGATAATTTTTGTTTACAAATGTAGGTATAGGTACCTAAAACAAAATTTATAAGATTATTTTGTGAAAAAAATTGTTAAGCTATTTGCTTTTTACCTCTCGCTAAGACAGGTATTGGGTTCATGCTAAAAATCGCATATTCAGATTTTAATGAATAAGCACGTTTTAAGGTCCCTACAATCCGATTTTAACATTTTGACGATGATGGCTGTGTGTGTGTGTGTGAATGTATGTGTGTATGTGTGTGGGACGTTGGAAAAGTCTCACGTAAAGATATTTATGAATAAGTATACATAATTAAAATCGGTATTACTAGTAAGTATAAAAATATTTTCTAATTACTCAAAACTACGGAGCATTTTTCATTGAATTTGCGGGTCAAAGCTGTAAAGTTACCAACACTTCTTAGTTTTATCGTAACTAAGTAATTTAATTGTTGCTATTATGATTGAGACATTTGCGACTGTAACAGAATAAAACATAGATCGTAACTAGGCGTTGGGAATATTTTATTTAGAGCCAAATCAGTAATTTTAGCGACACAATAATAATACTCGTATTGGTACAAAATATATAATTTGTGCACAAAACTGATTTCGTGCGGGACAAAATAGGTGCTTAATTATTAATCTGGGACAAAAATAAATGTGTGGGATTAAGTGAATCTCGGGTCTTGCGTTTGGTAACTAATAAGTATTTTGGTGATAAATTCCTTTTTACTATAGCAAATATAAAGAAGACCCCAGGTTAACTTGTATTCATTTTCTTTATAAATGTATAAATAAAAAAAAAATAGTATAGTAAGACAAAGTGCATTGTACTAATGCGTCACTGTTACAAAATAAGCGAAAAATGAACTTATTAAATATATTATTTATTTAAATTACAGCACTAGGAATGTAATATGAACTGAATTAATAATTGTTTTTTTTTGTAAAATTAGCCTCCATTTCTTTGGAATTATATTATATAAAAATTGTACTTTTGCAAAATTCTTTTTTTTTTCTTTTTATATATGGTATCCAGTGGCCATGTGCCTGTGACTTCAAAATTATTTCGAATTTTAAATGATACAAAAGAGACTCCTGTATTTCACTTTCCACACCAGCAGTAAGTGCCTGTAACGTGACGTCTGGTAAACGCCGGCATGATACGCATATATCATCATCATTACTAATTTCTGCGTTCAAAGCTGATTGACACACCCAGAAATAGGTAATATGTCGTGATGATATATTTTTTGTATATATTATATTAAAAGGATATCCAAATTTTGAAGATATTTCGAATAACAGTACGAAATTAGCTTTGTGCAAAAATTATCTGCTTTTGCGCTAATATGAGTATTATTATTGTGTCGCCAAAATTACTGATTTGTCACTAAAGAAAATATTCTCAACGCCTAGCTACGATCTATGTTTTATTCTGTTACAGTCGCAAATGTCGCCAACATAGTAGCAACAATTAAATTACTTAGTTACTTTAAAATAATAAGTTTTGGTAATTTTACAGCTTTAATTCGCAAATTCAATGAAAAATACTCCGGAGAACGATTTGCCAGGGATGTGGGTCAACCACGGTTAATAGTGTATTTTCCGTCCATGAGAAGTTATATGTATATGTATATTAAGCATCGTTGGTAGCCACACCGGAGCGGAGCGGAGTTTTTTTGATGAGTAGATCTTTTAAATGATGGCAAATATTTAATGTTAAAATGTATTTTTTATTTAATAATAATAGATTTATTGAATGCCCGAGGGCCGACCAAATACAACATAAGTACAGTGTAAACATTATTAACAAAGAAGATTTTTGTAATGTTTGATTGGTTTTACTGTTAACAGGAATTAACAGATATTTGTATTGAAACAATTTGGTGATCGAAATTTAATGATTAATACCCTATCTATAGGAAATACATACAATGGTAAAATTTTAGTTTTAGAACAAAAGTTTAAATAATAAAGTTACTCATAATTTAAAATGGCAATTAATTGATATAATACATTCCTGTTACGAAATAGTCGCAAATTAAAAGTTTATTTTTATGTTGCTTACAGATAGTCATGAGAAATGATGAAATGAAACAGGCAGATAGACCTAAATAAATGTCATTTTAAGGCTTGAGTTAAATTAAAATTAATATTTTGACAAATAAAGACCATTTCATTTTATTAAGAGCTTCCATTATCTTTAATAATAATAAAATCAAAGTAAAAATTACATAAACACATACCAACAGTTTATTAAGGTATTTCTCATGGCACTGTGTAAACAGCTTGAAAATAGAACTTTTAATTTATATGTGATTAATGACAGGATTTCTACCACATCAATAAATTTGGATTCATTGGTTGTCACTTTTAGTTTGGAACATTTTTTACCTCTCGCTAAGAGAGGTATTGCATTCATGCTAAAAATCGCATATCCAGATTTGATTGAATAAGCACGTTTTAAGGTCCCTACAATCCGATTTTAACATTTTTACGATGATGTCTGTGTGTGTGTGTGTGTGTGTGTGTGTGTGTGTGTGTGTGTGTGTGTGTGTGTGTGTGTGTGTGTGTGTGTGTGTGTGTGTGCAGGGCCCGCTCTAGGGGCGGACAACCCGGACATTTGTCCGGGGCGGCAAATCTTAAAGGGCGGCATTTTGGCTGGGAATGGGACAAAATATTGATAAGTTAAATACCCAACTAATCGAAATTTATACTTGTCGATTTTTACTTCCTTGTACGTAAGTAAAAGAAGTATTGTAATCGCGAAAAATTTCGGATTTCAGCGGAAATATCCATTTTGATCATCCTTGAATCCATTTTGACTAATTTCGTCGTGACGTCTGTACGTACGTATCTTGCATAACTGAAAAACGGTAAGCCGTAGAAAGTTGAAATTTTGTATTTAGGACTCCTATAACATCTAGTTGTGCACCTCCCTTTCTGGTTATTACACAATTTCTAGAAGTGGCACTTTACATGAAGCCTATAATAGATTTGAATGAAAAACTGTTTTAAAATATAATCCAAAACTTTTCAAATTTCGTATACAAGATTTTTATGTCAATTGAAATTACATAATAGATTTTGGTTAAAATAGGCTAACCGGAAGTGGTACATTACTTGAAGATGTTAACAGTTTTTATTGAATAAAATGATTTTATTTTGATTTTAGAAATAAATGCTTCAAATAAAAGTTTTAGAGAATTAATTTCTGCGTCTAGCACATCAAGTTTTATTAAAGTATTAATAAAATAGCCCTTTGTATAAGCGAAATAAGTAAATTTAAAAATTATATACTTTTTACTTCCTTGTACGTAAGTAAAGGAAGTATTGTAATCGCGAAAAATTTCGGTTTTCAGATTTCAGCGGAAATATCCATTTTGATGATCCCTGAATCCATTTTGACTAATTTCGTCGTGACGTCTGTACGTACGTACGTATCTCGCATAACTCAAAAACGGTAAGCCGTAGAAAGTTGAAATTTTGTATTTATGACTCCTATAACATCTAGTTGTGCACATCCCTTTCTGGTTATTACACAATTTCCAGAAGTGGCACTTTACTTGAAGCCTATAATAGATTTTAATGAAAAACTGTTTTAAAATATAATCCAAAACTTTTCAAATTTGGTATAAAAGACTTTTATGTCAATCGAAATAACATAATAGATTTTGGTTAAAATAGGCTAACCGGAAGTGGTACATTACTTGAAGTTGTTAACAGTTTCTCTTGAATAAAATGATTTTATTTTGATTTTAGAAATAAATGCTTCAAATAAAAGTTGTAGAGAATTAATTTCTGCGTCTAGCACATTAAGTATTATTAAATTAGCCCTTTGTATAAGCGAGATATGTAAATTTAAAAATTATTTTTTGTAATAAAGCTTGCTATGGATTAGGACAAAAAAAATAAAATGTTCATGTCAAATTACGTTAAATACGTGCAATTTTATGATTCGTACAATAACAAATATATTTTTATTGTGAAATTAGTCATATTCATTGTTGTAATCAAATATTTCTTTGTTGCAATCAAAACTCTCTTTAAAAACTACCTTTACGGTCGCTATATATCTTACTGTTTTGAAGTTAAAATTAATATTTTGTAATTTATTTATTAAAAAAATATGTATAGTTTAATAATCGTACAAGGAAGTCGTGTGGTGTCCACATCAGATTTTTTGTTTTTGTAATAAAGCTTGCTATGGATTAGGACAAAAACATAAAAAAAAATGTTCATATCAAATTACGTTAAATACGTGCAGATTGGCACACCCAGCAATGGGTAATATGCCGTGATGATATATTTATTTATTTATTTATTTTTACGTGCAATTTTATGATTCATACAATAACAAATATTAAATTTTTATTGTGAAATTAATCATATTCATTGTTGTAATCAAATATTTCTTTGTTGTAATCAAAACTCTCTTTAAAAAGAACCGGGTTCGATTAATGTTAATTTAAGAATGATAGTAGTAAATGAATTATTTTTTGCTCTATATCAAAATATTTCTGGGGTTTGGCTTAAGCCTGTCAATATTTTGTAATTTAATTATTAAAAAAATATGTATAGTTTAATAATCGTACAAGGAAGTCATGTGGTGTCCACATCAGATTTTTTTGTAATAGAATTAAAAATACACCTGGTTAACATTTTGTAACTATAGGTACAGTTACGTTTTAATTTTTATGGTTTTGTCCTACTTGAATGTTAATTATGTTTCATGTTTCTTTCTAAATGTACGTTTTTATTTTAATTTAAAACCACTTGATTTTTATTTTAAATAATTTTAAAATGTGTATGTTTAAGGGGCGGCAATTTGTCTTTTTGTCCGGGGCGACGTAAACGCTGGAGCGGGCGCTGGTGTGTGTGTGTGGATGTGTGTGTGTGTGTGTGTGTGTGTGTGTGTGGATGTGTGTGTGTGTGTGTGTGTGGATGTGTCTGTGTGTGTGTGTGTGTGTGTGTGTGTGTGTGTGTGTGTGTGTGTGTGTGTGTGTGTGTGTGTGTGTGTGTGTGTGTGTGTGTGTGTGTGTGTGTGGGATGTTGGAAGGACGGTTACTCAAAAACTATAAGACTTAAAATTTGTTTAACAACGTATTTCCCAATCGGACATTCATGGGAAGATCTGAAAAGGTTTTGGTAATAATTGGACAACCGGAAGTAGAAGATTCTTGAAAAAAAAATCTTCTAAATATTATTTTTTGAAAAATTTTCGTGGTAATATTAAAGAAAATTAAATTCTCTATCTGATACATTTAAATATTTTATTATGTATTCCATAGATTTAGAGATAAAAGAAGTATAATATATAAAATAATCTGTTGTAATAAATTTGACAGCCGAAAGAATGCCATGAAAAATAGTTGATAATTTAAATTATTTGTAACTGACAGATAAATGTCAGTGTCAGAAATAATGAGTAATGAAAGAAAAATGTACTTGGAGAATCCCTTAGTTCTTGATCTGTGACTATTATGGAGATGACAAGTCTAGGTTGAAGGACTTAAATTTGTTTCAAACATTATGGGACAATGTACACCAGTACTATAGACTAGAGTAACTTTGAATTGCGAAAAAGCTATCAAATTCTTCTCAAGTAAGTTGTAAATATTGACAAAATTACACATCGATATAAGAATAATCGGAGTGCAATCTATCCGTCACTTTATTAAAGGGAATTAGTGTTATTTAGATATAACATGTATGAAAAAATCTGTTGTGGCCAGCACAATACCTCTCGCCACTTACTTTTTTGGTTACATAAGTATATAACAGTCATGTTACATTGTTGGCCTTAACAAGCAGATGTGGGGGCCCGTTTCAGAATGATAATTAGTAATTATGTACATGGATATCACTTGTCAATTTTCCATTCAAAACTTCAAGATTTTCTAAATGAACGTAGTTAATTTGTTACCAGGAGTGTGGAATTTACTTGTCGAGGAAAATAAACCACATGGAATTGGAAAATCACTAAATTTAGAATGAGAAATTATGATACTTGACATCTATATACATAATTACTAGCCATCATTCTGTCATGGGCCCCCATATCTGCTTGTCATGGCCGACAAAATCACATGATTGCTCGCGCCCTATTTTATTTAACATTTCTTGTATACCTACACTCTATACCAAAAATTCTACTTACATATATCTATTCTTTATATTTAGATTGTTTAATTTTAAATTAATTTTATGAAGAAATTTTGTCCTCTTCTAATTTTTCGAAATGTTTCCAATTCATTGTCAGGATTGACAGTATTTTTGAAGGATATATGTTATGTATTTATTAATACATTAAGAAATAATATAATGTATGTACTTCCCAGAAAAAGTCTTCAGTAATGTCTCCGTATTTTTGACGCTGACATTTATCTGTCAGTTACAAACAATTTGAATTTGAATTTGCAACTATTTTCCATAGCATTCTTTCGGCTGTAAAAATTATTACAACAGATTATTTTATATATTATATTTCTTTTATCTCTAAATCTATAGAATATATAATAAAATATTTAAATGTATCAGATAAAGAATTTAATTTTCTTTAATTTTACCATGAAAAATTTTCAAAACATATTATTTAGAAGATTTTTTTTCAAGAATCTTCTACTTCCGGTTGTCCAATTGTTACCAAAACCTTTTCAGATCTTCCCATGAATGTCCGATTGGGAAATACGTGGTTAAACAAATTTAAAGTCTTATAGTTTTTGAGTAATCGTCCTTCCAACATCCTACATACGTACACACACACACACACATACATCCACACACACACACACACACACACACACACACACACACACAGACATCATCGTAAAAATGTTAAAATCGGATTGTAGGGACCTTAAAACGTGCTTATTCAATAAAATCTGGACATGCGATTTTTAGCATGAATGCAATACCTCTCTTAGCGAGAGGTAAAAATAAAATGTAAAAGAAGATATGTAAGAATAGATGCACAATCCATATATACATTTTAGACCGCCCAAAATTAATGTTTTTACTAGAAGAATATGAAGAGAAAGTAAACAACGTTGTTCGAATTGAAAATTGCAGTTACCAGCCTAATATTTATATATGGTAAACTCTACTTTGTAATTTATTGTAACATAATTTATGGTAAAATATTTTCATGTTGAGACATGCTATTATTGAATAATAAAGAAGTTTATACGTCATAGATTTATATGAATATATTATTTGTATTTATAAAAATATTCTTTGCTTTATGCATACAGCCAGGTAAAATATACGGCGAGAGGTTATGTGCTGGCCACATCAAATTTTTTTGTAATTACACTTTTGATCTAAAAATTATAATAGGGAATTATCTATAGCCAAACGAAAATTTTACCATTGATTTCTTACACCGGGTGCCGGGTGTTAGGGTCAGGAAATTATGTTAAATATCCTTTTTTATGGAAAATAAATCATATTACAAAAATTACACACTAAAAACTGCAAAATTATTTTTGTAAAATATCGTTAGGTTTATTAATAGATTAAAAGATTACGTTGATCAATTTTCGTTAGTTTAATGATAATATTTTTTTTTGAATAAAATAAAGTATGCTATCCTGCTTTAAATCTTCAAACATTGAACTAAACTAAATCAAATAAGTATCAGACATTTATATCTGTTAATTATCATTACCAGAGATAGTAAAAAAATCTCTGACATATGGGTGTGCATATGACTATGAAAGATTGCGCATTGGTTTCTACATCAGAATAATGTATTTAATATTGGCAACGTTGCTGGACGTCATTGTAACGGTAGTATGAATAAAAATATACAAATCGGACGTCACAAAATACGGGATATGCATGAAGTATATACTCTGTACGTCGGATTCACTCAGTTTGGGGGAGTTCATAATATCGTGAAATGAACGGAAACGTATATCGTTGTAAATTGACTTTATTGAAATTTGAACCGAAATTCATAATCAGGGGAAAAAAATAGTCGATATACTTCATAAAATAGAAGCCTATTTCTATTCCTTTCGGTGGTTGCCACAATGTCCGAGCCATGAAAGGACGCAGCAATGATAGTGGGATGTAAATATATATATATATATATATATATATATATATATATATATATATATATATATATCACGCGAGAATAAACCAGCAATTATCTTTGTTATTAAGCGAGATAGCGATTATCTTCAAATAAATAAATTTACTATAGACAATATCGGCAATAAGATGTCATATCAAGAAGCGTTCTATTACTTCCGGTTCCGGAATTTGTGATACCAACTTTGAAATTTCAAATGGAACATACTATATTTTTTTTATATTTTTAAAAAGTATATAAAATTTGCTTTACAATGATAGTAAATAAGTATATAAGACGTTGTATTATTAACAAGTAAAATGGCGGACGTTTGAAATATCTTACAAAATAAGCCAAAAAAGTGTGTAATTTTGTTTTATTGGATTTGTTGCCTGGGTTACGTAATATAAATGAATTTATCTCAAAGAAATCATCATCTATGAACAAAAAACAATAAAATCTCACCCACTTGATTGTTTTTTCATTCAATATGTTCATATTTCAAACGTCCGCCATTTTATTTTTTAATAGTACAATGCACTACTAATTTACCACCATTGTGAAGCAAATTTCGTGTACTTTTCAAAATATAAAAAAATATAGTATGTTCCATTTGAAATTTCAAAGTTGGTATCACATCCCGAACCGGAAGTAACAGAACGCTTCATGATACGACATCTTATTGCCGATATTGTCTATAGTAGATAATCGCTATCTCGCTTAATAACAGAGATAATTGCTGGTTCATTCTCGCGTGATCACCACATATATATATATATATATATATATATATATATATATATATATATATATATATATATATATATATATACAGGATGAGGACCTTTAATGTAATTTTTTCTCAATTTGTTATTATAAAAATTAAAGATTATTCCATTTTCTACAAGTTTGCTTTAATACTTATTGTATGGATAAATTTATAAAGTAATATAAAAATTATATACATAGGTAAATGGCGGGAGGTACTGTGTTGGTCACATCAGATTATTAGTTGTTATTTTAAAATAAAGTGCTTTCAATTATCGCGAATTATGTAAGAGGGCAGTAAGCAAATTGCGATACTTTAAAAAATGACAAAGTGGGCGATAGACAAAAAAAAGTTAGAGGAACCCGGAATTACAGAATAAGTACACAATATGTTTAGTTCATTTTCATTATATGAAAATATTTTTGTTCGGCTATTAACTGCGTCCTAATCTGATTCAAACTTAATGAATTACTTCCATATTTATTTCTTTCTTTCTTGAAGTTTAATGATTCCATTATATTGTGTATAAGAAAAGTTCCGTCTACCCCACTTATTACCAAGTTCGAAATGATCCATCTCCTGAAATAATTTCCTGAATCCTCGAGACAGTTTCTTCATAATTAATATTCTAAAGTACACCAATAAGGTACGCACAATGTCCTGTATGCCATCCTCTCAAAAATTCCAAGGACGTCCTTTCATGCTCTGCGCCATCCTGAGGGCAATATTTTTTCAACAGTTTCATTCAACCCTTACTCATACAAACACAACCACGTTCCTCCCCTATATTCATACAAATAACATATACATCACCAGGAGAACTCTTACCCCTTCAAGGGACTCTCGACGTTGAGAGTGCTCTTCTTAAGGGTGGAAATTGCTTGGCAGGGGTGATAAAATCAATGGAAGCCTTGCAAGGCTTGTGAGGGTTGTTCGTGTTTAGACAGGACTGTGGTCACTTGAATGCGCCAAAGCCGGCATATATCACCCGGATAAATCTCAGATTACTTCTTGGCTGATGTCTTAAATAGTTGTAGGCAAATACAGAAGTTATATCTACCTTCCTACGCATAGATTTCAACCCCAAGGGCCTTCCATTAGCACACGCTTGATGAAAAAGGTTTTTTTGCTATTTACGAGGAGAAATAAGTTGAGCATAAGACAAATGTAATTGAGTTTCATCTATTAGCATAATTAGATATTGATATATTATCTAGGGAGTGTTACGTTCTAGTAATGAAATTTTCTAGTGATAAATTTTTGTTGGATAACATTAAAGTAATTAGTTGTGAGCAGTTATTGTATGTGTTACTACCGTAAGAGTAACTGCTGACATTTATTTTATTAGTTCAGCATTACAGTATAAATTATGTTGTAATATAATTATTACAGTACATCGTCTTAATGGCCGAGCGGGTTAGCACACATCTCGTAGTTTGCAGTGTCGTCGTCACCCGAACCATGTTCCGTCGGTCTGTTGTGGCCAGCACAATACCTCTCGCTACTTCCGTTTCTGGTTACATAAGTATAGGACGCAAGTAGTCACGTGACATTGTAGGCCTATACAAGCCCGTGGGGGCCCGTGTCAGAATTACAATTAGTTATTATGAACATAAATGTCAAATGTCAGATTTTTTCATTAAAAATTTCAAGATTTCTAAATTAATTTGTCACCAGGAGTGTGGAATTTATTTGTTGAGAAAAATAAAACACATGGAATTGGAAAATCACTAAATTTAGAATGAAAAATTATGATATTTGACATCTATGTACATAATTACTAGCTATCATTCTGACACGGGCCTCATACCACACTCATCATGCACTCTGAACTGGAGTCTTACATCAAAATGGTTTTTAATACATTGAAAAATGAAAGTGAAAATGATAAGCTTATTCAGTGAACAACACATTTAATAAAAGTAAATTATTATAAATAAATTGTTATAAATATGTACCTATTTTTCTTAATGATTAAAAATTAATATAAAAATCTGATGTGGCCAGCACATAACCTCTCGCCGTATATTTTACCTGGCTGTATGCATAAAGCAAAGAATATTTTTATAAATACAAATAATATATTCATATAAATCTATGACGTATAAACTTCTTTATTATTCAATAATAGCATGTCTCAACATAAAGATATTTTACCATAAATTATGTTACAATAAATTATAAAGTAGAGTTTACCATATATAAATATTAGGCTGGTAACTGCAATTTTCAATTCGAACAACTTTGTTTACTCTCTCTTCATATTCTTCTAGTAAAAACATTAATTTTGGGCGGTCTAAAATGTATATATGGATTGTGCATCTATTCTTATATATCTTCTTTTACATTTTATTTTTTCATACATGTTATATCTAAATAACACTAATTCCCTTTAATAAAGTGACGGATAGATTGCACTCCGATTATTCTTATATCGATGTGTAATTTTGTCAATATTTACAACTTACTTGAGAAGAATTTGATAGCTTTTTCGCAATTCAAAGTTACTCTAGTCTATAGTACTGGTGTACATTGTCCCATAATGTTTGAAACAAATTTAAGTCCTTCAACCTAGACTTGTCATCTCCATAATAGTCACAGATCAAGAACTAACGAATTCTCCAAGTACATTTTTAATTCATTACTCATTATTTCTGACAATGACATTTATCTGTCAGTTACAAATAATTTAAATTATCAACTATTTTTCATGGCATTCTTTCGGCTGTCAAATTTATTACAACAGATTATTTTATATATTATACTTCTTTTATCTCTAAATCTATGGAATATATAATAAAATATTTAAATGTATCAGATAGAGAATTTAATTTTCTTTAATATTACCACAAAAAAATTTCAAAAAATAATATTTAGAAGATTTTTTTTCAAGAATCTTCTACTTCCGGTTGTCCAATTATTACCAAAACCTTTTCAGATCTTCCCATGAATGTCCGATTGGGAAATACGTTGTTAAACAAATTTTAAGTCTTATAGTTTTTGAGTAACCGTCCTTCCAACATCCCACACACACACATCCACACACACACACACACACACACACACACACACACACACACACACACACACACACACAGACATCATCGTAAAAATGTTAAAATCGGATTGTAGGGACCTTAAAACGTGCTTATTCAATAAAATCTGGATATGCGATTTTTAGCATGAATGCAATACCTCTCTTAGCGAGAGGTAAAAATGCAATTTTTTAATAATTATAAGCTTCATTCTTTAAAATAATCTTACTAAATAATTTTTATAACAACTAAACAATAAAAATATCGCAAAATTACTTCAAAAAAATAAAATAAAAATAAATACGTCCCAGTACTCTTTGCCTTTTTAAAGTATTTAAAGGTGCCCAAAGAACCAACCTCCGCCGAGAGCGAAGACCACGCCACCATGACCCCACCACCATGACCCCACCACCATGACCCCACCACCAATAAGAGTGGCGTCACATAAAACGTTTAGACATTTTGCAAAACAATGGTAGATCAACGAAGGCGTTTCATGAAAAGACGGATTTTATAATCTGACTTCTACACATAGGTATATAAGCTATTTAATTTTACAAAATCGCTTATTGACCATCATTAACTTTATTTTGCTTTCTTTAATTCTAAATTTAATATTATTTATTATTCGGTATCAAGATTTGGCCAGAGCTATTCTAAAAGGCCGTAAGCAAGGACGGACGCAGGTTAACTTTTTTAAATCAACTGTGACAAAATTTCTAAAGCCATGGATATGTTAATAAATAATAAAGCAATTTGAACTAATTTTGATATGTGCTTTTTTACCTCTCGCTAAGAGAGGTATTGCATTCATGCTAAAAATCGCATATCCGAATTTAACATTTTTACGATGATGTCTGTGTGTGTGTGTGTGTGTGTGTGTGTGTGTGTGTGTGTGTGTGTGTGTGTGTGTGTGTGTGTGTGTGTGTGTGTGTGTGGATGTGTGTGTGTGGGATGTTGGAAGGACGGTTACTCAAAAACTATAAGACTTAAAATTTGTTTAACAACGTATTTCCCAATCGGACATTCATGGGAAGATCTGAAAAGGTTTTGGTAATAATTGGACAACCGGAAGTAGAAGATTCTTGAAAAAAAATCTTCTAAATATTATTTTTTGAAAATTTTTCGTGGTAATATTAAAGAAAATTAAATTCTCTATCTGATACATTTAAATATTTTTTATATATTCCATAGATTTAGAGATAACAGAAGTATAATATATAAAATAATCTGTTGTAATAAATTTGACAGCCGAAAGAATGCCATGAAAAATAGTTGATAATTTAAATTATTTGTAACTGACAGATAAATGTCAGTGTCAGAAATAATGAGTAATGAAAGAAAAATGTACTTGGAGAATCCCTTAGTTCTTGATCTGTGACTATTATGGAGATGACAAGTCTAGGTTGAAGGACTTAAATTTGTTTCAAACATTATGGGACAATGTGCACCAGCACTGTAGACTAGAGTAACTTTGAATTGCGAAAAAGCTATCAAATTCTTCTCAAGTAAGTTGTAAATATTGACAAAATTACACATCGATATAAGAATAATCGGAGTGCAATCTATCCGTCACTTTATTAAAGGGAATTAGTGTTATTTAGATATAACATGCATGAAAAAATAAAATGTAAAAGAAGATATGTAAGAATAGATGCACAATCCAGATATATACATATTAGACCGCCCAAAATTAATGTTTTTAGTAGAAGAATACGAAGAGAAAGTAAACAAGGTTGTTCGAATTGAAAATTGCTGTTACCAGCCTAATATTTATATATGGTAAACTCTACTTTGTAATTTATTGTAACATAATTTATGGTAAAATATCTTTATGTTGAGACATGGTATTATTGAATAATAAAGAAGTGTAAACGTCATAGATTTATATGAATATATTATTTGTATTTATAAAAATATTCTTTGCTTTATGCATACAGCCAGGTAAAATATACGGCGAGAGGTTATGTGCTGGCCACATCAGATTTTTGTTCCTGAATTTATGAAACGGTATTTTTAACAACCAACAATTATGTCAATATTATTTATAATTAAATTCATTAGGAAATTTGATTTCTAAAATTTTGAATTATCTAAAGTACGAGTATACATTTACAAAAGTGTTTTCGAATTATTAATTGAAATGTCCACAAGAGAATTGAGCAGATATTGAACGATTTCTCATGGAACTAATATTTATGAACAAAGCAATACGAATAAATTTACTATACAGCTTGTTTTTAATGGAAAACTGAGTACAAGCAGTGTATGTTTTATTTTGGTTTAGAAAATAAAGGTCGTAAATTATAAGCCTCATGTTCAGGTGCTCGCACTATACTCTTATTCCTTATACAGTTTTATTTTAAAAATCTGTTGTGGCCAGCACAATACCTCTCGCCACTTCCGTTTTTGTTTACAGAAGTATAGGGCGCGAGCAGTCATGTGTCATTGTTGGCCTCGACAAGCAGATATGGGGGCCAGTTTCAGAATGAAAATTAGTAATTACGTACATAGAAGTCAAATATCAGAATTTTTCATTAAAAAATTTCTAAGTTCACGTAGTTAATTTGTCACCAAGAGTGTGGAATTTACTTGTCCAGGAAAATAAACCACATGGAATTGGAAAATCATTAAATATAGAATGAAAAATTATGATATTTGACATCTGTGTACATAATTACTAGCTATCATGGGTTCCCATATCTGCTTGTCAAGGCCAACAAAGGCACATGACTGCTCGCGGCCTATTGTATTCAACATTTCTTGTATACCTACACTCTACACCAAAAAATCTACTTACATCTCTTCTTTATACTTAGATTTTTACCTCCCGCTACGCTTGGTAAGGGAGGTATGACCACGTTTTAAGGTTCCTACAATCCATTTTTAACATTTTCACGATGATGTCTGTGTGTATGTATGTATGTATGTGTGTGGATCCTGTTTACGCTCTAATTCAAATACTATCATTCAGAAAGTTTTGAAACCATGTATTTCTACCTTATTCTAATATGGAAAGAACTGATTAGATTTTGGTGGCTATCGGATAACCGGAAATGGCAGTGTACTTAAAGCTCAAGATAGTATGTCTTCAAAAAATACCTTTAAATGTAATTTTTTCTCAATTTGTTATTATAAAAATTAAAGATTATTCCATTTTCTGCAAGTTTGCTTTAATACTTTTTCTATATATTGTATGGATAAATTTAAAAAGTAATATAAAAATTATATACATAGGTAAATGGCGGGAGGTACTGTGTTGGTCACATCAGATTTTTTAATTTTAAATTCATACTATGAAGAGATTTTGTCTTCTAATTTTCGAAATATTTCCAATTCATTGTCGGGATTGACAGTATTTTTGAAAGGTATATGTAATATACCTATAATTTTAAATATTAATATAGCAAGAAATAATATAATGTATGTACTTCCCAGAAAAAAGCCTTCAGTAATGTCTCCGGATTTTTGACACGAACATTTATCTGTCTGTTACAAACATTTTAATTTTTCAATTGGTTTCCATGACATTATTTGGGCTGTGAGATTTATTAATTAAAAATGACAGAGAGGTTAATTCAGATTCTGAAATCTTCTGAAACATGATGCGTGTTTTCGAATTTTTTATTATTTTTTTTTAAATTTTATTACATACTTAAATTAAACTAGGTTACCAAAGGTGTAAATTAAAATATTTATTTATTTTAAAAAGTGGTACGATTTATACATGCTTCACAAACAAAATTCAGAAGTCTGATGTAACTTTGTACAAAAAATAACAGTACAATGATACTGTAATACACTGGAAGCTTTCAAAGTGAATAAATTTACCATATTTATTTATTTATTGATTCTCAAAGAAGGCCTAAATCAGCATTGAAAATGCCTATTGGCAAAATACCTTTGAAAATGGGCCAATGCATGCAAAATAAGTATGTCAAATAACAATTACAAAGTCATAATAGCCCGGCATTTAAATAAATTTAAAATTCAAACTGGCGCTTTACACAAAAATGCCTACGCATTCTATTCCCGGCAAAATTTTCTTCGGGTCACGAGGAAAAAAATATTTGCGAAGCACAAAAACATGCTCCGATATGTAAATAACGTCTTCTATCCAGGAATGAACACATAACAAGCAGGAAAACAGCTCGCGCCTAACAGGATACAGAGGGCGCCAGAAGCCGACAAAGCCGAAGCAGGAGAGATATATTTACATTATTGCCTGTACTACTAAATAACTTCCACGCGGATGTAGTTTTAATTGCTAATAACAATACTAAATTATACTGAATTCATATACGAGGGTGAAAAGTTTCCGGAATTACTGAGATGGCCTTAGTTTTTCAAAATCAATCTTATGTTGTTGTTTTGTTTAACTCTTCATATCAAGTCAAGAAATTTCAGTACAATCTGTCAATCAGTCTAATCGTGAAGAGCGTTTGTGTCAATCTACCTAGCGTTAAATCGATAATGGATAAAAACGAAGTTCGTGCGGTGATCACGTTTTTACCTCCCGCTACCCTTGGTAAGGGAGGTATAGGGATCGTGCTAAAAATCGCATATCGAGATTTTGGTAAATGACCACGTTTTAAGGTCCCTACAATCCAATTTTAACATTTTCACGATGATGTGTGTGTGTATGTATTTATGTATGTATGTATGTATGTATGTATGTGTGTGTGTGTATGGATCCTGTATACGCTCTAACTCAAATACTATCATTCAGAAAGTTTTGAAACCATGTATTTCTATCTTATTCTAATATGGAAATATCTGATTAGATTTTAGTGGCAATCGGATAACCGAAAATGGCAGTTTACTTGAAGATCAAGATAGTTTTTCTTCAAAAAAATACCTTTAAATATATTTCTTTCTCAATTTGTTATTATAAAAACTAAAGATTATTCCATTTTCTACAAGTATGCTTTAATACTTTTTCTATATATTGTATGGATAAATTTATAAAGTAATATAAAAATTATATACATTGGTAAATGGCGGAGGTACTGTGTTGGTCACATGAGATTTTTTTACATGAAATATTAATCATAAATGTCAACACAAACGAAATATTCACATATTTCTTTCAGGGAATTCTAATTATATGTAAAAACTTATTCATTTTTTCTGGCACTCTTATTATAGCATATTTTAATCAAATTAATATAAAAATTTACATGCATTTTTCTCAAAAAAATCGTTATGTAAGGATATAAAAATATTATATCACTAGATTCAGAATTAAATTCTCATTTAAAATAAAAAAGTTCGGTCACGTATTTTGACAACCATTTATTAACAAAAAAAAAAAATCTTTTCTTAAAATTTGTCTTGTGAAATAGAAATTGTTTGCTTATTTAAGCGTCTACGTAGCTCTTATAGTTCTCGAGAAATGGTGGCCCATTTAAAATGAATACCTGTATACATATATAATAGTAATCACTACTTTTTTGTAGGAAATTGTTCACAATTTCATATTCAAGGAAATAAATAGTTAATAAAGACATAATGCCATTTAATTTTATATAATTGCTAAACTTTTGTACCCGAAGTGGTGTTTAAGATACTAAGCTATAATTTATTCACGCAATTTACTAAATCAATAGTTTCAAACTTTCGAAAAGTTATTAACGTATAAAATATGTAACAACAAAGGTGTAATTTTAAAATAGAGAATTTACAGACGGTGGTAAGTAGTAGCAAATTATAATTTAATCTAGGACGAAGTTGGTAATAGCAAACAATAGGAGACTATTTTTGAAAATCTGTTTTAGAAGTTGGATTCATTAATTGTGTTGAATATTTGAATAGGTAGTAAAACTTGGAAATGTAGTTACTTTCAAAGATAGATACGATAGATAAAGGTGCAACATTAACTCATTATAATTGCTATTGGAAATACAATTAATTATAAAACAAAAAATCAGGAGTTACTTATTTATATATATATATATATATATATATATATATATATATATATATATATATATATATATATATATATATATATATATATATATATATTATTACGATGAATAATATTTTCAGGTACGAATAAGCTATACTTTGTTGCTGTTTTTATATTTATTTTATCAACTGTTATAAAATACGTACAGTATTTTTTTTAAAGATGTCCGATAAAGATCATCGACTTGTACGAATAAAGATATTAGCTCCGCCCATTCTGACAAATTCAGTAGTGTTGTTTACTCAGTTTTTATAAGGGTGCATAAGATATTACTGTTATTTTATTATTTTAAAATTATATATTACAGTAAAAGCATTCAAAATTCAAAAATAAGTCAAATGGTAAGTTTATTAGTAAATATAAAACCACATATGTGAAAAATAAGATACGGACATTGAATTAATAAATAGATAAATTTAAAATAAAATATTTTGACTGCACTCCAGTAATTTATTAATTTCCACTCAAAATGTAAAATAATTTATTGTGTCAAAAACAAATCACACATACAACAGATGTTTTTAATTTTCTACTTCTTATTTTAAAAAACATACTGTTCTTTTTAGGAGTAGTTCAGTTCATTTTCCCCCTAAAAAAAAGCAGCTAAAGTTTTTAATATAACCATACAAAATATATTCAATTCGATCACATAATAGCTATATTATTCTCGGATAATTACAATACTCATCTATTGCTCGTATTCTAAACTTCATCCTCGTGTAATATAATCTACAATATAGAGAATATGCTCATTAAATAATACACTTTTATAGTAAATATTTTCATGGGTATCTATACAAAGTGATAAAAATGGTAAAAATGATGGTACATACATTTCGATGTGCGATTTTCAATCAAAAAGAATTTTAAAAAATTCGGATTATTATTTCGTATTTTTCATTTAATTCTTTTTTAGTGCGCCACTGCCACCATGAAATTTTTTTATTAAAAATAATGAATTATCTAATCACGTAACAGACATTGAATCGGAAATAAATGAATACGTAGTTTTGAAAAAAATGTTTTTGGTTGGAAATCAGCCCATCGAAATGTACACACAGTAAAATTTTTGAAAGACGTCCGATCAAGGGCACCTGTATCACGAACGAATTAACAAACAGGCATACATTTATCTCTTTCTTTTGCAAAGGCTGTAAGAGTGTGTGATATGGATATAACACGCTTGTCTTTCAAAAATTCATATTGTTTCGACTAAGTTAGGACATTCCATTTGAAATCGTTGTTGATAATACTTTCGCTGTAACGTAAGTTTATTTATTAATTCAGATACATTACCTGGATTCATAGCCGTACGTATAACGTTATATTCTGTCAGAGTCACTGACACTGACATTGTGTCAGTATCTTATTTTTAACATATTTGGTTTTACATTTGCTTATAAACATACCAGTTGACTTATTTTTGAATTTTGAATGCTTTTCCTGTAATATATATTTATATAATAATAAAATAACAGTAGTATCTTACGTACCCTCATAAAAACTAAGCAAACGACACTACTGAATTTGTCATGATGGGCGGAGCAAAAATCTGAATTCATACAATTCGTAGACAACCTTGATCGGACATCTTTCAAAAATTTTACTGTACACTCTGAATCTCCGAGTTGATTCCCACGTCATGTAAAAATTGTTAAACTTTTATCTAGCATCTTTGTCGTATACACATGACATATATGAGACTTTTATTCGCTATCGCCGTCCAACCGACGGCAAAAAATGAAAAAGAAACTGTATTGTAACCGCGGTAACAAATGTAATTTTCAAATATTTGAATTATTTGAATATTCATGTCGTACTGTCAATCATGTGTTAAAGTCAATCATGTGTTAAAGATGATATTTTGATTTTGGCATAGATAATTTGTGTTTCGTTGTATGTTGGTAGTTTTGTTAATTAATATAGAGTATCTATAGTTCATCCATTATACTTATATCGTATTTATTCAATTCGTTTAGTATTGCTAAATAACTATTTATACTTCGAATTTTGATGAATAACAAAACTGACAAAATGTGGGTTATATTTATTATAATACTGTTAGTTTTGACATTACATCATAATTATTCAATATTCTTATTATTGCGAAATAAATGTTTTTCTACGAATTTTGATAAATAATAATATTCAAATGGTATAAGTTATACTATATACTGTCAGTTTTCAATTTAATTTATATGAATACTACGGAAATCAAACGATTTCGCCCGATTTCACCCGTCAACATGACGTCATCAATTCCCTCCCGTTCCTGGAGTTTTGAATCTTACGGTTACAATTGATAACGTGGGGATCAAGTACTGGAAAAGTAGTTTACCTTTAAATTTTTACCCTTTTTTAGCACCCTAACATGCTAATGCAAAGTATATTTTTCCAAGAGTTCTTATATAAGTGAATGTGTATTAAAAATATATGTTAATGTAAATAAAATTCTTCAATTAAAATAATTACATTCATTTGCATGTTTTGTACGCAAGTCAAGTGTAAAAATAAATGATACTTTTGTTCTAACATTTGTTATAAGGTATTAAAATTTATTGTCTTAACTACTTGTGCCCAATTTTCCTTTACAGAGATTTTCCCCAATCTTCTTATTTTCTCCAAACAATCTCTGAACCTACTTGAGCTCATATCTTGTGCGATCTTGTGAAAATAAAGTTGTTAAAAGTTCTCGCCATGATGATCAGCAGCTTGCTCACGGTGTCACCAATAACGCGTCACTTCCTGTTGGGTCGGAAGGAGCTAGCGCCACCGCTGCTTCTCGCCTGCCACGGAACTAACAATGGCCTATCAGTGCCATGATCCGAAGCCCAAGACCAGTGTTTCGCAAACTTTGTTGGTTCACGGACTCCTTTTTACCTTCAGTCACCTCTAGGTAAAGAAGGTATTGTCTTTGGTCAAAAAGTCGGTGGTGAGTTTTCATTGAATAAGCACGTTTTAGGGTCTTTGCAATACGATTTTACTATTTTTACGATGATGTCTGTATGTGTGTGTATGTGTGTGTGTGTGTGTATGTGTGTATGTGGGATGTTGGAAGGACGATTATTCAAAAACTATATATTCGTTTTAAGGTCCCTACATTCCGATTTTAACATTTTTACGATGATGAAGAATGTATGGTTAGGAACAATGTGATTAAGAGAGTTGGTGTGAGTCAGTTGAGATGGTTTGGGCATGTGGAGAGAATGCCGAGTGAACGGCTTGTTAAGCGTATATATCTTGGTGAAGTTGAGGGTTTTCGATTGCGTGGCCGACCAGTGTGTAAGTGGATGGATGTGATTGGTAGGGTGCTTAAAGAGAGAGCGTTTCCAAGTGTGAAGAGAAGAAGAGCATGTATGAATGCGATTATGACTGTGGCCGAGGCAAAAGAAGTCTGCTTAGATAGGAATGTGTGGCGAAGAATGATTGTTTCCTAACTATTATTGTGATCCGGATGCGGTATTTCGCTACCGAAAATCGGTCACTTTAATATGTTTAAGAGTAAGGATTTGTTGTATGATGTTGATCTTATTGTTATCGGGTTTGTGCGAACCCACTACGTGGGACACGCGGGATTTTATGTATGTATGTATGTATGTATGTATGTATGTATGTATGTATGTATGTATGTATGTATGTATGTATGTATGTATGTATGTATGTATGTATGTCTGTGTGTGTGTGTGTGTGTGTGTATGTTGGAAGGACGATTTCTCAAAAACTATAATACTTAATATCTGTTTAACTACTATTTCTCAATTGGACCTTACTGAGAAGAGCTGAAAAGCTTTTGGTAATAATTGGACAACCGGAAGTAGCAGATTCTTAATAAAAATATTCTAAATATTATTTTTGAACTATCATTTCCTTTAATTTCGGAATTTCTCAGTGTAATTTCCGAGAAATTGATATAATGTTCAAAATAAAATGCTAGGTGTCCGTACAAAGTTGACCACAGTTTGAGAAACGCTGCCCTAGACCATTGGAATTTTTTCATCCATCCGTCCAGATTACAAGTTTTCAATATCAGATTTTTATAACGCTTCAAGTGTCTGGAGAGACTGGAATGTTTCCGTTTTCTTATATTTATGTTACCCAATAAAAATATTTTTTTCGTTTAGAATATAAAATAAGATATATAAAAAGTATCATGGGAATTTTTATAGAGATTCGGTGGACATTAATTTTTTGGGAAAAAATGTTCGGACGTTTGAAGTGATACTTGTGTCCGGTATTTTTTGTTGGGAAATTTGATTCATATATTTTTCTTCGTATAAGATTTGGCAAGAAATATAAACAACTTTTTCTCTCGAAATTTAATCGTTCTCACAGACATATTATACGATATATGGCTTGTTTAGAATAAAAATGGTTAATATATTTTATAATACCTTGAATTGTGTTTAAGTTTCAAAATGTAAATAAAATACATATAACTTATAATAAGCTTACTTAATTAAATCCATTCATACATACAGTAAAATTTTTGAAAGATGTCCGATCAAGGTTGTCTACGAATTGTATGAATTCAGATTTTTGCTCCGCCCATCATGACAAATTCAGTAGTGTTGTTTGCTTAGTTTTTATGAGGGTACGTAAGATACTACTGTTATTTTATTATTATAAAAATATATATTACAGGAAAAACATTCAAAATTCAAAAATAAGTCAACTAGTAAGTTTATAAGCAAATGTAAAACCAAATATGTTAAAAATAAGATACTGACACAATGTCAGTGTCAGTGACTCTGACAGAATATAACGTTATACGTACGGCTATGAATCCAGGTAATGTATCTGAATTAATAAATAAACTTACGTTACAGCGAAAGTATTATCAACAACGAGCATCGTTTATAAATGGAATGTCCTAACTTAGTCGAAACAATATGAATTTTTGAAAGACAAGCGTGTTATGTCTATCCTTATCACACACTCTTACAGCCTTTGGAAAAGAAAGAGATAAATGTATGCCTATTTGTTAATTCGTTCGTGATACAGGTGCCCTTGATCGGACATCTTTCAAAAATTTTACTGTACATTTGAATAAAGATTTACATTTAAAATTAAATTAATATTTACAGGTAAATATAGAAAAACTTGTGGGCTGTGAATTTTGCAGTTTATTCATAAAAAGTTCATGACTACATTTTCAAACTTAAAATAAAATAAAATAAATATATCACGGCGAATTACCCATTCATTTTGTGTTAATTTGTTTATTATTTGTAAGCCTGAAACAATAAGAGACTCGTTTTCATGTTTCTATTTCTCATTATTAGCTTAACATATTTCATTTTCAAATTACATTTATTATATTAAATACCTATACAGGGAAATTAAAAAAATGGGACTAATAGCTATTTCCTTATTATTAATTTTACAGTTATAATTTAAATTATAAAGTTACACGCGAATTCCCACTTTTTGGTGTGAAATGATTTGAAATTTTATTTCCGGTTTCGCCAGAAGTGAAATCATCGTTGATTGTTTGTTTTTCATTAAAAACAAACATGGGTAGTTATTAATTAAGTGTTAACATTTACTCGAAAGTTCAGTCAAACAGAATTTATTCTTACTATACCAACGTTTCGGTGCACCCTTGCACCTTCTTCAGGGACTACAACAATTATACAAGAAAAACGTAATACATACAAAATAACATGGACATAATCAAATTTACAGTAAGATCTTATAAATTGTTACACATCATGTACCCAAAATACTACAAAACATTCATTTAATTTATTAAACATCGTATAAAAAATACAAGAGCATACACACAGCCATTTCCTCTAAAAAACGACAACCGAATAATACGGAAAATAGCCGGAAATATCCTGTGTAAGGATTCTGGTGACATCATTGATACGGACTCCTACTGGTCGTCTGTACACCAATAATAATGTAGTAAGTTGTAGGAATTTAAATAAAATGTAAGGAAATTAATGAAACCTAGTTTGGCCTAAAATTTGCCTTTAACGTTTTGAACTTTTCCAATACACAAAATATACGCTGTTAAGTCCTTGAAAAGCAGTTCTTGCATGAAGTTCAAAAAGGAAAAGGCAAAGATATCCTATTTATCATGATATTTTTTTTTTGTATTAGGCACCCCCTGGTAAATTTTTCTAGCTTCCCCTATGAACTTTGGACACTTACTTGTATAATGTATTAGATTAACATACTATTTACCTATTTATGTACATATTTTATAATTTATTAATATATGTTTGTGGGTGTGGTTATTTTATGATAGGTTAAAAATATAATAAATGATAATGATACCTAGTTTAATAGGAAAAACATCATTTATATTTTATTTTTATACAACCACATTTATGTAGGTACACATAAAATTAATGTCAATGAATGAATATTCATTCTATTAATATTTAATAAAAAAACAAGAACAACTACTGACTATCGCAAATAACCTATTTCTTGAATTCAAAGAATAAAAATAAAAAATCTGTTGTGGCCAGCACAATACCTTCCGTCAATCCTGTGTATTATGTACAAATTCCATACATAAATTTTCTTGAAAAAGATTCCAAATTTCCAGTAAAGTTATTTCATAAACAAACTATGCAAATGGCACTTAACACTGATATCTTCTTCTTCTTCTTTAGCTTTTCTCATTCGTTAGGGGTCGCTATTTTTATATTTTGAATGAAAAATTATGACATTTGTCAGTTATGGACATAATTAATAGCTGTCATTTTGACACGGGTCCCTATATCTGCTTGCCAAAGTCAGCAAAGTCATGTCACTGCACGCGCCCTATACATAATTTTTCTTGCAAAGATCCTATATATTTCCAGTAAAGTTATTTCATAAACAAACTATGCAAATTGCACTTGACACTGAAATCTTCTTTAGTTTTTCCCATTCGTTAGGGGTCGCTATTTTTTTTCTTCTTCCACTCATTTTTGTTTTGCGTGTCGTCCTCATTCAATTCCTTTTTTCTCAAGTCTTCTGCAATACAGTACTTTCATCTTATATTTGTCTTCCCATGTTTCTTCCACCTTCTGTTAATATATTCATCTCTCCTCATGACATGTTCAAACCAATGTAATCGTCTCTCTTATATCTAGAAACTTCTAACACTAGAGTTACTTCCCTTATTCTTTCATTCATTTGCTTTTTATTGATACTGACATCTGTCAATTTGAATTACCTGAATATATTAGCAGTTTCCATGGTTAAGTTAGCAGAGCTGGCTGAATTATGAATTTTATTATCTTTATAATTCTTTAACACTATATCTGTTGGATATGAAATAGAAAATGCAATCAAATCGTATAGAGAATTATATATTATTTAAGTTATAATAATACTTAACTGAGTTTTTCAAGAAAAACTGTTAAAATCTTCAAATGAGGATACTTCCGGTTGACCAATTATAACCAAAATCTAATCAAGTCTGCATATGATTGTAAGGATCGCGGCCGAAACCGCGGTCACATACACACAAACATACACACACACACACACACACATGCACACACACACACACACACACATACAGACGTCATCGTAAAAATAGTAAAATTGTATTGTAAAGACCTTAAAACGTGCTTATTCAATGAAAACTCAATATCGAATTTTTTGACCAAAGACAATACCTTCCTTACCTAAAGGTGACGGAAGGTAAAAATAATTTGTTAATATATTTATGTATTAAAAGTTTGGTTAATATAAAAAAAAACTTGTTAGATGTATATATACAGGCTATAATTATACAAGTAATGAATAATGAATATTAAAGTAGTTTCATTGTGCGGTAAAATGAACGATGATTAAAATGAAATTATAGTTGATAGATAGAACATAATATCGATCGATTCATGGTAAATTAAAGACTGTAAAGTCTTTAATTCATGTTATCTATAAATGTTTCGTTTAACAAAACCGTATTTACACCGAAAACTGTTAAATAATTCATATAACTTAACCATACAATTACGAATGTAATTACTATTACACCTTGATTGACACAGTTTCGTGTCATATCAAGTGAGTTAGCATTTGCATTTATCGAGAATAAAAAACTTAATTATGTGTGGTTAGAAAAACTCATTTCCGGTTTGAAATGAAAATTGCCGGCCCAGCGTGTATGATCACTATCCCATTAATATTTACAAGTATTTCAAATTAAATACACATTAATTGTAGCGTTTATGTGTTTATATGCAATGCATTAATTGAACAAGTGTATACCTGCATGGCAATTACTGATTTATTTAGGTGACTGTTACATACAGCTACAATTATTCTTCTGTTAAATGGACATGTGTACACTTTGTGATGTATTACGGTATCGATTTCTTCACATTTGTTTGGTTTAAACTTGTTTATTATTCATAAAAAAAGAAAATTGTTTCAACGCTTTTCCATTCTTTCAATATTTTTACTTTTTAGTTCTATTCCATGCTATACAAATAAGTTTATATCAATATGAACAAATCAATTTTAGAAGTAAAAATAAAAGAAAGACAGAGGTGAATGCTATGTATTTACTTGTGAAAACAAAATTACTTTAGACAAAGAAACACAAATTTTGCTCATACCGTTCGGAAAGTTAGTAAATAACATTAACATTTAAAATATTTTTATTTAAGGGTGGAAAATACATAAAAGATTAGGTGTAATTTGAATTTTTTGTGTGTACAAGAAATGTTAAATACAATACTTATATATACCACAATGGTAAGGGCGCGAGAGGTATTTGATGGCCACAACAGATATTTTACCTCCCGCTACCCTTGGTAAGGGAGGTATAGGGATCGTGCTAAAAATCGCATATCGCGATTTTGGTAAATGACCACGTTTTAAGGTTCCTAGAATCCAATTTTAACATTTTCACGATGATGTCTGTGTGTATATGTGTACGTATGTATGTATGTATGGTATTTGATGGCTACAACAGATATTTTACCTCCCGCTACCCTTAGTAAGGGAGGTATAGGGATCGTGCTAAAAATCGCATATCGAGATTTTGGTAAATGACCACGTTTTAAGGTCCCTAATCCAATTTTAACATTTTCACGATGATGTATGTGTGTATCTGTGTACGTATGTATGTATGTATGTACGTATGTATGTATGTACGTATGTATGTATGTATGTGTGTGTGTGTATGTATATGTGTGGATCCTCTTTACGCTCTAACTCAAATACTATCATTCAGAAAGTTTTGAAACCATGTATTTCTACCTTATTCTAATATGGAAAGAAGTCATTACATTTTGGTGACAATCGGATAAACGGAAATGGCAGCTCAAAATAGTTTTTCTTCAAAAAATACCTTTAAATATCATTTTTTCGCAATTTGTTATTATAAAAATCTGATGTGACCAACACAGTACTTCCCGCCATTTACCTATGTATATAATTTTTATATTACTTTATAAATTTATCCATACAATATATAGAAAAAGTATTAAAGCAAACTTGTAGAAAATGGAATGATCTTTAATTTTTATAATAACAAATTGAGAAAAAATTACATTTAAAGGTATTTTTTGATGAAAAACTATCTTGAGCTTCAGGTAATCTGCCATTTCCGGTTATCCGATTGCCACCAAAATCTAATCAGATATTTCCATATTAGAATTATGCAGGTATGTATTTAAATAAAGAAATAAATAAATATTTCGGTAATGATGATGACATATTTGTATTGTGCGAGCGTTTACCACAAGGGTTAATTTTATGCCATTTAAAATTCGAATTATTTAGCGTTGATCGGGATCGAATCGGATTCCCCAGATTCGCGACCAGGCACGCGGCAACGAGACCCCATAGGTAAATGGCGGGAGGTATTGTGTTGGTCACATCAGATTTTTCAGGTTGATGACGTGCGTCTTCTGGCTAATCATTTTTACTATACACAAATAACTATTATGAAAAATGCGTCCAAACTTTTGAGGCAAAATAATAATAAAATTTTGAATTATGATTAAATAGTTAGATTAGATATAGGTATGTGTGCATGAATAAATATTGTAGATATAAATAATATCACCATACTTGCTGCATGCAAAAGGTTTTATACTGCATCAATCTACTGTTACTGTTTGAGTTTCGATATTCTACACTCTGCAGAAAGTTGGTTTTCATGCAATGCGAATAACATTTCCATGTATTTAATGTTTCTCAATAATTTTACTTCATGTATAAGTGTGTAAATTTCGTAACTAAGTCCTTAAGTAATAAAAAGCGTTTCCATGCATTTCCAGCCGTCATTCATTGGTTAGTAATTTAGTTTGAAACTTGTGTGAAAAAGTGGAAATATTTTGTTTGTCGTTATGTTGGTAGAAGTGTGCTAGGCTTATTTACATTCGACACGTATTCTCGTTTCTCGTTCTGATAGGCTGTCGGACCAACTGTGACAGGCTTAAAAAGTCTTATGGTTTTTATACAATTCCTTTACATGACTATTTACTTTAGAGCCCAAAAATCCTTTTACATTGACAGCGAATACATTTCAGATGGATTTTTGCTTGAATAAATTTCTATACACTTTTGTTTCACTTTACCAACTTTTGACAAAATTATTTATTTTTAAAATGAAACGACTTTTCGAATACATTCTTTATATTAAAAAAAAAAGATTTGTCGTTGCTTTGTTATTCATTATTGAACGCGGCACATATTTAAACTATTTTTCATGGCATTCTTTCGGTTGTAAAATTAATTACAACAGATTATTTTATATATTATATTCCTTTTATCTCTAAATCTATAGAATATCAGAAAGAGAATTTATTTTTCTTTAATATTATCAAGAAAAATTTTCAAAAAATAATATTTAGAAGATTTTTTTTCAAGAATCTTCTACTTCCGGTTGTCCAATTGTTACCAAAACCTTTTCACATCTTCCCATGAATGTCCGATTGGGAAATACGTAGTTAAAAAAATATAAAGGCTTATAGTTTTTGAGTAATCGTCCTTCCAACATCCCACACACATACATACACACATACATACACACATACACACACATCCACACACACACACACACACACACACACACACACACACACACACAGACATCATCGTAAAAATGTTAAAATCGGATTGTAGGGACCTTAAAACGTGCTTATTCAATAAAATCTGGATATGCGATTTTTAGCATGAATGCCAATAATACCTCTCTTAGCGAGAGGTAAAAATACAATTGACTGCTTTCCTGCTTATTTTATTCTCTAATAATATTATTTCTTAATTTGTTTGTCATAACTAAAGCAAATTTGTGGTTAAAAATGTTTTAATTTGAACACAATATTTATGAAAGATAAAAGATATAACTATGTGTTGAATTACATCAAATACGTATATTATTTTAGTATCCAAAGTATTTCTTTGAAGTTAGGTTAACTATAAACAGAATAGAAGACTAGAATAAAATTAATTAAAATTGTAATTTATGATGAAGCCTTAAAACATGAGAACGCAATTTATTCATTATGTTTTCCCAGAATAATCCTGACATAACATCCTGATTTTTTCCAATAACAAATTATACAAAAACAACATCCACTCTAAAAAATCATATCATCCTTGAAATTCACATCTCATACAAGTGAGCATCAAAACAAAAACTTGTATATTTGTATTTTCCAACGACAGTGATTCAACGTAACAAACAAAAGACCGTCGACAATGGCCGAAAAGTTCCCAGGGCCGTGAGAACACCGTGCTGTTTTTAATTCTCAGTCGACTCAGACAGCGTAATATGCGACTTCCTGGCGGAGGTAGAAGTTGAGAACCTTAACGTGTGATTGTCAAAGCGGAGTTAGTTATCAAGGTGGCCTAGACACACCCACTTGTTCATGGAACAGGTAGCAACATCGAGTAGTCAACTCCTGCAGGCATTGCAATCTCGAAGTTTAGCTAATGTTTTAAGATAAAGCAATTACAACAAATTACAAAACTGTTGTTAGCTATGACAGAGAATTGTGGTAATAAAACAATCTTTTCATTATGTTCTGTATAAATTAAAATAAACACAACATGAACCAAGAAGTTGTTTTATTATTATAAACATTATGTGTTCTGAAAGATTTCTTAATAAGTTGTTAATCACATTTAATAAGCTGTGGCTTAGATCGTTTTGTTATCAGCGATGGAAAACGTAACGAAAAAGGTTGTATTATTCTATTGAAATATAAGTTCTGAAAGATTTTTTAATAGTTTCACTATAACGTTATCCAAGTTTACAAATTTTACAAGAATTTTGCCCTTTGAAAGTATAATTTCCTGATATTTTTTTTCGTGTTTCATAATAAATAGATGTCATTAGTGGTGAAATACAAATGTTGAACACTTTATTTCATTTTTAGAATAAGATGTGTCTAAGAATTGTACCTCTCGCTTAAGAGAGATATTGGATTCATGCTAAAAACGCATATCCAGATGTTAATGCTTAAGAACGTTTTAAGGTCCCCACAATTCGTGTGTGTGTGTATGGATGTATGTATGTGTGTGTGTGTGTGTGTGTGTGTGTGTGTGTGTGTGTGTGTGTGTGTATGAATGTGTGCATGTAGGTCAGTTGGAAAGACTATATCTCAAAAACTACAATACCTAATATCTATTTAACTACGTATTTCTCAATCGGTCATTACTGGGAAGAGCTGAAAAGGTTTTGGTAATAATTGGACAACCGGAAGTAATCTTCTAAATATTATTTTTTTAAAAATTTTGTTCTTGCTTATTAAAGAAGAGTAAATTCTCTACCTGATACATATTATCTTTTATAGATTTAGAAATAAAGATATATAAGGTATCTAATAATCTGTTGTAATAAATCTCACAGCCCACATAATGTCATGGAAACCAATGGAAAAATAAAAGTGTTTGTAACTGACAGATAAATGTCAGTGTCAAAAATCCAGAGACATTACTGAAGATTTTTACTGGGAACTACATATATTATATTATTTCATATTGTATTAATAGTTAAATATTTAAAATTATAGATATATTACACATACCCTTCAGAAATACTGTTAATCGCGACAATGAATTGAAAACATATCGAAAAATTAGAAGAGTATGACAAAATTTCTTCAAAGAATGAATTTAAATTTAAAAAATCTAAATATAAAGAATAGATATAAGCTAGAATACAGCCCGAAGGAAGACGATATTTAAATGTTATAAACACAAGATGAAAGTGAAGATGGTCTCCACTCTGCAACGTAAAACACAGAAAAATTGTATCTCATCGAAATAATGAGTAATGAAAGAATCTCTTAATTCTTGATCTGTGACAATGTACACGAGCACTGTAGACTAGAGTAACATTGAACTGTAAAAAAGCTATCAAATTCTTCTCAAGTAAGTTGTAAATATTGACAAAATTACATATCGATATAAAAATAATCAATAATTCGACGCAGCTATAATACAGATTTATTGCCTAGGCTAAATTCAAACGGTTATAAAACGCCACCACAGTATTAATTCCGTTATTTGTTTGTATTATTAAAAAAAAAATTCGAACAGGATAAAATTAATATAGAATTTTTATTTGTATATCATAATAATATAAATTAATTATAAATGTTGTATTTTATATTCAGCACATTATTGAACAAACAAAACAAAATAATATTTGTTTTACAAATCGCATACTTAAATTTGCTAATTAAAATACCCAAAAAGAAAAATAAAATATTATGTGATTTATATGTTGTATATTTCCATATATTTTCAATACACGTGCATATTAAATAATTAATAAAAACAATTTCGCTTTAAAAATAATATTATATTCTCCGTTATGAATAATATGTTTGTTTTTAAATTATTAAAATCATATTACTTGTTTCAAACGACTTTTCATATACATATTCATTAAATAAAGTTATAAAATTATTTCAGCTGTCCATATTCTCGAACAAAAATGAACTGTAAACTTTTTAATATATGTGAAGAAACCTCATACTATAATTGAAAAACTTGTCAAGAAAAATAAAACCCAACGGCAGACATTAACAGAAATCAGTAGTTCTTATAAATTCCATTACAAACAATACACAAGATTCTTATATGAAGTGAAAAAAAAAAACAAAACAATAGTCAAGTTAGCGTTGACAGAAACAATAATATGTCTATCAAGTGTGCGGTTAAGTTTCTCAACAGTCATTTAACTTCGTCTGCGCTGCAAAAATTTTTGTTTCGTGTCATCGCGAAAGCGCACGTAAGCGCCATAAAAACAATGTCATGTAGCCGCGAGACACAGACGTGGCTTACTAGATGTTGTGTTGTTTTTCCAGCGGACTTTTTCAAATACAAAGTCTGTTTGATGTTCACTTGTGGATGCTGCCGCTGCCAGGTTACCTTTACCTCATGCTCAGCTTCAATTTTCGAGAGAGATTACTTTGGAAATTGCCGTCAATTGGAGAGGTTATGTACTTAACAAGGAAATCATATTTTCAAATTTTCTTTCATGGTTTTGTTTTTCGTTCTGGCTGGATGAGTTTGAAAGCCGGTAAACTGGAGAGTTTACAATACCTTGTGATGTAAATTAGTTATGAAGAGGTAATCAGGTTTTTAATTCTACTACTGGTTTGTGTTTATTGCAGATTAGAGTAACAACATGGAAACACTATTAATTATCTGTTCCAGTTGAACTACTACATTTTTTTTAATTTTGCTTCATTTACGGCTTTCTGGAAAGCATAAAATTAGGACTAACCAATTAAGAATAAATTATGTTTATGGTCTACTAAATGTGTTACTATAGTACTATGGTATTAGGAGTAGAAAGAGTATTTTTGTGTTGAACCCAGCTATTATGGCCGAGGCGTTAGCCGCGACTAGGAAATCTTGGTAAAACACAAAAAGGGCGTTCTGCTCCGAATAACATATACTATTTTTTCCTTCAAATGTTATATATATTATAAATGTATAATACGATTGTACCATTTTTACGATGATGTCTGTATGTATGTATGTATGTATGTATGTGTGTGTGTGTATGTGTGTGTGTGTGTGTATGTGTGTGTGTGTGTGTGTGTGTGTGTGTGTGTCTGTGTCTGTGTCTCTGTGTGTGTGTGTGACGAAATTTCGGATCGCATAATACCACGATTCCAAAAATTATATTTTTTTCGTATTCTTCAAGCTTACATCCAGAAGAACAACTGATTAGATTTTGGTTATAATTGGTGAACCGGAAGTAGCCTCATTTGAAGATTTAACAGTTAAATTTATTTTTTTGACATTTAACGTTATTATAACTTAAATAATATATTATTCTCTATACGATTTGATTGCATTTTATACTTCATATTCAATAGATATAGAGTTTAAAAAAAATATTTTTTTTTATAAATCAGCCAGCTATGCTAATCATGGAAACTACTAATATATTCATATAATTCAAATTAACAGATGTCAGTATCAATAAAAAGTAAATTAATGTGGCGTAGATGAGGATGTCGATGTAGATGTTGGGGAAGCCACGGAAAGATAGATAAGGAAATAACTCTCGTGTTACAAGTTTCTAGAAAGATAATTACATTGGTTTGAAAATGTCATGAGGAGAAACGAAGAAGATAATAGAAAATAGCGACCCTTAACGAATGGGGAAAGCTAAAGAAGAAGAAGAATATGTTAGTGTCATAATAATTTTACTGCAAATTTAGAATCTTTTGCAAGAAAATTTATGTATGAATTTATACATAATACACAGGATTGACGGGTGGTGGCCACAACAGTTTTTTTACCTCTCGCTAAGAGAGGTATTGCATTCATGCTAAAAATCGCATATCCAGATTTTATTGAATAAGCACGTTTTAAGGTCTCTACAATCCGATTTTAACATTTTTACGATGATGTCTGTGTGTGTGTGTGTGTGTGTGTGTGGATGTGTGTGTGTGTGTGTGTATGTGTGTATGTGTGTGGGATGTTGGAAGGACGGTTACTCAAAAACTATAAGACTTTAAATTTGTTTAGCTACGTATTTCCCAATCGGACATTCATGGGAAGATCTGAAAAGGTTTTGGTAACAATTGGACAACCGGAAGTAGAAGATTCTTGAAAAAAAATCTTCTAAATATTATTTTTCGTGGTAATATTAAAGAAAAATAAAAACTCTATCTGATACATTTAAATATTATATTATATATTCCATAGATTTAGAGATAAAAGAAGTATAATATATAAAATAATCTGTTGTAATAAATTTGACAGCCGAAAGAATGCCATGAAAAATAGTTGATAATTTAAATTATTTGTAACTGACAGATAAATGTCAGTGTCAGAAATAATGAGTAATGAATTAAAAATGTACTTGGAGAATCCCTTAGTTCTTGATCTGTGACTATTATGGAGATGACAAGTCTAGGTTGAAGGACTTAAATTTGTTTCAAACATTATGGGACAATGTACACCAGTACTGTAGACTAGAGTAACTTTGAATTGCGAAAAAGCTATCAAATTCTTCTCAAGTAAGTTGTAAATATTGACAAAATCGGAGTGCAATCTATCCGTCACTTTATTAAAGGGAATTAAGGTTATTTAGATATAACAAGTATGAAAAAATAAAATGTAAAAGAAGATATATAAGAATAGATGCACAATCCAGATATATACATTTTAGACCGCCCAAAATTAATGTTTTTACTAGAAATATGAAGAGAAAGTAAACAAAGTTGTTCGAATTGAAAATTGCTGTTACCAGCCTAATATTTATATATGGTAAACTCTACTTTGTAATTTATTGTAACATAATTTATGGTAAAATATCTTCATGTTGAGACATGCTATTATTGAATAATAAAGAAGTTTATACGTCATAGATTTATATGAATATATTATTTGTATTTATAAAAATAATCTTTGCTTTATGCATACAGCCAGGTAAAATATACGGCGAGAGGTTATGTGCTGGCCACATCAGATTTTTTTTTTTTGAAATTGTTTTAATTGTAGAGTTTGCAATTTCAGCCATAGACTATATTTATTAAATGAGACGAAATTGTGAGCGAACTCCTGGATTTTATACGAAAACAATACATCAACTCACAGTTGGTAAAATACTTTGGTTTAATGGAGCAACTTTTGAATAATTAACCGACTTCGTATCCCTGCTCTAAATTACCATGTTGGACACGTTATCGAAGATATCCTGTTTTCTGTATATGTCCAAAGTTTAAAAAATTAAATAAAATAAGAGAAACAAAAAAAAATATTACTAATGCGTTAGCCTCAAATTCTATTACCATATCATAACCTATTATTACACCTATACAACGCCTACAAAAAAACTCTGGTACCAAAAATACCTTCTGTTATAATCCAATATTTCTGATCCCTGAAACATATGTTGGAAATATTATTTTCTCTATAAGTATCTATTAACCATATTGGCGTCTCCTCTATCTAATATCAGTGTAATAAAACCTCTATTAATAAATAACGTTAGCATGTCTGTGGTTATGGTAGAGCTACAGCGCAACGTCTCTTGGCTGTGCTGTGCTATGATGGAAATAGTATGTGTTTACGAGGCGGGCGCGGGTGTGAATTTATGGCGACCGAGGCTGTCGATTTTGATTTAGTGCGGCTGCGAGGCTGTGGAGGCAGTATTTAGTGCCGTGACCGCCAACACTCGCTGTAATGAACGTAATGGATGGGGAACGAGAGATAGAGACATGAACTAGATGCTTCCAGATTGCTACTCAACTACTACTAGTGAAAAACTGTAGTGTGGCACGACAATATAACAGATGGACGATATTGTTTCGTTTTATTAATTTGTTTATATTTTGAAACAAATGAAAACTATAAATAATAAATGGAATTACAGTATTTTTACCTCTCGCTAAGAGAGGTATTGGATTCATGCTAAAAATCGCATATCCAGATTTTATTGAATAAGCACGTTTTAAGGTCCCTACAATCCGATTTTAACATTTTTACGATGATGTCGGTGTGTGTGTGTGTGTGTTTGTGTGGATGTAGGTGTGTGTGTATGTGTGTATGTATGTGGGATGTTGGAAGGACGATTATTCAAAAACTATAAGACTTAATATTTGTTTATCTACGTATTTTCCAATCGGACATTCATGGGAAGATCTGAAAAGGACAACCGGAAGTAGCAGATTCTTGAAAAAAAAATATTCTAAATACTATTTTTGAAAATTTTTCTTGAAAATATTAAAGAAAATTAAATTCTCAATCTGACACATTTAGATTTTTTATTATATCTCGTATAGGTTGGAGATATAGTATATAAAATAATCTGTTGTAAAAAATATCTCGTTGCCTAAAAAACAGTTGAGATACGTATTTAAATGTTTATAATTGACAGATATATATATATATATATATATATATATATATATATATATATATATATATATATATATATATATGTGTGTGTCAAAAATCAGATTTTCTGGGAGGTACGAGTACATTTAATATATACTATTGTATTATTAAATATGTATTTAAATTATAGGTATGTTAATATTACATATATCCTTAAGAAATACCGCTAATACTATCAATGAATTTGAAGAATTTTGAACATATTAGAAGAGTAGGACAAAATTACTCATAGAACGAAAGAAGATATACAATTTCAATTATTTGTGTGTACAAGAAATGTAAAGTTCGTTACTTATAGGGCGCGAGCAGTCATGTGATTTTGTTGGCCTTGGCACGCAGATATGAGGATCCGTGTCAGAATGTCGGCTAGTAATTATTTACATAGATGTCACAATTGTCATAATTTTTCATTCAAAATACAGAAAATAACGTTATTCGTACGGCTATGAATCAAGGTAATGTATCTAAATTAAAAAATAAACTTACGTTACAATGAAAGTATTATCAACAACGAGCATCGTTTTAAAATGAAATGTCTTAACGTAGTCGAAACAGTATGAATTTTTGAAAGACAAGCGTGTTATACCCATCCTTATCGGACACGCTTATAGCCTTTTCAAAGGAAAGAGGTAAATGTATATCAATTTGTTTATTCGTTCATGATACAGATGACCTTGATCGGACATATTTAAAAAAAAATACTGTAGATTGTAGACAAACCGTAAACATGAATTTTGAAACACTTGAATTTTGTGCATATTTGTTTGTGATAAATTTGGTCCATACACATATGCGCAATAATCAAATAATGGAAGTACAAGCGAATTAAGTGTAGTTTTACATCAAACACATTAAGATATCATGAAACTGATACAAATGCTTTAATATAATCATTATTACCTTCATTTTAACCCGTAAACGGAACTTGAATTAAGGATGAAAATATACACTCAGACTTTTCCAGAATTTATCAGGCTGAAGTTGAATTCCGTCAAGCTTTTTCGTAGATAATTCGCAGTTTCCTTCAACTAACATCGTTAATTTATTTGGATTAATTTCGAGACCATTATCTATAACCCACTGTACTAGATTATTAAGATCAAATTTAATATAATTAACAACATTGGACACATCTGAGGGATAACATTGTGCTAATGTTTGTGTGTCAACATCATATGAGTGAACATCGAAATGTTTTAGTTCAGCAGGTAAATCTGCGATATACAGTCAGAAGAAAAGTGGATCCAGAATGGCTCCTTGAGGTACCCCACATACTAATTAGAATGAAGGTGAATCTAATGTTATTCGAAATTCTCTGTATCAGGGTTTGGCTACATATACACATAATAATTCTACAGCAAATTTGATCATAACCGGCAAAATTATTTGATAATTGAGAATATATTACATGCCGTATGGTTTTATAATTGCTGGTAATATAGCTTAAAACTTGTGGCATGATAAAATTTTTATCTGGATTAATTACAGCTACTCACTCGCCAACAAAATTCTCATTTCACACCTGAAAAACTAATACCAAAATTAAAATACTCGCATTAGAGTAATTAACATAATCCGACATCAAACAAAAAAATATATCATCATGACTGTATCTCGTTGTGAAGCACGCCATCAGCGACCAGTGGATCAGGACGACCAACACAAAAATAACAAAAACTCAAACGCCAACACAGGTAAATGACATTGCTATTCGCTCAAAGCATTCACCCGCCTCGTCTCATTTAGGACGCTGCCAATTCCGACAAACGAGACAGATTTATGGTTTCATTGCTATGATTTTAAAAATGCTGGATGCCAGCGACGGTTAAAAATACATTTGACGGTGTAGTAATCATCAATTTTATTTTATGAAATAAACTCGATTTCCTATCTAATTTTCCTAATTTGTGGAAGCGAATGAATACGTTTGCTAATAACGTATTCAAACTTTTACCACTGTCATTAATTCTACCGCTACCCTATTTTTACCTCTCGCTAAGAGAGATGTTGGATTCATGCTAAAAATCGCATATCTAGATTTTAGTGAATAAGCACGTGTACAGGAATCTAGAATCCGATTATAACATTTTTACGATTATGTCTGTGTATGTGTTAGGATGTTGCAGATACGATTTCTTAAATTCTAGAAGACTAAAGACGTATATAACAACGGATTCCTCAATCTACAGTAATGGGAAAAGTTGAATAGTTTGTGGTAACAATTGGACAACCGGAAGAGGTAGTTTCTAAAAAAAAATTTCTAAATATTATTTTTGAAAATTTATGTTACTAAAAATAATAAAGATAATTAAATTCTCAATCTGATACATTAATTTTTTTATTATATCTCCTATAGGATTAGAGATATAGTATATAATAATATAGAATAATCTGTTGTAATAAATCTCGTTGCCCAAAAAACAGTTGAGATATTTAAATTTTCGTAATTAACTGATAAATGCATTATGTCCGTGTTAAAAATCAACAGTTTTACTAACATTTCTGGAAAAAAATTCTGGGACATACGAGTACATTTAATATATCTTATTATTATTATTATTATTAATTAAATATGTATTTAAAATTATAGGTATATTAATATTACATATATTCTTAAGAAATACTGCTAATACCGTCAATGAATTTGAAGAATTTTGAACATATTAGAAGAATAGGACAAAATTCCTCATAGAGCGAAAGAAAAGATACAATTTTAATTATTTGTGTTAAATGGCATAAAAATTACGCCTATGGTGTACTCTCCACGCCAGCAATAAGTGCTCGTACAGACATCTGTGTATAAAGCAGATTGGCTCACCCAGAAATGGGTAATATGCCGTGATGATATATTTTATATTTTTATTATGTTACCTATATTCCTAAATATTTACTTATGCTGGAAATTGTATTAAGTCCCTTTCCATATAATTATTGTTCCATTTACTATTTTCTTTTTAAAACGTTACTATTATTATTTAAAATGATTAGTTTGTTGACAGTAACATATATCTGTCATTTACATACATTTGAGATCTGAACTGTGTAATCATGGAGTTGTGTTTAAAGCATAGGTTCGGGGATTAAAATTATAGATAATTATAGAAATTTATCCATAAAATATATACAAAAAGTATTTACGCAAACCTGTAGAAAATTTAATAAACTTTAATCTTTATAATAACAAATCTCGAAAAAATAACATTTAAAGGTATTTTTCGAAGAAAAACTATTTTGAGCTTCCAGTAAAGTGTCATTTCTGGGTATATGATTGCCACCAAAATCTAATGGCTTCTTTCCATATTAGAATAAAGTAGAAATACAAGGTTTCAAAATTTTCTGAACACACACACACACACATACACACATATACACATACACATATACACAGACATCATCGCGAAAATATTAAAATTGGATTCTAAGGACCTTAAAACTTGGTCATTTATCGAAATCTCGATATGTGATTTTTAGCAGGATCCCTATACCTCCCTTACCAACATAAGGCTGTATCGTGTCAAACGGCCTTAAGTAACTATGGAAACTTATTTCTGCCAATCGGCTAGCCGGTCGAAAAGTGTGCGGCGTTAACTATTATCCCTCATTAAATTTTCGTTGTATAATATAATCTATAATTATGTTCCTTGTTTTTCGATAATTGAATTTCTGTTATAATACAGAATATTTCATGATAATTATCGCAGTGTAATTTATTTATAAGTTATTGGACGTCATGTATTAATGCAAAACATAATTATTATTAAACAACCGAAAATAATACAACTAACGCGTCATATTTGCATCACGCAAAAACAATCAACATTTCCTGTATTGTTTAGCTCCACCATTTCTCTCCCGGGAACATTAATTATTATAATTTAATGAACATCTACTCGAATATCATCGACGTTATTATAACGTTTGACCTAATTTTGCAGAATCTCAAACAAAGGTCTGAGGTAACGCCGGCAGGTAAAACGAGATAACGTCCCATGTTTGAAATAAGTCATCCAACTCAACAAATTAATAAATTAGAGCTCGTTCTCTTCTATAACAAACACACTGTCACACACGATATTGCACTTGACGTGGAGCGTGGTAATCTCGAGTGTAGATGAGTCTGAGTACTCAGAGACGGAGAACAATGTCTTTGTTTAGATTTTCATCCCCCTAAAAGATTTTTTTTTAGAATAGAATGTCTCTTGTATGTTCTATTATCTAACTAATGGAAGAGATGGTTTGTTGAATAGAATACAGCTGATGGACAAGTTATATTCGAGTCCTGTTTTTACCTCTCGCTAAGAGAGGTATTGGATTCATGCTAAAAATCGCATATCCAGATTTTATTGAATAAGCACGTTTTAAGGTCCCTACAATCCGATTTTAAGATTTTTACGATGATGTCTGTGTGTGTGTGTGTGTGTGTGTGTGTGGATGTGTGTGTGTGGGATGTTGGAAGGACGGTTACTCAAAAACTATAAGACTTAAAATTTGTTTAACAACGTATTTCCCAATCGGACATTCATAGGAAGATCTGAAAAGGTTTTGGTAACAATTGGACAACCGGAAGTAGAAGATTCTTGAAAAAAAATCTTCTTAATATTATTTTTTGAAATTTTTTCTTGATAATATTAAAGAAAAATAAATTCTCTTTCTGATACATTTAAATATTTTTATACATATTTTATAGATTTAGAGATAAAAGGAATATAATATATAAAATAATGTTGTAATTAATTTTACAACCGAAAGGATGCCATGAAAAATAGTTGCAAATTTAAATTATTTGTAACTGACAGATAAATGTCAGTGTCAGAAATAATGAGTAATGAAAGAAAAATGTACTTGGAGAATCCCTTAGTTCTTGATCTGTGACTATTATGGAGATGACAAGTCTAGGTTGAAGGACTTAAATTTGTTTCAAACATTATGGGACAATGTACACCAGTACTATAGACTAGAGTAACTTTGAATTGCGAAAAAGCTATCAAATTCTTCTCAAGTAAGTTGTAAATATTGACAAAATTACACATCGATATAAGAATAATCGGAGTGCAATCTATCCGTCACTTTATTAAAGGGAATTAGTGTTATTTAGATATAACATGTATGAAAAAATAAAATGTAAAAGATGCACAATCCATATATACATTTTAGACCGCCCAAAATTAATGTGTTCACTAGAAGAATATGAAGAGAAAGTAAACAACGTTGTTCGAATTGAAAATTGCAGTTACCAGCCTAATATTTATATATGGTAAACTCTACTTTGTAATTTATTGTAACATAATTTATGGTAAAATATCTTCATGTTGAGACATGCTATTATTGAATAATAAAGAAGTTTATACGTCATAGATTTATATGAATATATTATTTGTATTTATAAAAATATTCTTTGCTTTATGCATACAGCCAGGTAAAATATACGGCGAGAGGTTATGTGCTGGCCACATCAGATTTTTTTTACGTGAAACCTATTCAGCACTTTCTAAATATTATGATGATGTAGATTAACTTTTTCATTTTTGTGGATAATTTCTTGACTGTGATGTGGATTAGGTGTTAACAATTACTCGAAGGTTCAGTCAAACAGCATTTATTCTTACTATACCAACGTTTTAGTGCACCCTTGCACCTTCTTCAGGGTCTACAACAATTATACAACAAAAATGAAATACATACAAAATAACATGGACATTATTACATTTACAGTAAGATCTTACAGATTGTTACAATTCATATACATGAAATATGTACAAAACATTCATTTAATTTATTAAACATTGTACAAAAAATTCAAACAGCATACATACATCCATTTTCTCTAAAAAAGACAACCGAATAATACAGACTATATCAATCATTAAATTGTAAACCAATAAGAATGCGTGATTTTCCTAAGTTACCACGTATTACAGCGGTTATTATTAAGTAACCATGGTGAACGAATATACGAACCTTTGTATATTCGAATATACCTACCTTCGTATATTCACTTATAGGTGCGTTTGGTTATTTTGTTCTCTGTACTCAGAACTGGCAATGTCATTTTTAATTATATTTACGGAAATGATCTTTTTCATTCGAACACAGTATCGAGTATATAAATGAATCTGTAGTTAGACTTTGACGAGAAAAATCGTGCTTTGTATGCTATAAGTAGACATCTAAAATCACACTGACAGCTCCAAGTGCACCGAAACAAATAATTGAACGTATCTATTATTTGACAGCAACGCATTATTGAAGTAAAAATTTGACAAATAAACAAATAATTATTTGTATCACAAGTCTAGACACTGCACTGTTGCAAATTTATTTGAAATATAAACATATCTTTTGAAATACGAGGATTTCAATGTAATATTATATACTACTAGAACTATATTGAAAAAGATAGGTTATGTACCATACAGTTTGACGTTTCTGTCAAAATAAAATAGACCACAGGTCACGTTAAATTTACTATTTACTTTTTAATTCATATTTTTATTCATGATATAGTCTACCTGTATACAACTCGACAATAGAAAATTCTCGACATACTCAACGAGTTGCCTATTGGAAATACCACTCGACCTTTGGTCTCGTGGTGTTTCCAGGCAACACGTTTCGTATAATCGAGAATTTTCAATCGTCTTGTTGTATAATATATGACTATATCATTCATTAGGTTATAAACCAATAAGAATACGTGATTTTCCTTAGTTACCACGTATTTCAGCGATTATTATTAAGTAACCATGGTGAACGAATATACGAACCTTTGTATATTCGAATATACCTACCTTCGTATATTCACTTATAGGTGCGTTTGATTATTTTGTTCTATGTACTCAGAACTGGCAATGTCATTTTTAATTATATTTACGGACATATTCGAACACAGTATTGAGTATATAAATGAATCTGTAGTTAGATTTTGACGAGGAAAATCGTCTTTGTATGCTTTAAGTAGACATCTAAAATCACACTGACAGCTCAAGTGCACCGAAACAAATAATTGAACGTATCTATTATTTGACAGCAAGGTATCATTGAAGTAAAAATTTGACAAATAAACAAATAATTATTTGTCTAGAAAGTCTAGAAACTGCACTGTTGCTAGTTTATTTGTAATACAAGTATTTATTTTGAAATACGAGCATTTCTTTGTAATTTTACATTCTACTACAACTATATTGAAAAAGATAGGTTATGTAGCACACAGTTTGACGTTTCTGTCAAAATAAAATAAACCACAGGTCTACGTTAAATTTACTATTTATTTTTTATTTTATTTTTTATTCATGATATAGTCTACTTGTATACAACTCGACAATAGAAAATTCTCGACATACTCACCGAGTTGCCTATTGGAAATACCAATCGACCTTTGGTCTCGTGGTGTTTCCAGGCAACACGTTTCGTATAATCGAGAATTTTCAATCGTCTTGTTGCATAATATATGAAAATAGCCGGAAATATTCTGGTGACATCATTGATACGGCCTCCTATTGGTCGTCTGTACACCAGTATTAATGTAGCAAGTTGTAGGAATTTAAATAAAATGTAAAGAAATTAATGAAACTCAGTTTGGCCTGAAATTTGCTTTTTCCTTTTTGCATTTTTCCAATACACCAAAATATACGTTGTTAAGTCCTTGAATATATGTCGAAGTCAGTTCAATTGGCAGGAAAGATGATGGCGTCAGTCTTTTGGGACGCCAGAGACATTCTGCTAATTGATTATCTTGATAAAGCAAAAACTGTAACTGGACAATACTACGCCACACTTTTCGACAAGCCAAAAGCACAAATTCAAGAAAGACGCCCGGGAAAGGCCAAGAAAAAGATTTTGTTTCACCACGACAATGCGCCAGCTCATTCAAATCATATTGCTCAACAAAAAATTGACTGAACTGAGGTTTGAAATCGTCCCTCATCCACCGTTCTGGCTCCCTCGGACTTTCATCTTTTCTCGAAACTCAAAACGTTCCTCGCTAGAAAGAGATTTTGATCCAACGAAGAAGTCATCGAATCAGTAAATGCTTATTTTGAAGACAAAAAAAAAACATTTCGGGAGGGAATCGAAAAGTTAGAAAAACGTTGGACCAAGTGTGTTGTCCTCAGAGGGGACTATACAGAAAAATAAAATGTAGTCCTTGTTAAATATACAATACAGGATGTTTATTAAACATACGGCAAAAATTCAAGGGGTTATTCCCTGGACTATTCTAAGAATATTTTGCCTTTTGACAATTTTTGAAAAGACGCTTTGTTTCGAAGATACAGGGCGAAACAAATTTTCGACAATAACAACATTTAATACCAAAAATTACATGTAAAGTTTCTTAATCTACAAGAACTGTTGAAAATGACTACCGCCAGTTACGATGCAAGAATCCAATCTTCTTCTCATTGATTGTCGAATTCTTTCAAAAACACCAGGGTCGTTTCTTATGGAGTTAAACTCAGCAATTATCCGATGTCTTAAATCTTCCAAATTTGCCAATGGAGTAGAATAAACTAATGACTTTAGATGGCCCCATAGGAAAAAATCCAGGGGGTTTAAGTCCGGAGATCGAGCAGGCCATAAGTGAGGTCCACCTCGACCAATCCAGCGATCTTCGTATGTTATTGTTAAAAAATCACGAGCAACCACATTAAAATGCGCTGCTGTACCATCGTTCGTATAGCGTATTATAGACAGAAAATACACGTCAAACAACATAACTTGCCTGCTGTTACTGGATTAATAATTTAAAAAATATCAAAATTGGTTTTGTCGATTTTTTTTTTTCGAAACAAAGCGGCTTTTCAAAAATCATCAAAGGACAAAATCATCTTACAATGGTCCAGGGAATAACCCCTTCAATTTTTGCCCTATGTTTAATAAACACCCTGTATATTTATTTCACTCCGGAAACTTTTCAATCCACTCTCGTACGTGCGATTGAATCTAAAGTATTCTCTAATTCATTTTCAACCAATCCGAAAATACGAATACTTACATTTCTACTCAATACTAAATTGGAAATACGCTACCAGATTTGAGTAACTCACTCGCCATATTTTTTATCAGCAGTCAAAGCACATCGAATCGAATCGTCCCGTATCAGTAACAAGGTAGTAAGAGTATGCATGCGGCGTGAAATATTAAATCGAATTGGTATGACTTTATTCACCTCGGGGATACCCGTATGCATATCAACACCAACAAAGTGTCCAGTGATCGGGATATCAAGAATTCATACCCGCCTCTGATAAGTCAGACGTCGAGGCTCCCACTTGAAGTTCTTCGCGTTCGCGTGCGACATTGTAAGCACGCGTCACGCTCACGCGCCGAACGTGATGACAATGAGCGTGAGAGGAATACCCTGGAGTCACCTCTATGGAAATGAAAATGCAATGCTGCTGCTGCCGCCGGTCCCAAAACAAATCTATACACATCGCTTTATGAATACCAATAGCTTATTGATCTGTATTCGATACGCAGTCGAGATACTGATGCTCGAACTTAAAATATCGGAATGCTGATCGCCAAAGGAGGAACGGTAATTTCAAACCAATACTTGGTAATAATTAGAGGAAGAAATGAATTTATGAAAAATGGTTGTAAAGATATTTCATTCACAATGTCGATAACATACAAACACGGAATAATTTGAGGGATTGCATTTTAATTATAATTGATTGTAAGTTGAATATCCTATTTTTTACTGATTTTGTAACAAACGTAGCAAACGCTGTAGCTGCAGACGATTTGTACACTGTAACAATAATTGAAGAATAGAGAAGAATAATAATCATTTTTTTTACCTTCCGTCACCTTTACGTAAGGAAGGTATTGTCTATTGACAAAAAATTCAATGATGAGTTTTTACTGAATAAGCATGTTTTGGGGTCCCTATAATACGATTTTACCATTTTTACGATGATGTCTGTATGTATGTATGTGTGTGTGTGTGTCTGTGTGTGTGTGACAAAAGTTCCGGATCCCACAACTTCAATACCACGATTCCAAAAATTATATTTTTTTCGTATTCCTCAAGTTTACATCCAGAAGAACAAGTGATTAGATTTTGGTTATAATTGGTGAACCGGAAGTACCCTCATTTGAAGATTTAACAGTTAAATTTGATTTATTGACATTTAATGTTATTATAAGTTAAAGAATATATTATTCTCTATACGATTTGATTACATTTTATACTTCATATTCAATAGATACAGAGTTAAAGAATTTTAAAGAAATTTAATTTTATAATTCAGCCAGCTATGCTAAACATGGAAACTATTAATATATTCATATAATTCAAATTGACAGGTGTCAGTTTCAATAAAAAGTAAATTAATGTGGCAGAGATGAGGATGTTGAAGTAGATGTTGGGGAAAACACGGAAAGATACTGTAAGAAAATAACTCTAGTATTACAAGTTTCTAGAAAGATAAAAGAAATATGATTACATTGGTTTGAAAATGTCATGAGGAGAAATAAAGAATTATATTGGAACAAGAATGAATAGTTTAGTAATGTTTAAGAAACAGAGGAAGACCAAAGATAAGATGGAAGGACTGTATTGCGGAAGACTTGAAAGAAGAGGAACTGAATGATAACGACACGCAAAAATAGCGACCCCTAACGAATGGGAAAAGCTAAAGAGGAAGAAGATGTCAGTGTCAAGTGCAATTTGAATAGTTTGTTTATGAAATAATTTTACTGGAAATTTAGAATCTTTTCCAAGAATAATTATGTATGGAATTTATACATTATACACAGGATTGACGGAAGGTATTGTGCTGGCCACAACAGATTTTTTCATTATGGAATCTATCATGAAATAAATATTAACACAATATAAAATATAGAACAGTAAAATATTTATAGATGTCCGATCGAGATCATCTATGAATTGTATGGAGTTTGCTATTGTACTTTTATTATTGCAAAACATTGTATACTGGTTATATTATTTCTAAAAAAAAAACCAATATCTTTAATTGAAGCGTTTACCAGAAGAATCGAACAAGTCAATTTAGTGAAGTTTCTGGATTATAAATTTCTTGGTATTTCTTGACCGTTGGTATGATGTAAAGGTTAAAGATAAATAATTGGAGTTGCAGTCTTGGTGAAAAATGTTGAAATGATGAAATCTTAATAAATATTTTTCACCAAGACTGCAACTCCAATTATTTATATTTAACCTTTTCTGGACTATGTCACATCATTCAGTTACGGTTACGTTTCATTATAAGCAATAAGGTATCGGGAAAGTCAAGTAAAACATACAAAATTTAGCGTGTAACATATGTCCAACAATCAAATTAGACCACACCATTTCGGATTAGATCGAAACAATTCCTTTCTCGTTCTGGTAAGTTCCAGACAAACCCTGATAAAAAGGTAGCATGTTTAAATGATTTTCCGTCACCTTTAGGTAAGGAAGGTATTGTCTACGATCAAAAAATTCAATGGTGAGTTTTTGGTGAATAAGCACGTGTGTGTGTGTGTGTGTGTGTGTGTGTGTCTGTGTCTGTGTGTGTGTGACGAAAGTTTCGGATCGCATAACTTCAATACCACGATATGAAAAATTATAATTTTTTCGTATTCCTCAAGATTACATTCAGAAGAAGAGGTGATTAGATTTTGGTTATAAATAGTCAACCGGAAGTAGCCTCAATTGAAAATTTTAACACTTTTTCTTAAAAACGCAGTTAAATATCATTTATTGACATTTGAAATTGTTATAACTTAAAGAATATATTATTCCCTATACGATTTGATTACACTTTATACTTCATATTCAATAGGTATTGAGTTAAAGAATTATAAAGATATATTTCATAAATTACCCAGCTATGCTACCATGGAGACTGCTAATATATTCAGGTAATTCAAATTGACAGATGTCAGTATCAATGAAAAGTAAATAAATATGGCAGAGATGAGGATGTTGTGCTGGATGTTGGAGGACACGGAAAAATTCGTTAAGGAATGTGTTAGAAGTTTCTAGAAAGATAGAAGAGAGACAATTAGATTGGTTTGAACATGTCATGAGGAGAGATGGAGAATATTTTGGAAGAAGAATGAATAGCTTAGTAATAGATGGTTGATGAAACAGAGACCAAAGATAAGATGGAAGGACTGTATTGCGGAAGACTTGAGAGAAAAGGAACTGAATGAGAACGACACGCAAAACAAAAATGAGTGGAAGAAGAAAATAAAAAATAGCGACCCCTAACGAATGGGAAAAGTTAAAGAAGAAGAAGAAAATTGTTGCTCTCGACGAGTTCCATCACTGGTTAAATTTAATGTACTTATTTCTGTTACACCCTGTATTTATTTATTTTATTTATTTACCTACAATTACACAATAATGTAATAAATTTGTAATTCTGTATGTAAATTCGAAGTAACTAACAGGAATTAATTGATGAACAAATTATATGAATCTCCGCACATCACTTTATGAATAGTAATAGCTTATTGATCTGTATTGGACGTGCGTTGATGCAGATTTCCAACCTGGAAATATCGGAAAAACTTGGCAATCGGCTCATGAAGCCTGTGTCGTGCACAGGCACAGGCAGGAGTAGCACAGCAGGAATAGCACAGCAGCAGCGGATTAAATGGTTTTATTCCCCTCGCCAGGGACAGAGCGGAAACCGCATCGCTTAGCCGACAGTTTTTCAAACAGATTTGCTTCATTGAGGGGTGTGTCAATTGCAATTAATACGGTATACGTTGAGGTAGGAAAAGCAATGTTTAGCTTTGTCACATTAATGTAATACATTTGTAAATTGTCAGATTCTGCTCATTTCCCATTTTCAACATTAAAAATTCTATTGTTCGTGAAATTACGAAAACAAATGAAAATTCGTTTTTACTTCCTTGTACGTAAATAAAGGAAGTATTGTAATCGCGAAAAATTTCGGTTTTCAGATTTCAGCGGAAATATCCATTTTGATCATCCCTGAATCCATTTTGACTAATTTCGTCGTGACGTCTGTACGTATCTCGCATAACTCAAAAACGGTAAGCCGTAGAATGTTGAAATTTTGTATTTAGGACTCCTATAACATCTAGTTGTGCACCTCCCTTTCTGGTTATTACACAATTTCCAGATGTGGCACTTTACATGAAGCCTAAAATAGATTTTAATGAAAAACTGTTTTAAAATATAATCCAAAACTTTTAAAATATGGTATACAAGACTTTTATGTCAATCGAAATAACATAATAGATTTTGGTTAAAATAGGCTAACCGGAAGTGGTACATTACTTGAAGTTGTTAACAGTGTTTCTTGAATAAAATGATTTTTTGATTTTAGAAATAAATGCTTCAAATAAAAGTTTTAGAGAATTAATTTCTGCATCTAGCACATCAAGTATTATTAAATTAGCCCTTTGTATAAACGAGATATGTAAATTTAAAAATTATATACTTTTTTGTTTTTGTAATAAAGCTTGCTATGGATTAAGACAAAAAAAAAAGTTCATGTCAAATTACGTTAAATACGTGCAATTTTATGATTCGTACAATATCAAATATTATATTTTTATTGTGAAATTAGTCAGATTCATTGTTGTAATCAAATATTTCTTTGTTGTAATCAAAACTCTCTTTAAAAAGAACCGGGTTAGATTAATGTTAATTTAAGAATGATAGTAGTAAATGAATTATTTTTTGTTCTATATCAAAATATTTCTCGGGCTTGGCTTAAGCTTGTCAATATTTTGTAATTTAATTATTAAAAAAATATGTATAGTTTAATAATCGTACAAGGAAGTCGTGTGGTGTCCCCATCAGATTTTTATATCTTGTGTTTATAATAGGGTTTCATCAAGTCAAGTAGCTTGATGTTTTTGTAAATTACTTGACTTGACTTGAAAATAAAGCATTTCAAAAATTCATTACTTGACTTGATTTTCTACCGTTACTACTTGACTTGATCAAGCAATTTCAAGCAAATTCAAGCTACTTGATTACGAACCGATTATATACGAAAACGCGCGAATCAGTAGAATCGTAACGCATATGTTATATATGCTATGCTAATTCACTACTGCAAGTACCTGTGCAGAAGTTTAAAGAATTCACCCAATATTGGAATGTATACTGTATACTAGAATGACCCGAGAATATGTCGACAAAATTTGAAGTCTTAATCATTATTATTAAGATAACTGTAGATGGTTCTAGTATATATTGCAATAATGAATGGATTTTTTAAACCTCTTAAGATCTCGGAGAAAAATAAAGTTCCAAAATGTGCCAAACCCGAATGTTATTTAAATGGGAAAAAATCAAAAAATTTAGACACAGTCAAATATTAAAATTAAGCGGAATCATTGCCGGTATTTTTTTTTTATTTATTTGGAACCACTTTAGGCGGCGGCCTGGTTAAAATTCGACTTACTCCCTTTTAAGGTCAACTGTAATACATTTACTATAAATAGTTTATGTTAATTCATATATTATACTTTTAAATCTTTTTTTACCTCCCGCTACCCTTGGTAAGGGAGGTATAGGGATCGTGCTAAAAATCGCATATCAAGATTTTGGTAAATGACCACGTTTTAAGGTCCGTAGAATCCATTTTTAACATTTTCACGATGTATGTATATGTATGTATGTGTGTGTGGATCCTGTTTACGCTCTAACTCATCATTCAGAAAGTATTGAAACCATGTATTTACCTCATTCTAATAAAGAAATAACTGATTAGATTTTGGTGGCAATCGGATAACCGGAAATGGCAGTTTACTTGAAGCTCAAGATAGTTTTTCTTCAAAAAATACCTTTAAATGTATTTTTTTCTCAATTTGTTATTATAAAAATTAAAGATTATTCCATTTTCTACAAGTTTACTTTAATACTTTTTCTATATATTGTATGGATAAATTTATAAAGTAATATAAAAAAGTATATACATAGGTAAATGGCGGGAGGTACTGTGTTGGTCGCATCAGATTTTTAATTTTTAAATTTGAATGTATGATTTATTTTTATGAATAAAAGTCTATATTTCAAGGTATATTATTGATATTGTTATAAAACCTAAGGAACTATATGAAAATGAATTGTAGTCTTGAAGAACTTCTTAATTTTTCTGGTAATTTAAAAAATACTACTTGATTTTTTCAAGTAATTGGAAAATAACTACTTGATTTTTCAAGTACTTGAAATTGTAACTATTTGACTTGACTTGACTTTCAGCTTGGCTTGATTTCAAGTCAAGGCAAGTCAAGTAACTTGAATATTAATTGTTTATAATGAAGTCAATACGACAACCAGTTGGCGTATCGAAAGATCCTTCATTTCGATATGCAATTTTTTGTTTTAGAAAGTTGGTACTAGATGACACTTATTTATGTGAAGTGAACTTTCAAATAATTGAACAAAATAATGTCACTCCAATCATTTCATATCTTCGAGAAAAAAAATCGTAACTTAAAGTACGAGGGTCATTCAATAAGTAAAGAGACAAATGGCTAGGTATAGCTCAAAAACGGTTTATTTCAATCTTTCAAAATTAAGGCTTTTTTTCAACATAATCACCCCCCACAGTTATGCACTTGTCCCATCTTTCTTGCAGCTTCCTAATTCCCTTGGCGAAGAATTCTTTCGATTTACCCCGAAGCCACGTTTGCACCGCTTCTTTAACTTCCTCATTGTTAGCAAATCTTTTTCCACGTAGGGCGTCTTTGAGTGGTCCAAACAGGTAAAAATCAGATGGGGCGAGGTCGGGACTGTAGGCAGGATGAGGTAAGACCTCCCAACCCAATTGTTGAAGCTTATCACGGATCAGCTGGGCTGTATGAGGGCGGGCGTTATCATGCTGAAGAATGACTCCTTTTGACAAGAGTCCACGGCGTTTGCTCCTGATAGCTGGTCTAACTTTGTGTTCTAGCATCTCAGAGTAGTATTGGCTATTGATAGTTCGCTGATCTTCAAGGAAATCGCAATAGACTGGACTCTGTGAGTCCCAAAAGATGGTCAGCATTACTGGACCTCCACATCGGGGTTCATCACCTACACTTGTTCGGCCACTTTTAAACCGATCAACCCACTTGTAAAAATTCGCACGGTTCATACAACTTTTACCGTACTGTATTAACATTCTAGAAAAAAATTCACTTGGTTTTACACCTTCTGCGACTAAAAATCTAATGACTGAGCGCTGCTCTTCTAAGGTGCAATCTTCTAGTGGATTTGCCATGGTGAACTGAAAATTTTGAGGTTATGTTGACATAAAATGATGAAACAGCTGATCAGAGCATATCCCAAGGTTGCCAACTAACACCCCTGAAAAGATTGTACACATTCATTGAATAGTTTTAAAATTATAGAATTTGTCTCTTTACTTATTGAATGACCCTCGTATGTGTCATTGATATATCAATGCAAAAGCATTTAGATTCATCTATAGTGTATCACATACCTACGATGGCACTGTATAGGCAAAGGGTTAAGCAACGGGCCAAACGATTTGTACGTTGTGCTAAGGGTAATTGGTTCCAACAGTGTAAACTATTCATTATGAATGACAAATGTCGTAGGTCGTGCAAATGACTCGTATTGATTGAATTAGAATCTTTAATTTCGTAATAAGCATTGATTACATTTAATTGATTGATACAACGGATTAATTACACTATTATTATTATTATTATTATTATTATTATTATTATTATTATTATTATTATTATTATTATTATTATTATTATTATTATTATTATTATTATTATTATTATTATTATTATTATTATTATTATTATTATTATTATTATTATTATTATTATTATTATTATTATTATTATTATTATTATTATTATTATTATTATTATTATTATTATTATTATTATTATTATTATTATTATTATTATTATTATTATTATTATTATTATTATTATTATTATTATTATTATTATTATTATTATTATTATTATTATTATTATTATTATTATTATTCCTCTCAGCCTCCTCCGTCTTTACGGAGGGTTAAAAACCTAGTTATCGGCTTACAGCAAGACATCTAGATGTTGAATATTTTACTATTTGTGTTTTTGGAGTACGGATACTGTTTATTATTGATTATTTATTATATCGTCTTTACTTTATGTTTAACACCTTCCTTACGATGTTGCAGGTGTCTAATATTACGGCCTTCTGGAGTTGTATGTACGTGTTAGGTTCCAGTTCCAACTTCTCGAGAGATTCGTGAAGTCTCCAAGGGATTTCTCCAGTGGCTCCAATTACTATAGGAATGATTACCACTCTTTCCTGTTCCCATGTATTTTTTATATCATTTGCTAATAGTAAATATTTATTTATTTTTTCATTTGACCTTTCCTTGATATTTGCAGGCGCTGGTATAGTGATGTCAATCAGGTAAGTACATTTTTCTTCTTTGTTCTGGTATACGATGTCTGGTCTGTTGTGTTGCACTGTCTTGTCCGTTTGTATTGTGCGGTCCCAGTAGATCTTTGCTTGTGGGGTGTCTATTACCGCTTTAGGTTTATAGTTGTAGTATGGGATGTTTTCAGCTTGTAGAATTCGATTTCGAAGTTTTAAATGTATGATCTTGGCAACGTTATTGTGTCTTCTTAGATAATCTGTTTGGGCTAATGTTTTGCATCCCGCTATAATGTGTGCTACATTTTCGTTGCCTTCATCACACATTCTACATCTTGTGTGCTTTACAGTGGCATCCTTGAGTATATGTTTTTTGTAGTTTCTTGAGGCGATAACTTGGTCTTGAATTGCCATAATGAACCCTTCTGTTTCAGGGAACAGTCCGCTCTTCTGTAGCCAGGTGTACGATGCTTTTTCATCGATGTGTCTCTGGTTTGTCAGTGCGATGTACCTCCCGTGTAGTTCTTTCTGTTTCCATTTCATTATTTTCTGATTGTCATCTATTATGTGTGATAGTGGATCATATGCGAGTGTTGCAAGGGTTAATGGGGTGTGATTGTTGTCTATTTTGACTATTGCAGCATGTAGTGTTGAAGTTTCTGCCTTTGTGTTGAAGAAGGTTCTGATGTTATGGATTTCCTTGTAGTAGGTGTTCTGGAAATCTATGAAACCTCTGCCGCCTTTCTTTCTGTCCAGATGGAAGCGTTCCAGTGAGCTTTTTGGGTGGTGTTTCAGGCTCTTAGTTGCTAGGGTTCTAATTGTTCTGTTTAGTTGCTCTAATTCGGTTTGAGTCCATTTTACTATCCCGAAGCTGTACGATATAACTGGTGCAGCGTATGTATTAATCGCTGTTACCATGTCTCTTGCTGGTAGTTTGGTGCGCATTATCGTTTTAGTGCGGCTTCGAAATCTTTCTATTAGTTGTTCCTTGATTACCTTTTTCTCCAGGCCTCTTGTTTGTTCAAACCCTAGGTATTTATATGTTTCGTTTTCTTCCATTACTGCTATTTCCTCATTTTCTTGATGTACCATTTCGTAGTTGTCTGTGTCTTCCCATTTTCCCTTGTTCATAGCATTGATCTTACACTTCTCCAATCCAAATTCCATTCTGATATCATGACTGAAATCCTCCGTGGTTAGAAGTAGTTTTTTTAGGTCGCTGTGTGTACTGCAGATTAGTTTCAAGTCATCCATGTAGAACAGGTGGTTTACTAGATGTTGTGTGCCTGGTATGGTGTATCCTCTTTCGGATTGTTTTAGTGTTGTTGTTAGTGGTTGCATGGATAAACAAAACCACAATGCACTTAGTGCATCTCCCTGGAAGATGCCACTTTTGATCTTAACTTTGCCTGTTATTTCCTTGTTTACGCTTAGGTTTGTTCTCCATGTTCTCATTGTTTGTTCTATCATGCTGACTATGGTGGGGTTAACTTTATATAGCTTTAGTACTTCGAGTAACCAGGTGTGCGGTACGCTATCAAAAGCTTTTTTGTAATCGATGTACGCAGTATACAGGTTCCTCTTGTTTGCCTTGGCTTCCTCCATTATTGCGCTGTCTATGACCAGTTGTTCTTTACAACCTCTGCTGTTCTTGCGACAGCCTTTCTGTTCTTCAGTTATTATCTGGTATTTTTCTAGATTATTATTATTATTATTATTATTATTATTATTATTATTATTATTATTATTATTATTATTATTATTATTATTATTATTATTATTATTATTATTATTATTATTATTATTATTATTATTATTATTATTATTATTATTATTATTATTATTATTATTATTATTATTATTATTATTATTATTATTATTATTATTATTATTATTATTATTATTATTATTATTATTATTATTATTATTATTATTATTATTATTATTATTATTATTATTATTATTATTATTATTATTATTATTATTATTATTATTATTATTATTATGACAGGAACAACTGATTAAGGATGATTAGTGAGCTGTTGACTAGTATTGTTTCTTCTTTGTCAATCCTTTTGCGTACAATTAATTTTTCTCTAAAAAATCCATAAATGCTTGAATAATAACTGGTCGCTAATCACGCTTATCAGTTGTTTAATGTAGTAAAATCAGTTTTAAATGGCGCTTGCATTTACACAGTTGAATAATTAAAATTTTCTCAATATAAATTAAAATTAGTCTCAAATGAAGTTTAACGTAAATTAATTAATTGTAGCAATTAATGAAAATTAAAGACACCCGAGTAATATGTGAAGTAAGTAATAGATTTCCGTTCTTCATTCTGTGAGGCAAGGTGCAAACCGCTCCCATTTGGAGGGCGTGATTGATAATGTCATTATGATTCCTCCTTCGCTAGCTTCATTATTTTATTTGCAAGACGAAGACAATCGCTTTGTTTAGACAAGTAGGCGCAAAGGCTCAACTGACGCCCTCGTTTCATTTAATTTTTTTTAATGAAATTCGACGAATTTGACAATTATTTGATTCACCCTCTCTCTGAAAGTATATTGTATCAAAGGAGTTTTCAAATTAAAATTAAATGAAATCGCAATACGATTTAATATTGCGAATGAATTTATTATATATTATAAACGGTCACAATATTTCAAAGGGCTTTGACAATTAAAATTTTATTTACATTACACTGAAGGACAATATATGTAATATATATTTTACAAATAATATTTTAATTATTTATTTATTATTTACAATATTTTAATTACAATATTACAAGCATACATATCATAGTCAATTACCCTCCAGACACAATTTTATAATTAATTATTTATTTATAATGAATAATTTTACGCTTCAATTTTAAATTAAAAGGTATTTCGTATTTATTTTCTGACTAGGTACAGTAATATCCTTACTATTATACTAAACGATTAGATTCCCTATATTTTCATCACGACGATCGGCAAAATTTTGCTCACCTCTACAGCCTAAACTGTGCGACCGATTTGAATGAAAATTACTGCAAGTTGTAGATACAAACTCAACTTAATTTCCTATATTGGCTCATTTTTCTGTGCGATGCATAGTATTTGTATAAAAAATTATTAAACGTTGAAATTTGGTATATTGAAACAATGGATCGTAAAATACATGTAAAAATTTAAGAAGAAAAACGTTAAAAAATGACACATTTGGCAATGTCAATCAGAACCTATAAATAATATTTTTTGAAAAAGAAGAAATTTAAAGGATTAAACATGATTTAAATCAACGACGGTTATAAGCAAATACATTAAATGAATTATAAGTATTAGAAAATAATGTAGGTACTACATAAAATGAAGTATTTTTGAAAAATTTCCTTTTCTTTTTAAGTTCCTTTTTTAAAAAAAAAACTACAATGATAAATATATATAAAACAGGTGTGAATTGTTACAATGAAACAATAGACCGTAGAAACTATGCAGAAATTTAAGAAGAAAAACGTTATAAAATGGCATATTTGACAATGTCAATCAGAATCGCTTGTCCTTATACTAAAGAGTACTTACAGATATAAGTATAACAATAAATCTAGGGCCCTGTTCTCAAAAAATACAAGTCTAAGATAGAAGGGAAAACAAAAATGGACAGAATAAGAAATGAAACATTTAGGAAAAATTTAGGCACATAACCGATAGCACACATCATTCAAGAAGGACAGCTGAGATGGGTGGGCCACGTACACAGAATGAGTGACGAAAGACTGGCGAAACAGGTATATGCCGGAACGTTACACCAGAAGTAGAAGATAGGCAGACCAGTTAAAACATGGGAAGAATAAATAAAACGAGCGGCAGAACAAAGAGGCATCAACTGGAACAAGGCTAAAAGAACAATGGAAAACCGACAAAGCTGGAGAGAAATCTGGAAAAGAAACCCCGAAGACAGAAACACAGAACAAACATAACCAGACGACGCCTTACACCGAAAGATAGTTAGGCAAAGGATTAAGTAAGTATTAACAACCTTGATAGATAAATAATATACGAAACAAGAAACAAAATACGTTACCGGTAAGTATGACATTCGCTGTAAATATCAATTTTGGCCAGTAACATTGTTATCCCAACTTTAGTAACGTCAAGGTCACTATTTTTACGTATAAATTTTAAGTTGTATTGCATATTAAATGCTTTAAGTATACTGCAAATGTGCATCAGTTTCGTTCTGAAGCCAGTAAAAGATTATAAAAAACTAGAGAACACCTTTTATATTTGAAAGTTTACACGATTCAGTACATCGTGAAACAGGAGCAAACACCCCTGCTCTCTAAAGAGTTTTAACTTAATGTAAAAACCTAACCTCCAAGGTACTGCGACCTGGCATGCCACCTCGCGGTTTCACGATCTCACGTGAGCAATAATTAAATACACTAACGAATCAACTCGAACGTGCAGCCACTCACAATGGCTTCCTTGAGCTTTTTCTGCGAAGGCAGCCGACGAATGGCGGAGTCACCCGAATATCGCAGGAATTTTACAGCCTAATTGAATCACAATCATAATCAACACGTTTGTGAATAGTGCTTAAATTGTTTCAGACATTTTCCTAGCTCTGCGGACACTGAATTTAGTTGTTATTGGATTAACCGCACGGGTGTGGAATATCGTATAACTGGAAGTTCTAATTATAATTTGTGTGCTAGATAATGTCAAAATGGGATTAAATTTAAGTTTATCCATTCAGAATTAATTGTGTAGGTGGAGAATACTTTTTTCCACCAACCTACAGATAATATAAACTTTATTAAGTTTAGCACTTAAACCCGATCAAAACTATCAAGTTACGATAAACCATATTCACAAAAAAGTTGAATCCTTTATCGGTAATATTTTCTTAAACCGGTTTAGTTTAAAATTTAACCCTACGTATCCATAGCAACAGAATCATTTGGTATAAATAAATATTAAACCTATTCACAAAACTTTTCGCTTACAAATTTAAGCCATATATTTATCCTGTTGAAACCTAGGATTAACGTTGTGTAAAATTTGTAATTGTAGTTTTAAATCATCATAGAGTTATTGTTATAATAATAACAATAATAATAATAATAATAATAATCTTTATTAAATAGCTATTTTTTTTATAAATTTGGATTGCATTTTTTGTCCTCTTTCTGACATTACTAAATTTATTGGTGTTAACGTTATTCATTTGTTAAAAATAATTATTTTCTTTTGCACGATTTTTATCGTTGAGATGTAATTTAATAATTATGTGAGAGTACTATGACAGCAATTAACGAAAGTATTTTATTACATTGTACTGACTGTATAAGACAAAGTGAAGATAGTATTATTAGTTGAAGGATAATAACAGAAGTTTTAGAGAAGCGGCTGAAGAATTTAATAATGTTATGAGTAAATTAAGAAGCCATACTTTAAAATGTATTATGATGAATAAATGTTTTGTTACTTGTAAATTTCTTATTTCATATTCATTAAATTAAAAATAAATAAATTTATTAACATAATATCATGAAAACAATTACTGTCATAGCCCTCTCATATAAGTATTAAATTACATCTCAACGATAAAAATCGTTCAAAAGAAAATAATTATTTTTAACAAATGAATAACGTTAACATTAATAAATTTAGTATTATCGGAAAGAGGACAAAAAATGCAATCCAAATTTATAAAAAAATAGTATAGGTTGTATTTAAATTCACAAAGTTGATGTCACTTCCGGTTATACCGGAAGCTCTACAATTACAGTTTATACACATTTCAATCACAAATATTGCACTGATTAAATCATGTCCTATAAGCAATATATATATCTGTAACAATAAGCGAGAAAACAGGGTGTAACCACTTTTTCAAACACTGTATATATACAGGGTGAGTCACCGAAATCGCCGTCTTCGATATCTCCCTTGTCGTTAGAAATACCGCATAAGTTTGTTAACAGAATTTATTCGACTACTCAAGAAGCATAACGTAAAATTATTTTCACATATACAGGCTGTTGCATTACGGCTCGGCGAGAATTGTTTGTCTTTTTTTAAATGGAACACCCTATATATTTTTATATATTTTGAATTGTATTTTATTCACCTATACGGACATATGAATTTTGTTTTAGTTTTCCACGGCGTTGCCAAGTTATTCCGTTTTTTCTCTAAAAAAGACCGAATACACGCATTGCTTTATAAAGGCTTACTGAAGTTATTTTAATAGTAAGAATTAAGAATTTTCTTTTCTGTATAACTGTAATTATACTCTATGTTCTGACATATTTTTTTTTAAATGTAATTATACAGGCTGTTCAATAAAGCGAATCACATGTGCTCAATTTCAAATGACCATAACTCCTCATTTTCAAATGGAACACCCTATATTTTATTATTCAGTTGTGTGTATTTTTGTATTATCTTCATATGTTATTAAGGGTATCCTATACCTAAAACCAATAATTTCGGAGATTTTCACCATTTTTCTCTAAATTTATACATATATTCACTTAAAAATTAAATCTAGTATGCCATTGATATTGTTTTTTGAATAAGAAACAATTGCAGTAATGACTGTAGTTTCATTAGCTAGGTTATTATTAATAACAGTGGGATTAAGTAAATTAATTTATTAATTTGAGTCTCTCGAAAGAAGAATTTACGAATATGGTGTACGCACTTGGAAAAGCGGAAAGAAACCCTCTTTTGTCGTACTGAACAAGACCAGTTCTTTCAAACCTTTCCCTTAGTTTTTCAAAAGAACGCGGATTTGGATGTCGTGCATAAATTCTTGATGCCAAAAGAGGGTTTGTTGCCGCTTCTTCAAGTGCGAACACCATATTCGTAAGTTCTTTTTGCGCACTCTCCACGCCAGCATTGAGTGCCCGTGAGGTGACGCCTGGACTGACCAGCATACACCATATTGGTAAGTTCTTCTTGCGAGAGACTCATATTAATAAATTAATTTACTTAATCCCTCTGTTATTAATAATAACCTGGCTAATGAAAATACTATCATTACTACAATTGTTTCTTATTCAAAAAACAATATCAATGGTATACTAGATTTAATTTTTAGTTAAATATATAAATTTAGAGGAAAATGGTGAAAATCTCCGAAATTATTGGTTTTAGGCATATGATACCCTTAATAACATATGAAGATAATACAAAAATACACACAACTGAATAATAAAATATAGGGTGTTCCATTTGAAAATGACGAGTTATGGTCATTTGAAATTGAGCACATTTGATTCGCTTTATTGAAAAGCCTGTATAATTACATTTAAAAAAAAATATGTCAGAACATAGAGTATAATTACAGTTATACTGAAAAGAAAATTCTTAATTCTTACTATTAAAATAACTTCAGTAAGCCTTTATAAAGCAATGCGTGTATTCGGTTTTTTTTAGAGAAAAAACGGAATAACTTGGCAACGCCGTGGAAAACTAAAACAAAATTCATATGTTCGTATAGGTGAATAAAATACAATTCAAAATATATAAAAATATATAGGGTGTTCCATTTAAAAAAAGACAAACAATTCTCGCCGAGCCGTAATGCAACACCCTGTATATGTAAAAATAATTTTACGTTATGCTCCTTGAGTAGTCGAATAAATTTTGTTAACAAACTTATGCTGTATTTCTAACGACAAGGGAGATATCGAAGACGGCGATTTCGGTGACTCATCCTGTATATATACATACAATTATTTACCTTTAATTAAATGTATATTTTTAGATGAAATATAATTATTTAGAATACGAACGAAGATAGAAAGGCAAGAATGAATAATTTTATTTAAAAATAAAAGACATAAATTAGGAATCATAAAATCATTTTCAATACCTTCTATACTCTAGAGCCAAGGGAAGAAACAACATTTATTTTCCTTGTTGTTTCTTCCCACAGCAGTAATTTTTACATTGGTTTATTACTTGACCCTAATTTGCAAAATAGTAATTTAATTTTATTTTCAACTTCGTTAACTAACACAGATATTTAATTTTTAGTGAAATTTGGCTTTCTTTCGCGTTTACTCGCCATTTTAATTTTAATTTTGACGTTAATAAGTTTAGCAAAACAAACTCTAAGTCTACTACCATATTTTTTTTGAGAATATGGTTTAGATTAACTTTTTAATACCGGGTTAGGAAAAGATTAGCTAAACCAAATTTTCGATTTAGCTAATCCTATTTTGTGAATTCGGCTGGATATGAAACAGCATTTATTCTTACTATACTACTGTTTCGGTGCACCCTTGCACCTTCTTCAGGGTCTTCAACAATTATACAACAAAAATGTAATACATACAAAATAACATTGACATTATCACAATTATAGTGAGATGTTACACATTGTTACAATTCATGTACACAAAATACATTCGTACAAAACATTCAGTTAATTTATTAAACATCTTACAAAAAATTCAAAGAGAATACACACATCCATTTTCTCTAAAAAACGACAACCGAATAATATGGAAAATGCCGGAAATATCCTGTGCAAGGATTCTGGTGACATCATTGATACATACTCCTATTGGTCGTGTGTACACCAATAATAATGTAGCAAGTTGTAGGAATTTATATAAAATATAAAAAAATCAATGAAATTCAGTTTGGCCTAAAATTTGCCCTTTCCTTTTTGAACTTTTCCAATACACTAAAATATACGCTGTTAAGTCCTTGAATATCATCTCTTGTATTGATATTATTGCAATCATCCCTGATAAGTAACAATTATTTCCGGTTGACCAATTATAACCAAAATCTAATCACCGCTTCTTTTGGATGTAAACTTGAGGAATACGAAAAAATTATAATTTTTGGAAAGGTATGCGGCTCGCATAACCGAAACTTTCGTCACACACACACATACATACAAACATCGTAAAAATGATAAAATCGTACATTAAAACATGCTTATTCACTAAAAACTCATCATTGAATTTTTTGACCAAAGACAATATCTTCCTTACCTAAAGGTGACGGAAGGTAAAAATAAAATATATTGATGAGACAATATTTGAAAAGTCGGTTTTATGTAAGATAATTTGTTGGCTACACCAGAATTTCATTAATTATACTAGTAAACTAATTTTAAGTTTGTTTCCATCTCATTAATTAAATGTTTAGTTAAGCTTGTTAGTTTCTGCTTAAAAAGGTAGGAGAAAAGTTTGAAAACTATTTTAATAAAGTACATAATAATAATGTGGATATGAATATTTTACTGTACATTATTTTAAGTAAGGGTGTTTTTATTTACGTTCTTGATATATTAAATTTTAATACGAAAAAGCTATAAAGTTTTAACTTAATTCATTATGTAAGAGCAGCACTACTGCTTCAAACTACTACGAGACCGGGCATAATATATGTAAGTACCATGTATTCATATAAGTTTCAACTTTTACGACGGACACAAAAATTTAGCATGAAAATTTTACTTATTCTACGATATATTAGTCAAATTAACATAAATTTTAATGTAGAATAGTCTAGAGAATATTTTGAACCATTAGGAAAACGGGATTTTTTACCTCTCGCTAAGAGAGGTATTGGATTCATGCTAAAAATCGCATATCCAGATTTTAATGATTAAGCACATTTTAAGGTCCCCACAATCCGATATTAACATTTTTACGATGATGTCTGTGTGTGTGTGGTGTGTGTGTGTGTGTGTGGTGTGTGTGTGTATGTGTGTGTGCGTGGATGTATGTGTGTGTGTGTGTGTATGTGCTTGGGACGTCGGAAGGACGATTACTCAAAAACTATAAGAGTTAATATTTGTTTAAGTACGTATTTCCCAATCGGACATTCATGGGAAGAGCTGAAAAGGTTTTGGTAATAATTGGACAACCGGAAGTAGCAGATTCTTGAAAAAAAGTCTTCTACATATTGTTTTTTGAATTTTCTTTTGGTAATATTAAAGAAAATTAAATTCTCAATCTGACACATTTAATTTTTTTATTATATCTCGTATAGGTTTGGAGATAGGTACAGTATAATATAGAATAATATGTTGTAATTAATCTAGTTGCCCAGAAAACAGTTGAGATATTTAAATGTTTGTAATTGACAGATAAATGCAAAATGTCAGTGCCAAAATTCAGATTTTTCTGGGAGGTACGAGTACATTTAATATATGTTATTGTATTATTAATTTTTTGATATATTATTAGAATACTGATTTAAAATGATATGTACATATTTAAGATTCAATTACTTGTATCTAGAAACCATTGTAAAGCCTGTTTTACATTATCATAAATTTACATGCATTTTTACAACTTCGTATTTCAATGATTACACGGTAATAAATTTACAACTTCTTATGGTACCATACAATGTTGTAAAAAAATCTCAAATAGGGCATGTTCTAATTTAGAAGGTCATTTGCTTCACATTTTGGTGATATTTAGGGTTTTCATTAAACAAAAGTTTACATTTCATGTGTAGTTGCAGGTAATTGGCTACTCTGTTCTATGAAACTTTGCACAAAACCAAACGTCAAGTTCAAATGAAGCACAATGAATAGAAAAATTAAAATAATATTTGTAATTGTCGCAGTTGTTAATGCACGAAATAAGATTTTGAAGCGTAAACGAATTTGGGCCAAGCCGTGGATTCGAAGGCGACAAAATAGAAGTATACTAAATTTAGTACAAAATGAATTGTTACACGAAGACACTGAAAAATATAAAAATTATATTTTTGCACAACACTTACTCCACAACTTAGTTTACAAAAACGAGCGCGACACACAGATGAAAACATTTGAGAAGTTAGTAAACCGTAGTAGTAAACTGTTAGCAACATATTAAAATGTACTTAAGTTGGCCGTACGAAAAGATTTTGATCAAAAATTATTATATAAAAATGAAAATATTTTGCATGTAAATTTAACTGTAAATATTGTAAAACAGGCTTAAGCCACAGATAATTTTATTATGCCATAAACAAATAAACGAGATTCTTGCAGTATGTATAGTTCTTTGTCAAAATAATCTAATTTATTTTATAAATTATAAAACTATCAAATATAGTTACTATCCTCTTCAAAGAATATTATTATAAAGACTTTTCTTAATAACTTATTTTTAGTGGTTATTCATCAACTTTTCAATTTCTCTATGGAGTACAAGATAGCATATTTTTCATAAGCTTTACTTACATTCTAATGGCAGAGATGGTAATTAATTTTTTCCAGCGTTTTTATTGCAAAATAATTCCCAACGTACCTGCAACAGAAAAATAAAAAATATAATACATTTTATCTTCCATATACATTTTGTAATATATTTTATAATTTTAATTGCCAATTACACAGATGCCGGTGGTGTAGTAACGCATAATACTCGGCCCTCGTTTTCCAAGCCTGAGTTTTGTGCGTTAGGTTAGATTCGTTAGATAATGTTAAGGTGTATTTAAAGAAATTACGTAAACCACGCCTATTCGGGATTTAAATTTTTAGATCAAGGTAAATGTAGTTATAGTTTGGTTCACGAAAGATGACTATTGAAGGTCATTTGTTCGAAGAAAGCATACACATCACTTTATACAGCAGTAGCTTAGTAATATTTCATGTTAAACAGAGGAAGATTATTTAACGTATGTCTATATAATTTATGTTGTGTGACATATATTCGTAAATGGTAACATTACTTTCTAACACACTACAAATAATAAAGACGTATGTCGTAGAGTTGCAGTTATCTAATTATCTATTATACTGCCCTCTGTGTTAGTGTTTACCTAATGATGTTGACATTTAAATCGAATTATTATTTCATTGTTTGTCAAGTTCATGTTTTTCTGTTTTCCTAAAACGTAGGTGAAGAATATAAATCTTTGAGAAAGGCATTATTTAAAAAGAAACAACTTTCAAATAAATTACACTTATTTCTTTCAGTTAAAATGCATCCATAAATATTTCATGTTCGACGCCTATGAATACGAAATACAGTGAAGTTATCTGCAAGCAATATTATATAAGTTGGCTTATAAACGACCTTGAATAGTTAAATTTCGTGAACCAAACTTTACCTAGACTCCAGGTCTTACCTAGTAACTTTTATTCACAAATTTTAATTATCAATGTTAATAAATGTTTTTACCTTCCATCACCTCTAGGTAAGGAAGGTATTGTCTTTGGTCAAAAAAATCGGTAGTGATTTTTCAATAAGCAAGTTTTAGGGTACCTACAATACGATTTTACGATTTGTACGATGATGTCTGTATGTGTGTGTGTATGCGTGTGTATGTTTGTGGGTGTGTGTGTGACCGCGTTTTCGGCCGTGATATCTCCAATACTACAATTCTTAAATTACAATTCTTATGTATTACTCTTCCTCGCATCCATATGCAGACTTAATTAGATTTTGGTTATAATTGATCAACACTGTTAAATATTACAAATTCAATGTTATTGTAAATATTAAAGAATATTCTACTATCTATGTGAATTGATTGCATTTTATATTTCATATTCAATGGATATAGAGTTCAAGGATTATAAAGAAATTAAATTTTATAAATTAGCCAGCTATGTTATATCCATGTAAACAGCTACTATATTAAGACACTGACAGATGTTAGTGTCAATGAAAAGAAAATTAATGTGGCAGAGATGAGGATGTTGAAATAGATGTTGCGGAAGACGTGGAAAGATACGATAAGAAATGAAGGAATAAGGCAAATAACTCGAGTATTAAAAGTTTCTAGAAAGATTTGAGACGATCACATTGGTTTAAACATGTCATGAGGAGAGATAAAGAATATATTGGAAGAAGAATGAATAGCTGAGTAACAGAAGGTAGAAGAAACAGAGGAAGACCATAAGATGGAAAGACTATACTAAAGAGGACTTCCGAGAGAAGCAACCGAATGAGGACGACCCGCAAAACAGAAATGAATGAAAGAAGAAAATAAAAAATAGCGACTTCTAACGAATGGGAAAACCTAAAGAAGAAGAAGAAGATGCCAGTATCAAGTGCCATTAGCATAGTTTGTTTATGAAATAATTTTACTGGAAATTTAGAATCTTTTTCAAGAAAATTTATATATGGAATTTGTACATAATACACAGGATTGACAGAAGGTATGGTGTTGGTCACATCAGATTTTTTTTATTATGTTCTAAGTTCGTTGCATCTCCATTTGACAATGATAGTTGTGTAATTCTTAATTCTCTAATAAAAATAATTTCTTTGTACCCCATAAATTAATAAAATATAATACTTCTAACCTTTAATAATTATTGGTCTAGTATCTAAACTGATCAATAATACAGTGTACGCTTCCCCGTTTATAACAAAAAACCAATAGCGATTTTCTGACTGCTAAAATTCATCTATTAATTATTGTCTGCAATGTATAGGAAAATGGAAACAATAAATCGCAGATAGACTCCAAAAGCGAGCTAAAAGTTTAATTCACTGGGATAAATGCTAGAAAAAAGAAACAAATGCACAAGGATGTACGGGACACGATCCCTAGGGAAGAGTAGATTTAAAAACCTATCCGTGTCGTACATTCTACTCCTGCTTCTGTTTCCTGCTGGCAGGACACGCAAGGGCTCGCAGTGTGCCTGTGTTTACTCGCTCTTCAATATTCCAGAGCTTTATTAATTATTTATTAATGAATTCCTAGCCAGCGATACTCTGGAAGTATGTGCAAGTTTTGCGTAATTCTATATTTGATTACGAAGAGAATGGATAAGTTTTTATGGAACTTTCTGCTTTTCCATTTCAGTTTGTGAAATATTAATGCAAATTGGCATAAATCAGGAATGAAAAGGGTAATGAAAGAATCAAGTACATTCATTTTTAATAAGAAATAAAAAGTTTTGTTTATCAGGATGAATTAAACAGATACAAATATCAAATTACTACTCATTATAAGTACTAAACATGGGAAAACCAAGGGTCTATTCAATTTAAACAATAATGTTTGCAGATAATTAAATTCTGCATCCGACTCAATATTCGCATTTTTTTGTACGTTTTGTAACCAAGCAAATCGAATTTAAATTTTTATAAACGTTAATTCTTTATATAGGGAGTATGCAATGGAATTGAAACAAAAACGTAATAACGTTTTACCTTTTATAAACGCTATGTTTTATTCATCATTTCCATCGAAAAAATTCTGTTGTGGCCATCACAATACCTCTCGCCACTTTCTTCTTTGGTTACAAATGTATAGAGCGAGTCATGCTACATTGTTGGCCTTGACAAGCAGATGTGAGGGTCCGTTACAGAATGATAATTACTAATTATGTACACAAATGTCAAATGTCAAAGTTTTTCATTAAAAATTCACGTAGTTATTTTGTCACCAAGAGTGTGGAATTTACTTGTCGAGGAAAATAAAACATATGGAATTGGAAAATCACTAAATTTAGAATGAGAAATTGTGATATTTGACATTTATATACATAACTATCAGCTATCATTCTAACATGGGCCCCTATATCTGCTTGTCAAGGCCAACAAAGTCACATGACTGCTCGCGCCCTAAAGTATTTAACATTTCTTATATACCTACATTCTACACCAAAAATTCTACTTATATCTATTCTTTAATTTAGATTTTTTAAATTTAAATTCATTCTATGAAGAAATTTTGTCCTACTCTTCTAATTTTTCGAGATGTTTCCATTGTCGGCAGTAACAGTATTCCTGAAGGGTATGTGTAATATACCTATAATATTAAATATTTAACTACTAATACATTAAGAAATAATATAATGTATGTACCTCCCAGCAAAAATCTTCAGTAATGTCTCCGGATTTCTGATACTGACATTTATCTGTCAGTTACAAACATTTTAAATTTTCAACTATTTTCCATGGCATTCTTTCGGCTGTAAAATTTATTAGAACACATTATTTTATATATTATATTTCTTTTATCTCTAAATCTATAGAATATAGAATAAAATATTTAATTGTATCAGATAGAGAATTTAATTTTCTTTTCTTCTTCAGATCTTCCCATGAATGTGCGATTGGGAAATACGTAGTTAAACAAATATAAAGTCTTATAGTTTTTGAGTAATCGTCCTTCCAGCATCCTACACACATACACACATACACACGTACACACACACACACACACACATACATCCACATACACACACACACACAGACATCATCGTAAAAACGATAAAATCGGATTGTAGGGACCTTAAAACGTGATTATTCAATTTTTTAAAAATTCGCATATTTAAGGGTAGTTTTCATGAAACTAACAGTTTTAGTACCTCTGGCAATGCATTTGCATTATTTTTTCTATTACACAATTATTTTCGTTAAAAATGCTATTTAATTTAATTATTATGAATAGTATCTTATACAACTAATTTTGAATGAATTTTTGATAACCATATTTTTAATGAAATATTAATTAAAACAGCAGTAAAAAAAGTTTCCTTAGGAATGATCGAATTTTCTTATTCGAATTTAAAAAAAAATCTTTTTGTTTTGTAATCTACACATGTCATACTACTTAACCTTAAATTTATGACATAAAGTTCATAACCACCTTGCATATACCGCAATGATAAGCGCGCGATAGGTATTGTGATGGCCACAACCGATTTTTCAATAAGTGAATATTTCTCTGAATCTAATACAACTTTCATTTAGGTTGTTCTCTTCGATTTCAGTTATCAAAGAAATTACTCCCATAAATGTGAACCACCTGTATAAGAGAAAATAGTTCGTTGAACCATCAAGGTAATCCCAAATTCTCATAATAAATTCATTCCCTAGATTTAGGATCTCTGGGGCTGCGATGTGTTTCTTGTAAACAAAGAAAATAACATGATACAGATGTTTCATGCATATATCCCATATTACAGTCCTACTTTTTTTAACCTTTAAATCCGGATTTATAATGAAGTAACCCAAACCGCAACGTAGTTTATGTAAAGTACGAAGTAACGTAAGCGAATTGGGTGATTTATATTAAAAAGTAGTTCCACTACTGCTAGCCAATCAGGTAATAGTATAAAAATTTCACTTTTAATTCGATATCTTTCGTTTACCTTCGACATCAAGTTTGAATATCGGTACTTTTGTCAAATCATAAACCGTTTGATAAGTTAATTGATCTTTGTTGGGTTTTGTGTTTATTTAGATTTAAAAAGAAAATCACGACGTAAGTTCAAACCAACCTCAAACAACAAACAATCAAAACAAAATGAAATCTGCCAGATGGAGAATGGTCAATAATAAAAATTTCAGCGCAACCGTGCGCAACGTTCAAAATGCTGCCTTCTGATTGGCCAGCGGTATAAAATTTTAGTTAAGGCAAGGTAGAAAGTTGAATGTTGGGCAACTATTGCTTTACATATTTTACCTTACTTCTTACTTTACTTGAATATAAATCATTACTATAGTCAAATTTTTTGACTCTGTTGGGTACAGTAATAAAACTATAAGTGAACTATAAAAATCGCAATTATGATAAAGCGGCATATCCTTTACTTTCTGCAGTGTAATACTGTTTGGCATCGGCCCATATTTTTGAGCCGCTCTATTCATGCATTGAATCAAACGTCTACCAGGTATGTATAGGAAAATAGCCTTACAGTCCTTTAACATAAATGAATAGAGCGGCTCAAAAATATGGGCCGATGCAAAACAGTATTATACTACAGAAAGTGAAAGATATGCCGCTTTATCATAATTGCGATATTTATAGTTCACTTACAACTTACAGTTTTATTACTGTACCCGACAGAGTCAAAAAAATTGACTATAGCTCTAGTACACGCTCAACTTTATACGTTACCGATACTATTCACGTTAACTCTTAAGATACTTCATTATAAATCCGGCTTAACGTTTGAGGATATAAAAACTTATTTTAATAAAAATAAGTTGTTAGTTGAAAAGAAAACTCACCAGGATCGTGATAAGGAAGGACGCTTCTTCTTGACACGTTTTCCAGTTTATTTCATTTAATTATCTTTTGCTTATTTTGTACTATTAATAAGACAATTTTGTGAGACAAACCGATTATTGAACTTTAGTGGAAACGAAACCTCATCTCTGATATTGTGGTAATTGAAATTAAGAAATTTTAATTACTCAAATTATTTTCCGAAGCTATTAGAGGTGAAGCAAGCGTACCAAATAAGTTAATAAATAATTGGACATATTATTTGAATTCGTTTAAGATTTCGATTTCGTTTATATTTGGAATTTAATTAAATAAAAATTCCAATTAGAAAGGTTCTTTCAGTCGAAGTTTCTCAATTAAAAGTTTTAAATTGATCAGCGAAACAGTGTTAGATAAATTGAAACATTTTCTTTTTTTGTTATTTTGTCAGGAGCATTTTGTTTTGTTTAGACGGTCTTGTTTATTTATTCACGAATACTTTACTTACTTTTAATTTAAAATGTTGTTTCAGAGTTTTTCCTTTGCGGAAATTTCAGAAAAGTACGTAGGTAGCCATACACCCGTGGATTTACAAGTACAATTTAATTTTTACCTCTCGCTAAGAGAGGTATTGGATTCACGCTAAAAATCGCATATCCATATTTTATTGAATAAGCACGATTTAAGGTCCATAGAATCCGATTTTAACATTTTTACAATGATGTCTGTGTGTGTGTGTGTGTGTGTGTTGTGTGTGGATGTGTGTGTATGGGGTAGTTGACACACTTATTTTTTTTATTATATCTCGTATAGGATTGGAGATATAGTATATAATAATATAGAATAATCTGTTGTAATAAATCTCGTTGCCCGAAAAACAGTTGCGATATTTAAATTTTTGTAATTGACATGTAAATGCAAAATGTCATTGTCAGATTTTTCTAGGAGGTAAGAGTACATTTAATATATATTATTGTATTATTAATTAATTATATATTTAAATTACAGATGCTAATATTACATATATCCTTAAGAAATACCGGTAATACCGTCAATGAATTTGAAGAATTTTGAACATAATGGTATAGTAGGATAAAATTTCTCATAGAAACGAAAGAAGAGAAACCATTTCAATTATTTGTGTGTACTTATAGGGCGTGAGCAGACATGTGACTTTGTAGGCCTTGGCAATCAGATAAGGATCCATGTCAGAATAACGGCTAGTAGTTTTTACATAGATGTCACAATTGTCATATATCATAATTTTTCATTCAAAATTTCAAAATGTTCTGATGTTTATTTGTCATCCATTAGTATGGAATATACTTGTCGAGGAAAATAATCCACATGGATTTGGTAAATCATAATGTTTCGAATGAAAACTTATGATACTTGACACCTATGTATATTACTAGCTCTCATTCTGACACGGGCCCCCACATCTGCTTGCCAAGATCAACAAAGTCACATAACTGCTCGCGCCCCATGCTACATAAAATGAAAATGGCGAGAGGTATTGTGCTGGCCACAACAGTTTTTTTTTTTTTTTAGTTTCGTCGGAATAAATAGTAATTTTATGCTTATCAAACCCTTAACCATCAACGGTATCTGCTAATGATAATTGACATTTGTATAAAAAATAAATAAAATTCACATTATCAATGACAAGTAACGTAGATATTAATTCCTTGAACGATGGACACTGTAAGATGTTTTAGGTAAGAAAATAACATATGATCGTTTTCACAAACTAGTAAAAATATACAATACTTGAATATTAAGAAACAAAGTTAAATATCACTTATTTAATAAATAAGAATTTCATTAAATTTTACCATATGGTAACTACCCCATTGGAAACATCTCGAAAAATTAGATCAGTATAAGACAAAGTTTCTTCATAGAATGAATTTAAATTTAGGAAAACTACATGCATGTTCTAGTAGGGCCTATAATGTTCATAGATTAAGAATTAATACAATTAAACTGAAATTATAATTTATTCTTAAAATAAGGAAATGATGCTAAACAGGAATAGTATATTCTACAACAAGTAATGGAATAGCCCATATTCCACACGAACAAAAAATTTGTGGCCCAAGCCTAAGGCGAGGACTACGGCTTGCGAGTGTGGTTTATGCCATTCCAAACGTGTTGTAGACTATACTTTCTCTAACAAGATTTTAGAAATTATACATAAAATGTTGATTGATAATAACAATATATTATCATATACCATTAAATATTTTTTTTGACGTCAGTCCATAAATTGCTTATAATAACTTCATTCATATTTTTCTTTTGATTTATTTGATAATAACTGACTCCCTGTATCATTAGCAAGTTCCCTTATTTCTGCTGACGTACATTCCATATTTCCACTTGATATGTTTCTCTACAAAATGTCTTCAGTTAATTTTCTAAGTAATATATTATTATTTAGATAAGCTTATTACACTAGACAACTCCAAAAACCTGTAAAAGTTAACAAAAAACTCTAAAAATGTTCAAAACTTTAAAACGTCACACGTGAATACAGAAATAAATAAATATAAAACAAAGAGTCATAACCATAACAACCGAACCAAGATATTTGATATACCGCGCTAATATGCGGCTAAATAGACTGTGATTCTTCAAAAGGCATGCAGAATTATTCCAAACGGCGTACGGAATTATTCCACACGGTTTGTTGGAATAATAATAATTCCAACATAATTTTTACCTCTCGCTAAGAGAGGTAATGGATTCACGCTAAAAATCGCATATCCAGATTTTATTGAATAAGCACGTTTTAAGGTCCATACAATCCGATTTTAACATTTTTACGATGATGTCTGTTTGTGTGTGTGTGTGGATGTGTGTGTGTGTGTGTGTATGTGTGTGTGTGTGTGTGTGTGGGATGTTGGAAGGACGATTACTCAAAAACCATAAGACTTTATATTTGTTTAAGTACGTATTTCCCAATCGGACATTCATGGGGAGATCTGAAAAGGTTTTGGTAACAATTGGACAACCGGAAGTAGAAGATTCTTGAAAAAAAATCTTCTAAATATTATTTTTTGAAATTTTTTCTTGGTAATACTAAAGAAAATTAAATTCTCTGTCTGATACATTTAAATATTTTATTATATATTCTATAGATTTAGAGATAAAAGAAATATAATATATAAAATAATCTGTTGTAATAAATTTTACAGCCGAAAGAATGCCATGGAAAATAGTTGAGAATTTAAATTGTTTGTAACTGACAGATAAATGTCAGACATTACTGAAGACTTTTTCTGGGAAGTACATACACTATATTATTTCTTAATGTATTAATAGTTAAATATTTAACATTATAGGTATATTACACATACCCTTCAGAAATACTGTTACTTCCGACAATGAATTGGAAACATCTCAAAATATTGGAAGAGTAAGACAAAATTTCTTCATAGAATGAATTTAAATTTAAAATAATCTAAATATATGGAATAGATGTAAGTAGAATTTTTGGTGTAGAGTGTAGGTATACAAGAAATATTAAATACATCAGCGCGCGAGCAGTCATGTGACTTGACAAGCAGATATGGGGCCCATGTCATATTTTTAAATTCCATGTGGTTTATTTTCCTCGACAAGTAAATTCCACACTCCTGGTGACAAACTAACTATGTGAATTTAGAAAATCTTGAAATTTTTAATGAAAAATTCTGACATTTGACATCTATGTACATAATTACTAATTATCATTCTGAAATGGGCCCCCACATCTGCTTGTTAAGGCCAACAATGTAACATGACTGTTCGTGCCCTATACTTGTAACCAAAAAAAAGGAAGTGGCGAGAGGTATTGTGCTGACCACAACAGATTTTTAGTTGTGTTATGTGTATTTTCCAAAATTCTTAAACGTGTAGTCTTAAATTCAATCAGGAGATGGTATCTCTTTCAAAATAGTAGTTTTACGAATTTTATTTATCATTTAGAACATATTGTTTATAGTTTGTGATAAATGCGGAATATAAACAGTATCCATGGTCTCTAAAGTATTTGAAAACGTGTTAAACCTATTCACACAAAACTAAATTTAAAACATCAAACACTGGAATCGAGTACTCTAGGTACAGAGTCATTCGATTCCGGAAATCACATTTACACTCTAGTAAAAACTAAATAACACTTTTTACCAGGTATATAAACTCTTGGCATGGCACGTAGCTTCGAATAAAGCATCTTTTCCGTAGATTAAACGCAAAGTCTGCTCATAAAAGCGTTGGATAGCCGAGCAATAGTCCAATAGTTGTAGGGCTGGGCACACTGCTGGGTGAACGACTCGTAAAAGCGATAGCCGCGTGAACGATTTCGAAATGTACACATATATCTTTTTACCACTTGCGGAGTTATACTGTAAATCGAAATTTTTATGTCGAATGCTTGAAATATGACGGTGGTTAGCGTGATTTGTGGATAGTCATATGTAGGTCGCGATAGTACACGCTTTTATCGATGAGAGCTCTACTGTACAAGAGTACTTCAGAGCAGGTGACAATGACAACTATTTTTACGTTCCATGTTTTATGGATCAATTTCTGCTAATGCGTTTTTCATTTCGATTACTCCAGGTGTCAACATTTCAGAAGATATCATTTTTTAATAACCTATACTGGATAATAGCAGTGGCGGCTCGTGCACTAAAATTTTGGTGAGGCAAGGTATCAAAAAAAATTTTTTTTCATCATAGTCAAATGCCTTATAATTGAAAGTTAATTTTTTTCAACGGATGTGCAAATGTACAAAAATAAATTGCCAGATCACATTTTAGGAAATTCTTTGACAAATAGTTTATCTTCATAAGACAGTTGATTAAATAGATTTTTGTTAATTAAAAAATTAACAATATTTTAAGAATTCCTTATATTGTCACTCAATTCAAGTTGAAGTCGAAGCCATTATTTGTTTTTTGTTTTCAACTAAAATTACAAAAACACTACGTGGGTAAACTATAAAAACAGCGAAAAAAATAAAAGAATTAAATATTTACTGCAATACGTATCAGTCGCAAACCAGAGCCTAATATAATAAAAATGCTGGACAAGGCAGGTTATGTCATGTTTGTTTATTGTCGAATCCAATTTGCAGCTAATATTATTTAATCTTGCTTGTAAAAATATGCAGTAATTTCGTGAACCTACTTGCAAAATATATCAGTACGTGACGTTGATTGTATTCATGTATGGTAACGTACTCTATAGGGCCGCGTGGAAAGTAAAGCGACTATCTTTTATCCTTTACGCACTCAGTGCATTTAGCATTTGTAGCAGTGCCTCAATCAGCTCTTTGTCTAGCGCACGTATATCTTACCGGAATGAATGCTTTATCAAAAACATTAGGCAGTTATACTATTCATTTCGAGATGCACTTTATAGGGTGTAAATTAGGTGAACTGCATTACATAACAGTTATAGTCGCGGCTTAAATTATTCTTTTGATATTTGTACAGACAATCATTAACGGAATAAGTTAAAATTTAATTTACATACTAATTTACTTGCAGCTTTATTTCTTTTTTGGTGACCTCACCTGCCTACCCTGACAAGCCGCCACTGGATAATAAGTGTAATACGAGTGTACATTAATTCCAAGTTAGTTCGATGTCAAATATGAATTTCCAAAAGAAATGTATGTGTTTTGATTATTCCTCAAATAATTTTCGTGCCTTACCCTCACCCTAAAACATGAACATTCGTTGTTCAATTGATTTAACATAAAAATTCTAAATAATAAATTAAGTACTTTTCGTTCATATTACGACCCATTTCGCAGGTTTATTTTTTTTTTAAAACTAATAATCCCAGAACTGTCGTATCATAATGACATACCATATGCAAAAGTGACTGGCAACATCCCTAGATGGCAACCGAGTAGTAAACGAAGAAACATTTTTGCTTGTTAAGTTCTAGCTTTTTACCTCTCTCTAAGAGAGATATTGGATTCATGCTAAAAATCGCATATCCAGATTTTAATGATTAAGCACGTTTTAAGGATCCCTACAACCTGATTTTAATATTTTTACGATGATGTTTGCGTTTGTGTATATGTGTGTGTGGATGTATATGTGTATGTGTTCATGTATACGTGTGGGTGGGAATGTTGGAAGGACGATTTCTCAAAAACTATAATACTTAATATCTGTTTAACTACGTATTTCTCAATTAATAATTGGACAACCGGAAGTTTTAAAAAGAAAATTGTAAATGGAACAATAATTATATGGAAAGGAACTTAATACAATTTCCAGCATAAGTATGTAGGAATATAGGTAAAATAATCAAAATATATAATATATCATCACGGCATATTACCCATTGCTGAGTGAGCTAATCTGCGTTGAACACAGATGTCGGTAATAATGATGACATATTTGTACTGTGCGTCACTTCACGATAATCTGGGAAGCGAGTTTGATCCCGACCGACACCAAATATTTTAGAATTTTAAATGGCACAAAATTGACTCCTGTGGTGCACTCTCCACGCCAGCAATGAATATGGGTAAATATATAAATAAATAAAATAAATATATCATCAGGGCATATTACCCATTGCTGAGTGTGCCAATTTGCTTTGTACACATATTTCGGTAACGATGATGACATATTTGTACCGTGCGGGCGATTACCAGGTGTCACCTCACGAGCACTTATTTCTGGCGTGGAGAGTGCACGCAGGGGTTATTTTTGGGCCATTTAAAATTCGAAATATTTGACGTCGAACCCGGTATTTAAATTTATTTTAATTTTAAGTATTTACATAAATAAAAATTAAATTAAACGGAAGGTATTGTCCTGGCCACATCAGATTTTTAATTATAGTTATTTTCCACTAATTTTGATCTCCTGATTAATAAAACTTTTAATTAATTCTGAAAAATTCGTCTAAAAATTGGTAATTTAATGTTTGAAAAGTTACTTATAAAAATAACAGAAATATGTTTATATAATTATTTTTCTCTACGTCACTAAATTAACATTTTTAGTTTGTATTTTTCTAAACAATACCTTCACTTGATATGGTATGAAATATAATTTCGTTAAACGATCACTCTAAATTTAAAATACGAATCGGAAAGTTATGGGAAATATCCTTTTCAATTATAATCATTTTCACTAATATTGACCCCATTTTTAATAAAACTTTTAACTAATTCTGGAAAATTCATTCTAAAAAGTGGTAATTTAATATTTGAAAAGTTAGTTAAAAACTAACAGAAATATGTTTATTTAATTGTATCAAATTATTTCCCTATACATCACAAAAAGAACATTTTTTGTCTGTATTTTTCTAATTCATACCTACACTCGATATGGTATGAAATCAAATTTCATTTGACGACCACTATAAATGTCAAACTAAATTATTGCATTAGGAAAATAGCAGACGTACCTACATCACATTGAATATAACGTAAAACTTTACTTACATATAAAGTTTTTTCGTAATTTTATTCGGTCGAGTTTTAAACTTTCCTTAAATTTTAAAAAGAAGTAGATACGAACTAAATTTACTTAAATAAAAGTTTTAGTAGCACATACAGAATACATACATTAAATAAATTGTTTAAACTCAGATTTACTTCCGAGAAAATACTTACTAAATTAAATAAATAAATAATTACAGTTATTTCTTTTCACAATTATCCACCCTGCTTATTTTTACCTCTCGCTAAGAGAGGTATTGCATTCATGCTAAAAATCGCATATCCAGATTTTATTGAATAAGCACGTTTTAAGGTCCCTACAATCCGATTTTAACATTTTTACGATGATGTCTGTGTGTGTGTGTGTGTGTGTGTGTGTGTGTGTGTGTGTGGATGTGTGTGTGTGTGTGGGATGTTGGAAGGACGGTTACTCAAAAACTATAAGACTTAAAATTTGTTTAACAACGTATTTCCCAATCGGACATTCATGGGAAGATCTGAAAAGGTTTTGGTAATAATTGGACAACCGGAAGTAGAAGATTCTTGAAAAAAAATCTTCTAAATATTATTTTTTGAAAATTTTTCGTGCTAATATTAAAGAAAATTAAATTCTCTATCTGATACATTTAAATATTTTATTATATATTCCATAGATTTAGAGATAAAAGAAGTATAATATATAAAATAATCTGTTGTAATAAATTTGACAGCCGAAAGAATGCCATGAAAAATAGTTGATAATTTAAATTATTTGTAACTGACAGATAAATGTCAGTGTCAGAAATAATGAGTAATGAAAGAAAAATGTACTTGGAGAATCCCTTAGTTCTTGATCAGTGACTATTATGGAGATGACAAGTCTAGGTTGAAGGACTTAAATTTGTTTCAAACATTATGGGACAATGTACACCAGTACTATAGACTAGAGTAACTTTGAATTGCGAAAAAGCTATCAAATTCTTCTCAAGTAAGTTGTAAATATTGACAAAATTACACATCGATATAAGAATAATCGGAGTGCAATCTATCCGTCACTTTATTAAAGGGAATTAGTGTTATTTAGATATAACATGTATGAAAAAATAAAATGTAAAAGAAGGTATGTAAGAATAGATGCACAATCCATATATACATTTTAGACCGCCCAAAATTAATGTTTTTACTAGAAGAATATGAAGAGAAAGTAAACAACGTTGTTCGAATTGAAAATTGCAGTTAACAGCCTAATATTTATATATGGTAAACTCTACTTTGTAATTTATTGTAACATAATTTATGGTAAAATATCTTCATGTTGAAACATGCTATTATTGAATAATAAAGAAGTTTATACGTCATAGATTTATATGAATATATTATTTGTATTTATAAAAATATTCTTTGCTTTATGCATACAGCCAGGTAAAATATACGGCGAGAGGTTATGTGCTGGCCACATCAGATTTTTTATATGGGGATAATGAATTAGTTAGGATGATATATAATTCAGAGGTTTCACATAAGAACCGAACAAATGTAATTATTATTGATGTTTCTGGGTTTTGGTTCAGTATTTTGGAATTTTGATTGTCACATTGTGAGCAACAAAATTTCGGTGAAAACCAAATAAATCACTAGAACTATACGGGTGACGTTTGTAATTCTACAAAATTAAGAACCACACTAGTCTCTGCTTTTTTGGGTAGTGTAAGGAAACAACTTCTTTATTCTTCTGGTAAGTTATTTTAAAGTCATTTCCTTCTTCATCTTTATTTCAAACTGAACGTTTTTTCTATTTACCTCTCAATAAGAAAGGTTTGGATTCATGCTAAAAATCGCATACCAAATTTTAATGATTAGGCTCATTTTAAGGTCCTTACAATCCAATTTTAATATTATTATATGTGAGTGGGTGTATGTGCGTATATGTGTGTATGTGGGGATGTTGGAAGGGCGATTTCTCAATCGGAATTTACTGGGAAGAGCTGAAAAGGTATTGGTAATAATTGGACAACCGGAAGTAGCAGATTCTTAAAAAAATATTATTTTTTGACAATTTTTGTTCTTGTTTATTAAGAAGAGTAAATTCTCTACCTGATACATATAAATATTTTATTATATCTTTTATAGATTTAGAAATAAAGAAATATAAGGTATATAATAATCTGTTATAATAAATGTCACAGCCCAAATAATGTCATGGAAACCAATTGAAACATTTAAATGTTTGTAACTGACAGATAAATGCCAGTGTCAAAAATCCAGTGAGATTACTGAGGATTTTTTGTGGGGAGTACATACATTATATTATTTTTTATTGTATTAATAGTTAAAATTATAGGTATATTACATATACCCTTCTAAAATACTGTCAATCCCGACAATGAATTGGAAAAATTTCGGAAAATTAGAAGACAACAAAATTTCTTCATAGATACATACATATATAAAATCACGCGTGTCCCACTTAGTGGGTTCGAACAAACCCGATAACAATAAGAACAACATCAACATCATACAACAAATCCTTACTCTTAAACATATTAAAGTGACCAATTTTCGGTAGCGAAATACCGCATCCGGATCACAATAATAGTTAGGAAACAATCAGCCTTCGCCACCCATTCCTATAGATTAAATTTAAAATTAAAGAATCTAAATATAAAACATAGATGTAAGTAGAATTTTTGGTGTAGAGTGTAGGTATGCAAGAAATGTTAAATACAATAGGGCGCGAGCAGTCATGTGACTTTATTGGCCTTGAGTAGTAGATATGGGGGCTCGTGTCAGAATGATAGCTAGTAATTATGAACATAGATGTCAAATATCAAAATTTTTCATTCTAAATTTAGTGATTTTCCAATTCCATGTGGTTTATTTTCCTCAACAAGTAAATTCCACACTCTTGGTGACAAATTAACTACGTGCATTTAGAAAATCTTGAAATTTTTAATGAAAAATTCTGACCTTTGACATCTATGTATATAATTAGTAATTGTCATTCTGACATGAGCCACTACATCTGCCTGTCAACGCCATTTATATCACATAACTGCCCGCGCCCTATACATGTAACCAAAAACGAGATTGGCGAGGTTTATTGTGCTGGCCACAACAGATTTTTCTAGATGAAATAAGTACTTAACTTTTATTTTTCAATTAAAAAGAAAAAAATCTGTTTTGGCCACCACAATACCTTCCGTCAACCTATGTATTATGTATAAATTCCATACATAAATTTTCTTGCAAAAGATTCTAAATTTCCAGTAAAATTATTTCTTAAACAAACTATGCAAATTGCACTTGACACTAACAGCTTCTTCTTCTTTAGCTTTCCCCATTCGTTAGAAGTCGCTATTTTTTATTATCTTCTTCATTTCTCCTCATGACATTTTCAAACCAATGTAATCATCCCTCTTGTATCTTTCCGTGTCTTTCCCAACATCTACTTCAATATCTTCATCTCTGCCACATTAATTTGCTTTTTATTGATACTGACATCTGTTAATTTCAATTATCTGAATATATTAGTAGTTTCCATGTTTAGTATAGCTGGCTGATTTATAAAATTTAATTTCTTTAAAATTCTTTAACTCTATATCTATTGAATATGAAGAATAAAATGCAATCAAATCGTATAGAAAATAATATATTATTTAAGTTATAATAACGTTAAATGTCAAAAAAATAAATTTAACTGTTAAATCTTCAAATGAGGCTACTTCCGGTTCACCTATTATAACTAAATTCAAATCAGTTGTTCTTCTGGATGTAAACTTGAGGAAAACGAAAAAAAATTAATTTTTGGAATCATAGTATTGAAGTTATGCGATCCGAAACTTTCGTCACACACACACATAAATACATGCAGACATCATCGTAAAAATGGTAAAACCGTATTATAGGGACCCTAAAACATGTTTATTCACTAAAAACTAATCATTGATTTTTTTACCAAAGACAATACCTTCCTTAACTAAAGGAGAAAGGTAAAGAGATCACTATTAAAATACGTGTTTGATGTATCAGCTTTATTATAACAATGGCTTGATGTTTTGTCCAATAGATACAGAATTTACAACTAACAATTCAGTTTGAATTTTGATGTAAATGCTAAAATTTAATGATAATGTTATAGAACCGATCGGTTAATGGATTTGTTAAATTTCAGTGACACGAAATGAATTGTTGTGTAGTGTTTAACGGTTTGTAATGAAAGTATAGGTAAATCATACAGCAGTGTTGGTTAAACAGCAGATTATTTATGCCCGCATGCAGCCTATAAGTCATGTCGGTGCTTTGTAAACTGAATTCCGTACCCGCGCCGCGCCGCGCCAGAATGGCAAATAGCAAATGAAAACAAAAATGGATCATTTATTCAACGCACTCTTTTCAACATTCATACACTCTAGTTCACTTCACTGAAAAATTGTGCTAATAAATTATTTCGCTGATTCTCTGTGCCTGTGCACAGAAATCAGCCTGATTTTTATTTTAATTGAACTATTTTTCACTCTGAATCACATGCTTTAGTGTTTGCTAGTTGGAATTTATCGTACCAGATAGAGATATAAAGGCGTGTAATTAGTTTTCAAATTGAATATCATTTTTTGCTTACTAATCAGTCATTAGGAAATTTTCCAAATAAAAACATGAACATATGCAGATTTTAATTCGGAATTGGTTACTGTTTGGTAGGTACAGAACAACAACAACTCCGAATGTAAAATTTATTTTTCTTCAAGCGTATTATAATATTCATATTATGCTACTGTACACACACTATAGAAGATATTCATTTTCTTACTAGTACAACAATGTTGTTCATTATTGTACTAGTAAAGCAGTCGTCACAGCAACACATACCATATTTATAATTGTTACCTGACAGTTGCATCGTTTGTGTTTTGTAATGTGCACAGCCAACTTTGGCTGAAATTGCAAACTCTACAATTAAACCAATTCCAAAAAAATATTTTAAAAACCCCCAGTTTTCTTTGAAACATTTGAAGGAAAAAATAGTTTATTGTTGTATGTTATATCACATAAATTAAAGCAAAAAAATCTGATATAGCCAGCACAATACCTTCCGTTAATCCTTTGTATTATGTATAAATTCCATACATAAATTATCTTGCAAAATATTCTAAATTTCCAGTAAAATTATTTCATAAACTATGCAAATTTCACTTGACACTAACATCTTCTTTTCTTTAGCTTATCCCATTCGTTAGGGGTCGCTATTTTTTATTTTCTTCTTCCACTCATTTCTGTTTTACGTGTCGTTCTCATTCAGTTCCTTTTCTCTCAAGTCTTTCGAAATACAGTCCTTCCATCTTATTTTTGGTCTTTCTCTGTTTCTTCAACACTCTATTACTAAGATATTCATTCTTCATCCAATATACTCTTCATTTCTCCTCATGACATTTTCAAACCAATGTAATCATCTCTCTTGTATCTTTCTAGAAACTTGTAACACTAGAGTTATTTCCTTACCTATTTGTCAGTGTCTTCCCCAACATCTACTTCTGCATCCTCATCTTTGCCACATTAATTTACTTTTTATTGATACTGACATCTGTCAATCTGAATATATTAACAATTTTCATGGTTAGCATAGCTGGCTGAATTATAAAATTTAATATCTTTAAAATTCTTTAACTCTATATCATTGAATTTTTTGACCAAACCTTCCTTACCTAAAGGTGACGGAAGGTAATCACAGACACCTCACAGACTCTCAAATCAGTTGTGGATAGTACACCTCAGAAATAACAGTTGTGTTTCTTGAAAACTTAAAATAAATTTTCAAACCTAAAAATCATAATCGGTTACATAATGCCCACAAAGAACTTTAATTTAGATTTTAATGTCATGTATTTAAAACATATTTCACCAAGTAGTTATATTTAATAGATATGAAAGTTGAATTCTATGAAGATTGATCAAAAATAATCTGGAAGTAAACAACCAACTGACGGTAGTTTATATATCATAAAGAACATATTGAACGAATGAAATGTGAGGAAAAGTTATGTCGTTCCATATTACTTCTGGTTTCTATCATTTCTTGTCTGAAGAAGTAGGATAATACAAATATAAAAATATTACAGAGAAAGTGTGCCATTTTCTTTTATTAGCGGTCACACAAACTGGACTGGAAGTGTAATCTTGAACCTTATCTCTGTGAATGCCTACGTTACAGTAAAAATATTTTTGTTACCTTCCGTCACCTTTAGGTAAGAAGGTATTGTCTTTGGTCAAAAAATTCAATGATGAGTTTTTAGTGAATAAGCACGTTTTAGGGTCCATATAATACGATTTTACCATTTTTACGATGATGTCTGTATGTATGTGTGTCTGTGTGTCTGTGTGTGTGTGTGTGTGTGTGTGTGTGTGTGTGTGTGTGTGTGTGTGTGTGTGTGTGTAACAAAAGTTCCGGATTCCATAACTTCAATACCACGATTCCAAAAATTATATGTTTACATCCAGAAGAACAACTGATTAGATTTTGGTTATAATTGGTCAACCGGAAGTAGTCTCATTTGAAGATTTAACAGTTAAATTTGATTTATTGACATTTAACGTTATTATAACTTAAAGAATATATTATTCTCTATACGATTTGATTACATTTTATACTTCATATTCAATAAATACAGAGTTAAAGAATTTTAAAGAAATTAAATTTTATAATTCAGCCAGCTATGCCAAACTTGGGAACTAGTAATATATTCATATAATTCAAATTGACAGATGTCAGTATCAATAAAAAGTAAATTAATGTGGCAGATATGAGGATGTTGAAGTAGATATTGGGGAATACACGGAAAGATACGGTAAGAAAATAACTCTAGTGTTACAAGTTTTTAGAAAGATACAAGAAAGACGATTACATTGGTTTGAACATGTCATGAGGAGAAATGAAGAATTATATTGGAACAAGAATGAATAGTTTAGTAAGAGGACGTTAAAGAAACAAAGGAAGACCAAAGATAAGATGGAAGGACTGTATTGCGGAGGATTTGAGAGAAAAGGAATTGAATGAGAACGACATGCAAAAATAGCGACCCCTAACGAATGGGAAAAGCTAAAGAAGAAGAAGATGCCAGTGTCAAGTGCAATTTGAATAGTTTGTTTATGAAATAATTTTACTGGAAATTTAGAATCTTTTGTAAGAAAAATTATGGAATTTATACATTATACACGAGAATGACGGAAGGTATTGTGCTGGCCACAACAGATTTTTTTGATTTTAATGATATAAGGGTTGTTTTAAATTTGTTTTTCATCCTAATTTGAAACTGTAATTTTCAAGTATAACGTCGATTGGATTCGAAGCTCAACTAGTCATTTAACGCATTGATCTAGTAGGCGATCACATAAATAACATAAAGGAAGATAAATCCCGAGAAATGTCAAATCTAACGACGACAAAGTCATCAAGCTGTCTCCCCACGTGCGGATAAGCTGGTGCATCGTCATATCTCCCCCAGGTTTAGCATTCAGCCATTTTGAAAGCAACGTATTTTACGCGATTTTTAAGTTGCCATTTGTGGAAACAGATCATGAGGTGAATTCCTTCTTCTTTCATGGCTCAGGATGCATGATAAGTATAATAAGTATGCCCGAACATGGAAACTTTGAAAGACATTTCCAAATAAAGGAAGTGATAGCAAAATCCGGGAGCCGTAAAATGCATGTTGAAGGATCATGGGATAGAATCTGTCTTCCGGTTAATGTATATTGTATAAATGCCACTAGTATTATGAAGTATTTTTTTTACCTTCCGTCACCTCTAGGTAAGGAAGGTATTGTCTTAGGTCAAAAAATTCAATGATGAGTTTTTATTGAATAAGCATGTTTCAGGGTTCCTATAATACGATTTTACCATTTTTACGATGATGTCTGTATGTATGTATGTATGTATGTATGTGTCTGTATGTGTGTGACAAAAGTTCCGGATCCCATAACTTCAATACCACTCAAGTTTACATCCAGAAGAACAAGTGATTAGATTTTGGTTATAATTGGTGAACCGGAAGTAGCCTCATTTGAAGATTTAACAGTTAAATTTGATTTATTGACATTTAATATTATTATAACTTAAAGAATATATTATTCTCTATACGATTTGATTACTTTTTATACTTCATATTCAATAGATATAAAGTTAAAGAATTTTAAAGAAATTAAATTTTATAATTCAGCCAGCTATGCTAAACATGGAAACTACTACTATATTCATATAATTCAAATTGATAGATGTCAGTATGAGTAAAAAGTAAATTAATGTGGCAGAGATGAGGATGTTGAAGTAGATGTTGGTGAACACACGGAAAGATACGGTAATAAAATAACTCTAGTGTTACAATTTTCTAGAAAGATACAAGAAAGACGATTACATTGGTTTGAACATGACTTGAGCAGAAATGAAGAATTATATTTGAAAAAGAATGAGTAGTTTAGTAATGGGAGGTTGAAGAAGCAGAGGAAGACCAAAGATAAGATGGAAGGACTGTATTTCGGAAAGACTTGAGAGAAAAAGAACCGAATGAGAACGACACGTAAAAATAGCGACCCCTAACGCATGGGAAAAGCTAAAGAGGAAGAAGATGTCAGTGTCAAGTGCAATTTGAATAGTTTGTTAATGAAATAATTTTAATGGAAATTTAGAATCTTTTCAAGAAAAATTATGTATGGAACTTATACATTATACATAGGATTGACGGAAGGTATTGTGCTGGCCACAACAGATTTTTTGTCATGTCATGTCTATTTTATATTTTCTGTATTTTTTGTCCTCGTATTGGCATAACTATTGGACAGATAAAGATTATTAGTATTATTATTATTATTATTATACATACATACATGCATACATAAAATCACGCGTGTCCCACTTAGTGGGTTAGCACAAACCCGATAAGAACAACATCAACATCATACAACAAATCCTTAGTCTTAAACATATTAAAGTGACCGATTTTCGGTAGCGAAATACCGCATCCGGATCACAATAATAGTTAGGAAACAATCATCCTTCGCCACAATGAAATACGAAAAAGACAAATAGTTTTTATTTTTAATGTTCATTTCAATCATTCCATTCCGGAATGGAACCCATAGGAAGAAATGTGCAATATCACCATATTTACTTTCATGAACCTGAAGAATGCAATAATTTAAAATAATCTTCATCAAGGTATTCAGCTCAAATATTCCAAGTATGAATCGGAATTTCTTTTCAAACGTGTCTGCAGGTTTTTGCCGGCTAAGAATCCGGATATTGAAATCCCGTGACAAGGTTATGGAAATATTGATTTATTTCCTGGATTAAAGTATTAGGCCGTGAATGGCAGCAATCGTGCGCAAACACAAGCCTAAATCATTACTGCAGATACAATGAGCCATGTCGGCCATTCCATTCGGCGTTTGCCGCTGCTTATCGGGCTGATAGCGCCCCGATGTCAAGAAGCCCGGAACACAAGATGTTGCTATTAATCATGTTTTGTGCTGTTTGATTTTTGATAAGCGGAGGGCCCACTGTTGTTAGATAACTAACCTGAAAATTATCTACTACATAAATTTATATCCAACTTAACATGTACTTCATTTTCTTCTTCTTTAGCTTTTCCCATTCGTTACGGGCCGCTATTTTTACTTCCTTGTACGTAAGTAAAGGAAATATTGTAATCGCGAAAAAATTCGGTTTTCAGATTTCAGCGGAAATATCCATTTTGATCATCCCTGAATCCATTTTGACTAATTTCGTCGTGACGTCTGTACGTACGTATCTCACAACTCAAAAACGGTAAGCCGTAGAAAGTTGAAATTTTGTATTTAGGACTCCTATAACATCTAGTTGTGCACCTCCCTTTCTGGTTATTACACAATTTCCAGAAGTGGCACTTTACATGAAGCCTATAATAGATTTTAATGAAAAACTATTTTAAAATATAATCCAAAACTTTTCAAATTTGGTATACAAGACTTTTATGTCAATCGAAATAACATCATAGATTTTGGTTAAAATAGGCTAACCGGAAGTGGTACATTACTTGAAGTTGTTAACAGTTTTTCTTGAATAAAATGATTTTATTTTGATTTTAGAAATAAATGCTTCAAATAAAAGTTTTAGAGAATTAATTTCTGCGTCTATCACATAAAGTATTATTAAATTAGCCCTTTGTATATGCGAGATATGTAAATTTAAAAATTATATACTTTTTTGTTTTTGTAATAAAGCTTGCTATGGATTAGAACAAAAAAAATTAAAAAAATGTTCATGTCAAATTACGTTAAATACGTACAATAACAAATATTATATTTTTATTGTGAAATTAGTCATATTCATTGTTGTAATCAAATATTTCTTTGTTGTAATCAAAACTCTCTTTAAAATGAACCGGGTTAGATTATGGTCGCTATATATCTTACCGTTTTAAGTTAAAATTATAAAATTAATATTTTGTAATTTAGTTATTAAAAAAATATGTAAGTTTAATAATTGTACAAGGAAGTCGTGTGGTGTCCACATCAGATTTTTTATTTTCTTCCACTCATTTCTGTTTTGCTTGTCGTTTTATTCAGTAATTTCTCTCAAGTCTTTCGCAATGCAGTCCTTCTATCTTATCTTCGGTCTTCCTCTCTCTTCCTACCAATATATTCTTCTTCTCTCCTCATGACATGTTCAAACCAATGTAATCGTCTCTCTTCTATCTTTCTAGAAATTTTTAACACTAGAGTTATTTCCCTTATTCTTTCATTCTTTACCGTATCTTTCCGTGTCTTTCCCAACATCTATCCCAACATCCTCATCTCTGCCACATTCATTTACTTTTCATTAGGTGCGTTCAATAAGCTTCAGGAAATCAAGCAATCGGATATAAAATTTGTTGAAGGACTTTGCTAGTCTATCATTTGCTTAATTTACTCGCAAGCAAACCAAGCGCCAAATCCTAAAAAAATGTTCAAAATTAATTCCACTATCTGCAAATAACTGTACCTGGCTATAAATTTATTTTATACAATTTTCCAGGCCAATAAAAGGGATATGAGAGATACACATGTTATATTTGACAAATGTTTAACTTTCTCGATGACATTTGTGAATATCATTTCGCCATATAGCTAGCAAATCTTTCAGTGTACTAAGCAACAAGTCTCGTTTGCTTACCTAGCATTTGCTTGAACTGCTTACTTCATTGAACGTACCTATTGATACTAACATCTGTCAATTTGTATTATCTGAATATATTAGCAGTTTCCATGGTTAGCATATCTGGCTAATTTATGAAATTTAATATCTATATAATTCTTTTACTCTATATCTGGTATAAAATGCGATTAAAGCGCATAGAGAAAAATATATTCTTCAAGTTATAATAAAGTTAAATGTCAATAAATGATATTTAACTGCGTTTTTTCAGGAAAAACTGTTAAAATCTTCAAATGAGGGCACTTCCGGTTGACTATTTTTAACCAAAATCTAATTACTTGTTCTTCTGGATGTAAACTTGAGAAATATGAAAAAAATATAACTTTTGGAATCGTGGTATTGAAGTTATGCTCATCATTGAAATTTTTGACCAAAGACAATACCTTCCTGACCTAAAGGTGACGGAAGGTAAAAATACAAAAGCCGACGTTTCGCTCCCTATTGTAATTAAAGAATCTTCAGGACAAAGTGTGAAAATAAATACCTGAGTGTAAATAGACTTTTTTAATAATCCATTGAATGCATTCTTGTGAATTTTATTCTTCAGTTTAATATCAAAATATTAATGTCTGATTGGAAACAAAATGTGTAGTTTGTTGTGTGTATATGATTGTCACCAGCAGACCCTCTAGTTTCTAGTCGAAATTGAATGGCTCAATACTCCACACTAAAATGTAATCAGTAAGATTTGAATTCGTGAATATTCACTTACGAACCGAGTTTATTAACAAGCTCATACTTACTTGGAAATTCAATTACGTCTCTGAAGTACGAAGTAAATGCTAGCGTGGAAATAAATAAAACTAAACTATTCTGTTTGTTAACTGGAATCAAACTACGATTCCCAAGAGTCATATATACAAACGTATTTAAATAATTAACAATTGTAAAATGTAAACTCTGCTGGAAAAATGAAAATATATTACACTATATTTCACACAAAATGAGAGTACATTTCGACATGCGTTGCCATAACTCTTCCAGAAAGAATGAGGCTGAAATTCCACCTGTTACATTAATGTTAAACTCAGAGTTTTTCAACCTGATCACAAACATATGCAGATGGAAGCATCGATGCATTAATTTTCCATGTATAAATTAATATTTAACTATAACAACTTGCATAACTAAATTCAGAACTCAATTTTTTTATCGCAAACAAGGTGGTAAATTTTTAGCAACTGGTTAACAAAAAAATCTGATGTGACCAACACAATACCTTCTGCTATTTACCTATGGGGTCTCGTTGCCGCGTGCCGAATGTCTGATCGCGAATCTGGGGAATCCGATTCGATCCCAATCAACGCCAAATAATTTGAATTTTAAATGGCATAAAATTAACCCTTGTGGTAAACGCCCGCACAATACAAATATGTCATCATCATTACCGAAATGTGTGTATAAATTAGATTAGCACACCCAGTAATGGATAATATGCCGTGATAATATATTTATTTGTTTCTTTATTTAAATACATACCTGCATATTTACTAATGCTAGAAATTATGTATTTGGAATCCTTTCCATGAAACTATTGTTCTATTTACAATTTTCCTTTTGAAACGTTACTATTATTAATTTGAAATGATTATTTTTTTGACAGTGACATTTATCTGTCAGTTACAGAAAAACTATCTTGTGCTTCAAATAAACTGGCATTTCCGGTTATCTAATTCACACCAAAATCTAATGGCTTCTTTCCATATTAGAATAAGGTAGAAATACATAGTTTCAAAACTTTCTGAATGATAATATTTGAGTTAGAGCGTAAAGAGGATCCGCACACACACACACACACACAGACACACACATACATACATACACACATACACACAGACATACCTCCATTACCAAGGGTTGTGGGAGGTAAAAACAATAAAATTTTAAATGAAACTTTTACTCAATTTGTAATAGTTACGTAGTTATTTGAAAAATTAATTAGTGGCCAAGATCGCCACAAAATTTACAATTATATGCACATCTAAGATGACCTCTAAAAGGTAAATAAAAAGTCTCATTTAATCGAACTCTTATAGTTTTCGACATAATTGAGGTAAAGACCTATTTTTCTATAGGAGGTCAGATCTATATTGATTTAGCTTTTTACCTTCCGTCACCTTTAGGTAAGGAAGGTATTGTCTTTGGTCAAAAAATTCAATGAGTTTTTACTGAATAAGCACGTTTTAGGGTCCATATAATACGATTTTACCATTTTTACGATGATGTCTGTATGTATGTGTGTCTGTGTGTCTGTGAGTGTGTGTGTGTGTGTGTGTGTGACAAAACTTCCGGATTCCATAACTTCAATACCACGATTCCAAAAATTATAATTTTTTCGTATTCCTCAAGTTTACATCCAGAAGAATAAATGATTAGATATTGGTTATAATTGGTCAACCGGAAGTAGTCTCATTTAAAGATTTAACAGTTAAATTTGATTTATTGACATTTAACGTTATTATAACTTAAAGAATATATTATTCTCTATACGATTTGATTACAATTTATACTTCATATTCAATAGATACAGAGTTAAAGAATTTTAAAGAAATTAAATTTTATAATTCAGCCAGCTATGCCAAACTTGGGAACTAGTAATGTATTCATATAATTCAAATTGACAGATATCAGTATCAATAAAAAGTAAATTAATGTGGCAGAGATGAGGATGTTGAAGTAGATATTGGGGAATACACGGAAAGATACGGTAAGAAAATAACTCTAGTGTTACAAGTTTTTAGAAAGATACAAGAAAGACGATTACATTGGTTTGAACATCATGAGGAGAAATGAAGAATTATATTGGAACAAGAATGAATAGTTTAGTAATAGGACGTTAAAGAAACAGAGGAAGACCAAAGATAAGATGGAAGGACTGTATTGCGGAAGATTTGAGAGAAAAGGAATTGAATGAGAACGTCATGCAAAAATAGCGACCCCTAACGAATGGGAAAAGCTAAAGAAGAAGAAGATGCCAGTGTCAAGTGCAATTTGAATAGTTTGTTTATGAAATAATTTTACTGGAAATTTAGAATCTTTTGTTAGAAAAATTATGGAATTTATACATTATACACGAGAATGACGGAAGGTATTGTGCTGGCCACAACAGATTTTTTTTTACTCATTCTGGTCAGTACTATTTTGCCTTAAAAAAATTGCTCTGCCCCTATTGAGCCCCCACTGCTATTCGGTAACAATAACGTTACAAGAAATAAAGCGCTGAATAGGACTGATTGTAGAATTGTTCAATTCGATCACCAAATTTAATTCAATCAAAAACACAAAAGGAGTTAAAAGGGCTGAAAAATATACAGGCTAACAATGAAGCCAAGAAGTAGAATAATTTTTTTATCATGGTAAAAAGCAGCATTCATTCGGTGTCCCTTGGTCCTCGTTCAATCACTGGTAATTTTTTTTATGCCGAGGACAGCTAAATATATCCGTGAGGGCTCACGTCGATTGGTTCCTCTCGGTGCTCATTGAGGGAGAGAGTGGGGAGTGATGCTGAATGCTCAAGTTGGAACCGGAATGGAAATCCTGACAAATATCGCTCGTTATTTTGACGCACGTCTCATTTTGGACCTCGATTTAATCAGCTCGATGTGATATAATGTCAGTGTTAACATTCCTTAAAGTTCTACGACTCGCTAACAGACGTCGTGATGTCATGATTGAAACACGGTTGCCGACTTTTAACTTATACCTTTTCACAGGGGGTTTTACCGAGCTAAAAATACTATTTTCTAACTTATAGTTATGCGAATGGGCGGATGACGTAAAATCGAGCGTAAAATAGATCTAACGAAATATATTTCAAATCCACTGGGGTTTCTATTCTAAAATATTTTGGTGCCTTTAATATGTTGAGGGTACTACGATTTGGATTTATGAGCTGGGTGGTGTAATAGTTATTTACATAACGAAAAGAGTGATAATGTTCGATGAACATAATATTTGTCAAAACGAGCGAAGTGAGTTTCGCAAATTATGTGAGTCAAATATTATCACGTTTTCATAATATAATGATGTCAAAAAAAATTTCTAATTCCGCTAAAATAATTTAAAAAACATATAGTTCTACGTATATATATATATATATATATATATATATATATATATATATATATATATATATATATTTCAAAATCAATGCACCAAAGCATTGCCTTGAAAATAAATGAATTTAATTTTAAACTTCCGTTACCTTTAGGTACGTAAGGTATTGTTTTTGGGCAAAAATTCGATAGTGGGTTTCAAATGAATAAGCATGTGTTGGGGTTCCTAGAATACGAATTTACTATTTTTACGATGATGTCTGCATGTGTGTGTGTGTGTGTGTGTGTGTGTGTGTGTGTGTGTGTGTGTGTGTGTGTGTGTGTATGAATGTGTGTGAGTGTGTGTATGTGATGATCGTTTCGGATCGCATAACTCCAATACCACGATTCCAAAAATTATAATTTTTTCATATCCCTCGAGTTTAGATTCATATGCAGACATGATTAGATTTTGGTTATAATTGGTCCACCAAAAGTACCTCCTTTTGCAACTTTTAATAGTTTTTCTTGAAAAAAAAGCAGTTACAAACCATATTGACATTCATTGTTATTATAATTTTTAAAGAATATATTCTTTATATTGCATTTTATACTTCATATTCAATAGATATAGAGGTAAAGAATTATAAAGATATTAAATTTCATAAATCAGCGAGCTATGCTAACCATGGAAACTGCTAATATATTCAGATAATTCAAATTGACACATGTTAGTTTTAATGAAACGAAAAAGAATGTGGCAGACATGAGGACGTTGGAAATGTCACGGATAAATAGAGTAAGGAATTAAAGGATGAGGGAAATAGCTCAAGTGATAGAACGATTACATTGGTTTGAACATGTCATGAGGAGAAATGAAGAATATATTTAAAAAGAATGAATAGCTTATTAGTAGAAGGTAGAAGGAGGAAGATCAAAGATAAAATGGAAGGACTGTATTGCTTAACTTGAGAGAAAAGCAACTGAATGAGAACGACACGCAAAGCAGAAATGAATGGAAGAAGAAAATAAAAAATAGCGACCCCTAACGAATGAGAAAAGCTAAAGAAGAATGTCAGTATCCAGTGCAATTTGCATAGTTTGTTTATGAAATAATTTTACTGGAAATTTAGAATCTTTTGCAAAACAAAAATGAGTGGCAGAAGAAAATAAAAAATTGCGACCCTAACGAATGGGAAAAGCTATAGAAATAATTTTACTGGAAATTTAGAATCTTTTGCAAGAAAATTTATGTATGGAATTTATACATAATACAAAGGATTGACGGAAGGTATTGTGCTGGCCACATCAAATTTTTATTTAGTGGTGTAAAAAATACAAACTTATAAAAATGTACTACTTGAAATTTGTTTCTATGCCTAAAAGAATGTCAAATGTTAAAAATAAAATAAAATTTGCAATCTGTGTTATTTTTTTTTAAAGTCACTGACTTACCAAACAGCCCTCGTATTTAGAAATATGAACAGGTAAAAAAATTAAATATGCTCGTGAAGCAACATTTCTGTAGAGTTTATATTTATTTGCTGTTTATATTACGTTTAAATATTTATACAACTACATATCATATGCTATAAAAGTTGTAACTCAGTTATTTCTTTTAAATTTATTTTTACTACATACTTCGTTTTATACATCTTTATGTGGAGAAATAGTTTTAATTAAAAGTCAAGTAGCATTTCCATCCTTTATGAAGAAATAGAAATTTGAAGTGGGCATAGAAAAGAGTTGAAAATAAGCATCCGGGTGCCATTGAAAGCACCACTTCTTATGATGTTTGCCTCATTGTGCTTCGCGAAATACTCATTTTCCATTTTAAATGTTACGATTTTTTACACGTTGTATTGCAATATTCCCAGTTTGTAAATAGACTTTTAAGAAAATGCTCTCCGTGACTTTAAAATTACTTCCCACTTGTAGTATTTCATTTCGCTGCTAATATTTCAATTGTTGTAGTCCTATGAGAGAATGTTACATGACTGTGCGCCGCTTTAATTAAAAGTGGAATAAATTAAAAACTAAGGGAAAGTAGAAATGCCGGAAAGTGAAGATATAAATAATGAAATGAATGATATTTTATAAACCATGAAGATACGTTTCACAGAAAGATTAGGATCTAAGATTATAATAAAAAAAGTTTTCTTCATTTTAGAACAATAAATCTGTTGTGGCCAGCACAATACCTCTCGCCACTTCCTTTTTTTTGGTTACATAAGTATAGGGCACGACCAGTCATGTTACATTGTTGGCCTTAACAAGCAGATGTGGGGGCCCATTTCAGAATGATAATTAGTAATTATGTACATAGATGTCAAATGTCAGAATTTTTCATTAAAAATTTCAAGATTTTCTAAATTCACGTAATTAATTTGTCACCAGGAGTGTGGAATTTACTTGTCGAGGAAAATAAAACACATGGAATTTAAAAATCTGACATGGGCCCCATATCTGCTTGTCAAGTCACTTGATTGCTCGCGCACTAATGTATTTAACATTTCTTGTATACCTACACTCTACACCAAAAATTCTACTTACATCTATTCCATATATTTAGATTATTTTAAATTTAAATTCATTGTATGAAGAAATTTTGTCCTATTCTTCCAATATTTCGAGATGTTTCCAATTCATTGTCGGAAGTAACAGTATTTCTGAAGGGTATGTGTAATATACCTAAAATGTTAAATATTTAACTATTAATACAATAAGAAATAATATAATGTATGTACTTCCCAGAAGTCTTCAGTAATGTCTCCGGATTTCTGACACTGACATTTATCTATCAGTTACAAACAATTTAAATTCTCAACTATTTTCCATGGCATTCTTTCGGCTGTGAAATTTATTACAACAGATTATTTTATATATTATATTCCTTTTATCTCTAAATCTATAGAATATATAATAAAATATTTAAATGTATCAGACAGAGAATTTAATTTTCTTTAGTATAACCAAGAAAAAATTTCAAAAAATAATATTTAGAAGATTTTTTTTCAAGAATCTTCTACTTCCGGTTGTCCAATTGTTACCAAAACTTTTTCAGATCTTGCCATGAATGTCCGATTGGGAAATACGTATAGTTAAACAAATATAAAGTCTTATGGTTTTTGAGTAATCGTCCTTCCAACATCCCGCGCACACACACACACACACACACACATACACACACACAGACATCATCGTAAAAATGTTAAAATCGGATTGTATGGTACCTTAAAACGTGCTTATTCAATAAAATCTGGATATGTGATTTTTAGTATGAATGCAATACCTCTCTTAGCGAGAGGTAAAAATGAAAAAAAAACTAACAAGATATTATTATTATATTTTTTTGCTTTAATTCGTGAAAAAGCTGTGTGCAATTAAAGCCGGACATTTATATTTTTGTCAAAAAGCCGGGCATATCCGGTTTTAAACGGACGTTTGGTCCACCCTATTCTATTTCTGCATACACATTACATATTCTAAGCCACGAAATTAATTACCTGAGTAGCATAAAGTTTTCAATAAAAATAGAACATTGTGAGTCTGCGGAGCCATAAAGAACACCTGTGATAGATTTACGACATGCCGAAAGCATTATAGGGCTGTACTTGTGTATGCAGTTTTTTTTATTTTTAATTTATAGCGTTTTTTACAAGACTTTGCCGCCTAAAATACTTAAAAACACAACAAATGTTCTCCGCAAACAACAATTCTTAAACTAAATTTGAAAATAAAGATTATAGCCATGTAAATATTCACATATTTCATCGAAAGCATAATTAATACCATAATATTTATCTCCATAAAGTATCAGCTTTCACGAGGAAAATTTATAACCTTTAGTAGAGATAATAATTCCATTCATAGTTATTTAAAATATTCTATCGTCAGGTAATGGCAAAGCATGACAAATGACGTTTTTAATAACATTTGAAAAGCAATATATTCATGAGAACTAGGCGAACATTTCAAAGCACTCTTTATAGAATAGTAGAAGAATAAAACGATGATGTTATTGAACTAGCGTGAAATTAAAATCAGTCAACATAACAGGCGCTTTCAATATTTCATGTGGTTATTTATTATTAACAGGCAAATAAGAAGAAAAACGCTTTCTACCATAAGCGGTCAGGGTTGATTTCAACTGCTCGATGATAAATGAAAATATAATTACATACAGTATGAGAATATTACACTACCCGATAAACGAAACGTGACATTTATATGGAAATAATGTTTATAAATATGTAATGTAGCCAGCACATTAAATAACACACCATTAGTGATGAAACAAAAATTCGGTTTTCATACAGAATTTGTCCATAAAACACGAATTTTGGTTCCAGCCGATTTTTTTCAGGAAATCATTAAAAATGTTTTTCTACAGTCTACATAGAAAGTAGTCATTTGCGCTCTCTTTTGTCAACGCAAAATGTCACTTTGCCGCTCTAGCGCGACAAAGTAGAAAAAACGCTCGCTGTCCAAATTTCTAACTATACAATGTTGAGAAATGTCACTTGTCTACATTCTTAATGGAATCGTTTAGCCAGGAACTAATGGCACTGTAGTAACACATTTAGCACCTTTACAAATATATCTGTCATATAACTGCTCTGTCGGTATATTACATAACCAAAAAATGATGATGTCTGTCTGTCTGTGTGTGTGTGTGTGTGTGTGTGTGTGTGTGTGTGTGTGTGTGCGCGCGCGCGCGCGTTTGCGTGTGTGTGTGCGTATGCGAGTGATTATAATTTCTATACTAGAATTCCAAAAATTACAATTTTTACGTATTCCTCTTTCTTATACATATGCAGGTTTGATTAGATTTTGGTTATAATTAGTCCACCGGAAGTACCCTCAATTGCTACTTTTAACAGGTTTTGTTGAAAAAACGCAGTTAAATTTGATTACATTTTATATTTCATATTCAATAGATATAGAGTTAAAGAATTATAAAGATTAAATTTCATAAATCAACCAGCTATGCGAACCATGGAAACTACTAATATATTCAGATAATTCAAATTGACAGATGTCAGTATCATTGAAAATAAAATAAATGTGGCAATGACTGAAGTTTCCAGAAAGATACAAGAGAGACGATTTCATTGATTTGAACATATCATGAGGAAATATGAAAAATATATTGGAAGAAGAATGAATAACTTAGTAATAGAAGGTAGTAGAAACTGAGGAAGATCAAATATAAGATGGATGGACTGTATTGCGAAAGACTTGAGAGAAAAAGAACTGAATGAGGACAGCACGCAAAACAGAAATAAGTGGAAGAAGAAAATTAAAAAAGCGACCCCTAACGAATGGGAAAAAAGATGAAGAAGATGTAAATGTCAAGTGCAAATTGCATAGTTGGTTTATGAAATAATTTTATTGGAAATACATCTTTTGCAAGAAATCTTATGTATGGAATTTGTACATAATACACAGGTTAGACGGAGGTAATGTGTTGGTCACATCAATTTTTTTCCTTTTCAAGGCATCATATTAGAGTCAAGGAAAAAATCGTCAATTTTTCTTTTGTACATGATTATCACGATACAAAATATAATAAGACAAACATATCTAAGAATACACAGTAACTCCTGTCAAATAATGAACCACCACTTCCCAAAATATCCCTAAATCACTTCCAGCCTTCAATCTGACACATCAACGCAACTTCTATTTTGTTTCCGTAGCAGGAATACAATCAGATAATCAATCCAACGCAGATAAGCCCACTCCGTACGTGTCCTATCCCCCAGTGAGTAAGAAAGAGACAAGGGTATAAGGGACTATAGGATCTCAGAATGCTTTGGGTGCTAAGACAAGCGAGCCTCGCGAGACCCATCTGCTAGATGAAGGCACGGGACAGGGGAAAGACGGAGCAGGTCCAGCGGAAGAGGAAAATCAGCCAAGGAAATCAGGGCCGGCCATGATGAAGATGAGGTTTGAGGAGAGATTAATATTCAGGCATCGGGTTCGTTTATTGGGGATTGGGATGTTTGCTGAAAAGATTGTCAAAGGAATGGACCTACTTATCGTGCTATTGAGATTTTTTGATTAATTAAGAGTTTCAAGGTATTTCATAAATGATTTTTAAAATAAATAAAAATTTGTTGGGGTCATCACAATACCTTCCGCCGCTATTTAATTTACTATATGTAATAAAAATACCTACATATGTAACTAGATTACTTCAGAAGATTAAAGAAATATTTATTTTTACAAGTATTAGTTCATTGTTTTATTTCAAGCCATATTCATGGCTCACTATTTTCTTTTCGACTAGGTGTATAAAAAAGTGCCCGCCATTTTACTTTTTAATAATGTAACATATGGATTATTTTACAGGATTGTAAAGGAAATTTGATGTACTTTTCAAATTTGTAAAAAATATAGTATGTTCCATTTGAAATTTCAAAGTTGATATTAATTACTAATAAACCGGAAGTGGTATCATGAATGTACATCCGTCATCAAGTAGCTTACATGTTGCTGTATAAATCATGTTGAAAGAAATTACTAACTTAATAAATAAGCGAGATATTTGCTGGGTCCATTAAAATATAACAGCCTGTATAGTCAAGAGCGTGTAACATGTAAAATTAACTTTTGTCTTAAAAATAATTTATAGCGATAAAATGAAATATTACGTCATTGATTATGAAATTTATTAATTATTAATATTCATAATGTCATTATTCATTTAATTTCAGTTTTTGACAATATGTTACTGTATATTTTCATTACCTGGTAGGACGATGAGTTTGTTAAAATTGTTATAAATTAATATGCAAAATAGTTTTGATTTTTTTATCGGAATTATTTTCATATTCATATTTTACTACGAATTTATAATTTTTTATTTAATTATATACATATTTGTTTGTATGAACTTTTTAATTAAAAATTTAATTCAGATTTTATATATTCTAATCGGAAAATATTCGATCATGATGTATTATTTACTGCAGGATGCATTAAATTTAATTCATACAACAAAAGATAAAAAAAAATAGGTATGCTTGTTTATATAAAAATATTTTACTACAAAAAATATGGGTGAGTTAATAAAATACACTTATTTTTAACGTTTTATTTTGTTAATTATAAATAAATAACAATGTATCATCCCGAATGGTTAATCATATTTAGGTAATAGGTAATGACGATATTGATACTATTCCAGTAATTAATCTATTTTGCAATATATGTACGAGTATTATCGGAAGGAAATAAAACACTCTACGCATCAGTAATCTCATAATTTTACTGGATATATAATTACTTTTATAATATTATTAATTGATTACCACAATTAATACCTTAACTGATTACAACAATTAACACCTTAATTGGTTACAAAAATTAATACCTTAATTGATTACAACAATTAATACATTAAATGATTACAAGAAAACAGCTTTAAATGTACAACGCAGAAATCATATTTAATTCAATCATAAAATGGACTTAAAACTGATTATGAAAAGGTCCTTAAAAAGCAATTTACTTTCACTATACATTTAAATAGTAGGTACTTTGTATTTCAGTCTGAGTAAATGTCAATGTTTCGCAAAAATTTTTGACGGATCACTAATTTTTTTGGCGACAAAATAGATCCACGTTCAAATTAATTTTTGATATTGATATTATTTACTGTCACATGGGGCACATCCAAAGCAGTATAAACTCTCAAAAATGTAATAATATTTAGTAATAAGTGCATACATGCGAAATATAGAACTGAGAACTGTCATTGGATAACCTCAAATTATAATACTTATATCTTCTACATTTATACGTTTTGTTTTACCTTCCGTCACCTTTAGGCAAGAAAGGTATTGTGTTTAGTCATTTTTTTAATCATTTTTACGATGATGTTTGTCTGTATATATGTGCGTGTCTGTGTGTCTGTGTGTGAAGTTTTCGGATCGCATAACTTTAATACCACGATTCCAAAAATTATACTTTTTTCGTATTCGTATGAAACAATCAAGACAAGCAGGTTGCTAAAAACATACGTGATTTCTCTATTCATACTTTGCAATCACGTGATTACATTGGAATGCCATTCTATAATACAAAATAATTTAAAACAAAAAAAATCTGTTACATATATATTTTTCTCAAATACTACGCCGCTGTTGTTAGATAAAATCTTTCGGATGCAAATGAAGAATAAACGAAGAATAGAAAAGAGCATGTACTAATTTTTTTGTTGGGGCATAATATCTTGCGAACGGATGTAAAGTAAAAGCAAGTGATTGTTGCGAGATGAGAAATCAGGTTGTACGGGCCTGGCGGGTCCAAACCCCTCGCGTCAATCCAGTATTTTATAGCACCTCGCGGGACGCGCAGCCCAGAGCGTCCCGACGGCGGCGGCCGAGGCGGCATTACCCGCGGATACGACCGAACACAGCGTCGGTATTATATTGTCAGATCGCAATTCCACTCGGAATTGAATGGAGCGCGGCGGTGGCGCACTGGGCCATCGTAAAATATTCTTTTTTTCCTTCTCGTAAACCCAGGCCCAACACCAGCGACGCCTTCGATCTAGGATACCAAGGAAAAATGAATTTAATGAAGATTGGATATGAGAGATAAAATGTAGGGCTAAATATGTACAACACTTTATCAAATTGTTACCCTACAGCTCAGCAATCGTACAGCTCTGATTAAATTAATTATTATCAAACCAAATCATATGCAGTTCACGCTAGAATTATTAAAAAATGGTATATTGTTATTTTATTTTTTATGTGTGTGTGTGTGTGTGTGTGTATGTTGGTGTGTGTGTGCCTGTGTGGATCCCCTCTACGCTCTAACTCAAATACTATCATTCAGAAAGTTTTGAAACCATGCATTTCTACCTTATTCTAATATGGAAAGAAGCCATTAGATTTTGGTGCCAATCGGATAACCAGAAATGACAGTTTACTTGAAGCTCAAGATAGTTTTTCTTCAAAAACTACCCTTAAATGTAGGTTTTCGCAATTTGTTATTATATTAATTAAAGATTATTCCATTTTCTACAAGTTTGCTTTTATACATTTTCTATATGTTTTAAGGATAAATTTATAAGTAATATAAAAAATATATCTCGGAGCTTATGCATTAAACACATCTCCAATGGTTACATAGTTCAGCTCAAATGTATGTAACTGACAGATAAATGTCACTGTCAAAAAAATAATCATTTCAAATTAATAATTGTAACGTTTTAAAAGGAAAATTGTAAATAGAACAATAGTTGTATGGAATCGAACTTAATATATATAATTTCTAGCATTAGTAAATATGCAGGTATGTATTTAAATAAAGAAATAAATAATTATATTATCACGGCATATTTTCTATTGCTGCGTGTGCTAATCTGATTTATACACACATTTCGGTAATGATGACATATTTGTATTGTGCGGGCGTTTACCACAAGGGTTAATTTTATGCCATTTAAAATTCGAATTATTTGACGTTGATCGGGATCGAATCGGATTCCCCAGATTCGCGACAAGGAACGCGGCAACTAGACCCCATAGGTAAATGGCGGGAGGTATTGTTTTGGTCACAAAAGATTTTTTATATCTATAATTCCAGCCTGATCCACAAAATTGTTGTATTTCTAAATTCTTATTGATAAGGATCACACGTTAAAGACACATAAACATTTATGTTCTAAACGGATTTGAAACCAGGACATTCGGCTCAAGAAACGGACACGCACAACTACTTTATCTTCGTAATATATATTAAAATATTCCTGTTTCTTTTAAACTTCAACGCCGTCTGCGATCCCGAATGAAAAGTAAATATGAATTTAATGAAGATTGGATATTTAAGAAATTAAAACGAGCTGTTTTGTGCTGAAGTAATCCTCCCGCGAATTTAACTAATTGCGGTTCTTTCACACTAAACATCAGTCCCAATTTAGATTTAGGTCACCTTTGTGAATAACTCACCTGATTGTTTCGATATTTCGGACAAAATAAATCTCTTTCTCTTCCAACAACTAATTATTTCGGAGTTTCTTTCCTTGTTCTTGACGTCGGATTAATTTAGAAGCTGTTGCTGGCACGGGATAGAGCCAGACTACATACTATGCTCTGACCTGGAATAACTTGGTTCGTATCCATATCAAACAGTTAATCACAGACGGATAAAATAAAGTTACCAATTGCACGATTAAATATATCGTTCTTAAACTTTTCCACCGCATGGTCAGACGTAATTGGTAATTTCCTGAGGACCCAATGATAAATCGAAAAATTATGCAGCTTTTCACACGAATTAAATGATATTATCATTTAAACTCTACTAGTATACAGGGTGTTTCAGGATTAGTGTAACAAACTTTAACAGCTTATTCCTGAGGTCATTTTGAGCCAAAAATGTCATATGAAAATAGGTCCTATTCCTTCTAGTTACCAAAATACAAGAGATTAAAGTTCTATAAATAACACGAAATTTTCTAATTTTTGTAATCAAGGTACTTTCGGAAAACAATAGTTATTATTGAAAAGTCATACCTTATTTGTATTAATTAATTTTATTTATTAATATTAACGCATACGATTTGGACAACAAAACATACGATGACACAATTATTAAATAGACAAATAAATAAATCCTAAACACAGAACAACATGGAATAGGTTAACACAATATGAAATAAGATAACAAATTTAAAAAAAACATTACAGCAAGTGCTCAAAATGCGCGCCTTGAACTCGTATGCATGCTTGACATCGGCGAATCATAGAATCATATACACGATAAATTACATTTTGATCGTTACGAATGGCAGCAGATGCATTCATAATTCGTTCAAGTAACTGTTCACGCGTGTTTATTTGTACCCTATAAACTTCTTGTATCAGGTGTCCCCATAGATAGAAATCAAGAGGATTTAAGTCTGAAGATCTTGCAGGCCAAAATTTTGGACCTCCACGTCCAATCCACCTATTGGGAATGTTTTGGTTTAACCACTCAGTTACTTGTCTACCATAGTGAGGAGGAGCACCATCATGCTGGTACCACATCTGTTGTCGTACAAGAAGTGGAACATCTTCTATTAGTTCATGTAGTCTGTTTTCCAGAAAGTTTCTGTAGCCATCAGCTGTTAATCGGTCAATTAAAACTTCAATTTCTAGTAAACTAGTATTGAAAATTCCTGCCCAGACATTTATGCTAAATCTTTGCTGAAAACGGGACTGAACAATCGCATGTGGATTTTCAATACTCCATAAATGGTAATTATGGAAATTGTTTACTCCATCTCTCGTGAATTGGACTTCATCAGAAAATAACACTCTAGAAATAAAGTCAGGATCATTTAAATAATAACTCTTGTTTTCTGAAAGTACCTTGATTACAAAAATTAGAAAATTTCGTGTTATTCATAGAACTTCAACCTCTTGTATTTTGGTAACTAGAAGGAATAGGACCTATGTTCATATGACATTTTTGGCTCAAAATGACCTCAGGAATAAGCTGTTAAAGTTTGTTACACTAGTCCTGAAGCACCCTGTATACAGGGTGTCCCTTAACTTCGAGCAAAAACTTTAAGGGCATATAGTACTGCCCAAAATGAATAAAAAAGCTTCATCAACATTTTTCTCAATTTCTTATAGTTACGTAGTTATATGAAAATTAAATATTGACCAAGGTCGCCACAACATTTCACTTTTGATTTTTATAAAATAACAAAAGGCCATCTAAGATTACCTCTCAAAGGTAAACAAAAAGTCTCAATTAATCAAAGTCGTAATTCTTATAGTTTTTGAGATAGCAAAGGTAAATCTCGTAAAAACTCATTTTTCACTGCGTTATATCTGGGAAACTATTAAAGATCGGACACATTTTGACTAAGCTTTTTTTACTCATTTTGATCAGTATTATATGCCCTTAAAGTTTGTGCACCAAGTTAAGGGACACCCTGTATACAAGGTGTTCAATTTAAGTGTTTCACTATTGCTATCTCGAGAACCGTAAGAGATACGAAGTCGGTTAAATTAGAAAAAAATTTCATATTATAAGACTATTAAAATGTGCATTACAAAAATTATTTTCAACCAGTGGTTTTCAAAATACAGAATTCAAGTTTTTAATTTTAAATGAGAACCTACTTTTTTATTCGCCTATTCGATTCAGCATTTTTTTCTGAATACAACGATATAAAATGTTTATACTTTTACATAACGAAAAAAACGAGAAAAATGCAAAAGAAAAATTATTATTTTCATATTTATTTCTACATGCAATCGGAGTGCCATGTGATATTTGAGCCTTGATCCTACAAGAGTAGTAGCGTCATTGATGATGTATATTTAGGACTCTATCTGATTTATCTTTATTCAATACTCTAGTTAATTGCTTCGATAATTCTAACAAAATAAATCTCATTGTTCTCTGACAACTAATTATTTTGGTCTTTCTTTTCGAGTTCTAGACGTTGGTTTAATTTATAAGTTGGCTGTTGCTTTAGGTTAAGAGTTAAGACTGGCTGGGTAGTAGTGCAGACTTGGATTACATTGAGCTCATCTTGATTTTAAGCGTAAAGGATAACAAACTAATAGCTCTTTAGTAAGATCAACCAGATTAAATTCACTCAAAGTTGCCAAAACTAAAACAAGGAAATATTATCGAAGTCTTTGGTTATCTAAAACTTTACAAATTATTTGGGGACTGCTTGACGGATATGCTCGTTATTTACATAAACTTACTTGTGGCAGGTGAGAACTATTTATGCATCTTGCTCCCCATATTTTAAGTTATGTTTTTACCTCTCGTTAATAGAGGTATTGGATTCATACTAAAAATCGCATATTCTAGTAAAACATTTTTACGATGATGTCCGTGTGTGTATGTGTGTGTATGGATGTTGGATATACGGTTTATAAAATAATATAAGACTTGAGACATGTTTAACTACGGATTCCTCGATCTAACCTTAATGGGAAGAGCTGTTAAGGTTTTGGTAACAATTGGACAACCGGAAGTGGTAGTTTCTAAAATAAATTCTTCTAAATATTTTTTTTTAATTTATGTTAATTTTGTCTTAATTACCTTTCGTCACCTTCAGGTAAGGAAGGTATTGTGTTTGGTCAAAAAATTCAGTGATGAGTTTTTTGTGAATAAGTACGTTTTAGGGTCCATATAATACGATTTTACCATTTTTACCATGATGTCTATATGCATGTGTGTGTGTGTGTGTGTGTGTGTGTGTGTGTGTGTGTTACGAAAGTTTCGGCTCGCATAAATACCAAAAATTATAATTTTTTGGTATTCCTCAAGTTTACATCCAAGAAAAGAGGTGATTAGATTTTGGTTATAATTGGGCAACCGGAAGTACACTCATTTGAAGAATTAGACAGTTTTTCTTGAAAAAACTTTGTTAAATATTATTAAACTTAAAGAATATAATTATATTATTCTTTATACAATTTGATTGTATTTTATACTTCATATTCAACAGATATAGAGTTAAAGAATTGTAAGGATATTAAATTTCATAAATCAGCCAGCTATGCTAACCACGAAAATTGCTAATATATTCAGATAACTCAAATTGCCAGATGTCAGTATCAATGAAAAGTAAATGTGGCAGAAATGAGGATGTTGGGGAAGACAAGGAAAGATACGGTAAGGAATGAAAGAATAAGGGAAATAACTCTAGTGTTAGAAGTTTCTGGAATTATACAAGAGAGACGATTACATTGGTTTGAACATGTCATGAGGAGAGATTGGAATAAGACTGAATAGCTTAGAAGGTTCAAGAAACAAAATAAGATGGAAGGACTGTATTGCGAAAGACAAAATAAAAATGAGTGGAAGAAGAAAATAAAAAATAGCGACCCCTCACAAATGGGAAAAACTAAAGAAGAATAAGATGTCATTGTCAAGTGCAATTTGCATAGTTTGTTTATGAAATAATTTTACTGGAAATATAGGATCATTTGCAAAAAGATTTATGTATAGGACGCATGCAGTGACGTGGCATGCAGATATGGGGGCTCGTGTCAAAATGACAGCTATTAATTAAATCCATAAATTGGAATTCAGTTGCCGAGAAAAGGAATCATAAAATACCAAAAAACGAAATTTTTGAATGGAAAATTTATCAGTTATGGACATAATTAATAGCTGTCATTTTGATACGGGCCCCCATATCTGATTGCAAGGTCAAAAAAGTCACGTGACTGCTCGCGCCGTATGGAATTTGTACATAATACACAGGATTGACGGAAGGTAATGTGCTGGACACATCAGATTTTTTTGTATATAATTTGTTTTCAGCACTATTACATAAAGTAAATTAAACATTTTTAAATTTTGGTAACCATCATTTTATTCTGAAATATCCTTTTTAGGGAACTATTTTTACCTCTCGCTACCCTTGGCAAGGGAGGTATAGGGATCGTGCTAAAAATCGCATATCGAGATTTTGTTAAATGACCACGTTTTAAAGTCCCTACAATCCAATTTTAACATTTTCACGATGATGTCTGTAGGTATGTGTGTATGTGTGTGTGTGATCCTGTTTACGCTCTAACTCAAATACTATCATTCAGAAAGTTTTGAAACCATGTATTTCTACCTTATTCTAATATGGAAATATTTGATTAGATTTTGGTGAAAATCAGATAACCGGATATGGCAGTTTGCTTGAAGCTCAAGATAGTTTTTCTTCAAAAAATACCTTTAAATGTAATTTTTTCTCAATTTGTTATTATAAAAATTAAAGATTATTCCATTTTCTACAAGTTTGCTTTAATACTTTTTCTATATATTGTATGGATAAATTTATAAAGTAATATACAAATTATATACATAGGTAAATGGCGGAAGGTACTGTGTTGGTCACATCCGATTTTTATTTTACATTTTACTGATAAATTAAAGTTTACGAATAATTTTGTGAGCCAGTCTACATCAAAATTCAACTACGAGTATATCTGTGGTAAGTATGAAAATAATTTATCAGTAGTGTGAATGGTTGAAGCACGTAATAATTATCGTATGACATATTCGTGCCTGGAATCCTGACGTGGATGTTTGCTGGACGCGAGCAGATGACAAGCTGCTGTGCCGAGATATCGCATGAGTATTATCTGTCGTACTTTACATTTCAGCGCCGGTGTGTACGTGACTGAATTGATGCGTTTTGTAATGTTTCTATCGACTGACAGGCTTGGTGGGATCAATACGGCACGCTTTCAAAAGTTACACTGCGGGATTGGTCCTTAAAAATGTTACAGCTTAAAATGTAAAAATTTATATCAGGTTTTATATTTTAGTAGACACAACATAGAAGATATATTTTTGAGAATATAATTCCTTAGTCACGTGACATGTTTTCCGCCAATCAACATTCAGAATCTCCCTAGCTACGCGTTTATCATAGCGATGATAAAAAACAAGGATATTATCACCGTATTTATAGCCGTTACTAAGGGATTTGTTTTCTTTATTTATGACATTGACAGTTAATTTTGAGTATAAAAATAAATAATAACAATAATTCAAACTCCGAAATATTAAATAAAACTCGTAAGTACCATGTTTTAATACAATATGAATATGTATATCAAAAGATAGGTTAGGTTAGATTGCAAAAATTCATTATATTCTCTCATTAAATATAAGCTCGTGATATGATTAATAATCGAAGATATTGCTCGTGAAACCAAAGCAGCACATTTCAACTCGTCCTTCGGACTCGTGAAATCTGCAGCTCGGTTTCACTCGAGAATATCATCGATGATAATCATATTACTTGTTATATTACGTATGTAGATATATTTATATTATGTCAATCTTTTATAGATTATTTTAGAGAAAAATACTTCTAATAAAAGATGCGTGCAATTAATTTTTCTATAACTATTACTGGAAGTATTTTTCTCTAAAATGATCAATAAACGATTGAAAGAGATAAATCAATGCTAATCAAATACCTAATCACAATTAATCACTTGTGCATACTAACGGTCATTATGTTCAACTCGGTACTAAACACAGATTTACGGCTTCGCTTCGGTAATGAAACGGCAGCCACTGCTCTAAATCTGGTATTTTAGTGCCTAGTTAAACAAAAACTATTTAAGAAAAGTGTCAAGAGAACAATTTTATGAACATTGAAAATAATATATTATGTTATTAAGAGTAGAAAGGAAACGTATTTCAAAGAAAACTGGAGATTTTTAAATAGTATATTATGTTATTCGGAGTAGAAAGTGGTCTTTTTGTGTTGAGCCCAGCTATTGCGGCCGAGGCGTTAGCCGAGGCCAGGCAAGCTGGGTAAAACACAAAATGGACGTTCTGCTCCGAGTAACATATACTATTTTTTCTTCAAGTCTTTCAAAGAAAATTGGGGATTTTTTTTATATTTTTCTGGAATTGTTTTAATTGTAGTTTGCCATAGTTGGCTGTGTACATTACAAAACATAAACGATACAACTGTCAAAAAACAATATTCAATATGGTCTGTGTTGTTATGACGACTGCTGCTGTCAGCGGTTAACTAAGAAGCTAACATTTTTTTACTAGTACAATAATAAACAACATTGTTGTACTAGTAATAAAATGAATATCTTCTATAGTGTCTGTACAGTAGCATAATATGAATATTATTGTACACTTGAAGAAAAAATATTTTTTTACCTTCCGTCACCTTTAGGTAAGGAAGGTATTATCTTTGGTAAAAAAATCAATGAGTTTTTAGTGAATAAGCATGTTTTAGGGTCCCTATAATACGATTTTACCATTTTTACGATGATGTCTGTATGTATGTATGTATGTATGTATGTATGTATGTATGTATGTATGTATGTATGTATGTGTGTCTGTGTGTGTGTGTGTGTGTGTGTGTGTGTGTGTGTGTGTGTGTGTGTGTGTGTGTGTGTGTGTGTATGACGAAAGATTCGGATCGCATAACTTCAATACCACGATTCCAAAAATTATAATTTTTTCGTATTCCTCAAGTTTGCATCCAGAAGAACAACTGATTAGATTTTGGTTATAATTGGTGAACCAGAAGTAGCCTTATTTGATTTAACAGTTTTATTGACATTTAACCTAATTAGTTCGATGGTTTGGGCTACTCTACTACTCGTTTTCTCAAAAAATAATAAATAATGACAATTTTAACAGTTACCTATATCGTAAAAAGCTATTTAAATTATCTGAAAATCTCCCTTGTAGTGAATTCTCAATATGTTAGAGTATGAGTATGCATAAAATATTGTTCGGTAAACACTTTTAGTAGTGGCTCAATATCTAGTCCACTTATTTAGAAGAAGATTGATCACACTTACTGACAAAATTGGATAAAAATCCACTATAATCTATATTTTAAAGTGCTGTTCACTATCTCTCTGTTTATAGAACAGACCAGACCTGTAAGGTATATACAAGGTGTTTCCTTTAAAACATCCAGCGCTTTCTTGAGCGAACTACTGGTTTTAGAGAAAAATGTTTTACACAAAAAATGATCAAGATTAAGAAGCTAATTTATCAGTAATGTTATCAGTTTGCTCAAAAAAGCGCTGGTTGTTTTAAAGAAGACACCCTGTAGGTACAGGTATACGAGTCGTTGCCCCTTTCTACCCCGAAGAAGGGCACACAACTGCCGCGGTTAATTTATACGTACCAGGGATATATATCGTTTGCAAGTCCAGCATTAGCAGAACTGTCACGTGTAATTAGTTAAAAGCAAGTTTAAATTTTACGGAAATTGAACACGCTTCCACTTTTTACAGAACAATAGCCATCAATTTTACGAACGGAAATAAATTTGTCTATGCATCGGTAAACAATTTATTTCAATAAAGCACTAAACATCCTGCATGGCTATCGTACAGTGCAAATGATAATTAATTGGAGGCCAGAAAAGATCACAAATGAATTTATTATGAGGGGTGAAAGCAAAGTTTTAGAAAATGTGTTTTACCTATATATAAAATAACAATATCATTATAGCTTATTCTTATTAACCATGAATTATATTATAAATAATATTTGTAAAATAATTGTAATTATTGTAAAACCAAATATGTGAAAAATAAAATACTGACACTTTGTGTATTTATTGTAATGATGCATTTCTTTGTTGTAATCAAGCATTTCTTTGATATAATCAAACCCCCTTTGAATGCCGGTCGAACTATTATTATTTAAATAAATTTATAAATGATTAAATTTATATACTGTGACGTGCGCCCCGGAGAGAAAAGTATACGTACGCCGCTGAAAGAATGTACTAGAGCGATGACGTAATCCCGGAATTTCCCAGATGTTGAAATACCCGCGACGCGCCGGCTAGAGGTTAATTACGCCGTGACCTCATTCTTTTGTATACAGGTCATTGTCGCTTCGAAGGCTTCTAGAATGATATGCGCTGTATAAATACCGGCCGAAAAAAAGCGGAGAGATAGTCTCTGATATATATAAGAAACGAGCAATGAACTTGGTGATATAAATATACAGTTTACCAGTTGTTAACATAAAAAAATCTGATGTGGCCAGCACATAACCTCTCGCCGTATATTTTACCTGGCTGTATGCATAAAGCAAAGAATATTTTTATAAATACAAATAATATATTCATATAAATCTATGACGTATAAACTTCTTTATTATTCAATAATAGCATGTCTCAACATGAAGATATTTTACCATAAATTATGTTACAATAAATTACAAAGTAGAGTTTACCATATATAAATATTAGGCTGGTAACAGCAATTTTCAATTCGAACAACTTTGTTTACTTTCTCTTCATATTCTTCTAGTAAAAACATTAATTTTGGGCGGTCTAAAATGTATATATCTGGATTGTGCATCTATTCTTATATATCTTCTTTTACATTTTATTTTTTCATACTTGTTATATCTAAATAACCTTAATTCCCTTTAATAAAGTGACGGATAGATTGCACTCCGATTATTCTTATATCGATGTGTAATTTTGTCAATATTTACAACTTACTTGAGAAGAATTTGATAACTTTTTCGCAATTCAAAGTTACTCTAGTCTACAGTACTGGTGTACATTGTCCCATAATGTTTGAAACAAATTTAAGTCCTTCAACCTAGACTTGTCATCTCTATAATAGTCACAGATCAAGAATTAAGGGATTCTCCAAATACATTTTTCTTTCATTACTCATTATTTCTGACACTGACATTTATCTGTCAGTTACAAATAATTTAAATTTGCAACTATTTTTCATGGCATCCTTTCAGTTGTAAAATTAATTACAACATTATTTTATATATTATATTCCTTTTATCTCTAAATCTATAAAATATGTATAAAAATATTTAAATGTATCAGAAAGAGAATTTATTTTTCTTTAATATTATCAAGAAAAATTTTCAAAAAATAATATTTAGAAGATTTTTTTTCAAGAATCTTCTACTTCCGGTTGTCCAATTGTTACCAAAACCTTTTCAGATCTTCCCATGAATGTCTGATTGGGAAATACGTTGTTAAACAAATTTTAAGTCTTATAGTTTTTGAGTAACCGTCCTTCCAACATCCCACACACACACACACACATCCACACACACACACACACACAGACATCATCGTAAAAATGTTAAAATCGGATTGTAGGGACCTTAAAACGTGCTTATTCAATAAAATCTGGATAGGCGATTTTTAGCATGAATCCAATACCTCTCTTAGCGAGAGGTAAAAATTAATTATCGTTTAATAAACGTATTCTTTTAGTTAATAATATTTGTCTATGTTTTACACTTCACCCATATAAATAAAAACGTTACAATACTTTACTTACCGTTCAGTGAATGGTAAGTAAATCACTCCTAGCAACCAGTAAACATAACTTACTGTCGTGGAAACAGGCATGGTAAGTGGAAAATGCCAATTAGTAAATCAAATATTAACACACACTCATGACAAATGGTTTTCAAAAATTGATATTGTCGACAATTAGAAGTTAATTAATTATTGTTAGTAACTGGTAACAATGTAGATAATTTGTTTCCAGGCATTTATTTTTGCTTTTCTCATGAAATGTGTAATTATACCTTAATTAATAATGTCATACCTGAGATATAGACCACCTGTTTTTGCTAATGTTTCATTGTGTTGATATGTAGGTAATCTTCGATCTTTTAAAAAGGATTCATAAATAGTTCATTATTTTAGCTATTCACACTTAAATAACAAAATTAAAAAAAGTAGATTAACTAGATCAACTTTAAAAGTAAAAAAATCTTTTCAAACTAATAAATCTGTAACAAAATTTTGAAGGGTGAAATTTGATATCTGTCCCTGCGTAGCCTAGTCAACCAGATATGTAATGACAGGTTTATGTGTTTAGCTACGTAGATGTTTCTAGTTTTATGATCACCTCCCTTGAAGATAATATTTTTACCTTCCGTCACCTTTAGGTAAAGAAGCTATTGTCTTTTATCAAAAAAATCGATAGTGAGTATCTAATGAATAAGCATGTTTTGAGGTTCCTAGAAACCTGTGCATCTGTGTGTGTATGTGACGATCGTTTCGGATCGCATAACTCCAATACCACGATTCCAAAAATTATATTTTTTTCGTATTCTTCAAGTTTATCCATATGCAGACGTAATTAGATTTTGGTTATAATTGGTCCACCGGAAGTAGCCTCATTTACAACTTTTAGCGGTTTTTCTTGAAAAAAACCATTAAATATCATTTATTGACATTTAATGTTAATAATTTTTAGAGAATATATTTTTCTTTATACAATTTGATTGCATTTTATACTTCATATTCAATAGATGTGGAGTTCAAAAATTATAGATTATCAGCCAGCTATGCTAACCATTGAAACTGCTAATATATTCAGATAATTCAAGTTGACAGATGTCAGTATCAATGAAAAAAAAGTATGTGGCAGAGATGAGGATATTGAGATAGATGTTGGGGAGATACGGAAAAATAGGGCAAAGAATTAAAGGATAAGGGAAATGGGTTTGAACATATCACGAGGAGAGATGAAAAACATTTTGGAAAAAAATTAACAGCTTAGTAGTAGAAGGTAGAAGAAACAGAGAATGACCAAAGATGAGATAGAAGGACTGTATTGCGGAAGACTTGAGAGAAAAGGAACTGAATGAAGACGGCACACAAAACAGAATCAAGTGGAAGAAGAAAATAAAAAATAGCGACACCTAACGAATGGGGAAAGTTAAAGAAGTAGAAGATGTCTGCGTCAAGTGCAATTAGCATAGTTTTTTTATGAAATAATTTTACCGGAAATATAAGATCTTTTGAAAGAAAATTTGTGAATGTCAGCATCAATGATACGAAAATAAATGTGGCAGAGTTGAGGATGTTGAGATAGATGTTGGGAGAGACACGGAAAGATAGGGAAAGGAATTAAAAGATAAAAGAAAAGATCCGCGTGATAGAAGTTTTTTAAAGTTATAAGACAGACGATTACATTGGTTTGGACATATCATGAGGAGAGATGAAGAATATATTGGAAAAAGAATGAATACATTAGTAGTAGAAGGTAGAAGAAACAGAGGAAATGAGAACGACACGCAAAACAAATGGGGAAAGCTAAAGAAGAAAATGATGCCGTGTCAAGTGTAATTTGTACAGTTTGTTTATGAAATAATTTTACTGAAAATTTAGAATCTTTTTCAAGAAAATTTATGTATGGAATTTGTACATAATACACAGGATTGACGGAAGGTATTGTGCAGGCCACATCAGATTTTTTTTAAGTAAACATATTTTTATTGGTAGAGAGATAGGATTTCATATTACTTAAACTTTCCCTAATTTATGTTTTTTACTTCCTTGTACGTAAGTAAAGGAAGTATTGTAATCGCGAAAAATTTCGGTTTTCAGATTTCAGCGGAAATATCCATTTTGATCATCCCTGAATCCATTTTGACTAATTTCGTCGTGACGTGTCTGTACGTACGTATCTCGCATAACTCAAAAACGGTAATCATATTCATATCATAGTCATATTCATTGTTGTAATCCAATATTTCTTTGTTGTAATCAAAACTCTCTTTAAAAAGAACCGGGTTAGATTATGGTCGCTATATATCTTACTGTTTTGAAGTTAAATTAATATTTTGTAATTTATTTATTAAAAAAATATGTATAGTTTAATAATCGTACAAAGAAGTCGTGTGGTGTCCACATCAGATTTTTTAAGACAGTATAAATAACACACATATCTGTCAGAAACGATGTAACCGTATGTGTTGCGAAAAACTGGTAACCGTACTAAGATTAATTATACAAAATTTCTCAAGTATTGGAGATATGAATACTCAGTAAAGGCTATTATGCCCCATCATCATCATTGAGCGCGCTGCATGTACATCATATGCAACGCAACTATATGTAACCTCCACTAAGCGATCCTTAAAGTAGTTTAGGATAGAATATTCATGTTTTATCTCCCTGTATGAATATTCTATTCCATGTAAAATGAAATTAGAAAGTAAGCACTTCGTTAATCAAATTAGTTGCACCAGGAAATTAGTCTGGTATTAAAGAGTTTTTGGTAGTGAATTCTAGCGTGTAGTCAAGTCAGGTCAGTTTAAAACTAATTATCTCCCCGATTTGGGAATCGTTCGTTGCTCATCCAGCAAGTTCATTAAAGCATAACCGATAGGTGCGGCGTGCTGCAGCCATTGTCTATTGACGCCGATAAGTTTTACAGCGTAATCAATACAGCGGCGTCTCGTGCTCGTGTGTGGATGGGGCCAGGGCTGCCCTGCTCTGCCCTGCTCTGCTCTGCTCATTGATGCATGCTAACACACTCCGGCGACCCGGGCTCCAAGGCTCTGGACTCAACTTCACCGGAGTCGCCCGGAATACCAACCAACTATGGAGATCATCAAACTAGCGGATTATTAGGTGTTGGGGATCTTCAACTAGTTAACTTACGTACACTTTGCCAACAGATTGAAAGTGCAAAGGATTATGGATACTTATGAAAGAATCTTTTATGTTACATTTGAGTGTTATATTGGATAAATTAATTTCATTAAATTCAATGAAACCAAAGTAAAACATTATAAATGTATACTTTGTATATATAAGAAACGGGTTCGAATCCAATTGATAAAAACTACAAATAACTAAAAATAACTATTTTCAATTTTTTTATATATATATATTTGTAAGTAGGCTTGTTAAAGTTTGTTTTTAGGGTAAAAAATGTTAAAAAGTAACAGACCATTGTTACTGGAACAACAGGCATTTTTGACAATTGCCAAAAAATATTAGAATACAAATTTAAATGAAAAAATCTGATGTGACCAGGATATTGCCTTCTGTCAATCCTATGTATTATATACAAATTCCATACACAAACTTTCTTGCAAAAGATCCTATATTTCCGGTCAAAATATTTCATAAACAAACTATGAATGTTGCACTTGACACTGACATCTTCTTCTTTAGCTTTTCCCGTTTGTTAAGGGTCGCTATTTTTTTTTCTTCTTCCACTCTTTTCTGTTTTGTGTGTCGTCCACATTCAGTTCCTTTTCCGCAATACAGTCCTTCCATCTCATCGTTGGTCTTCCTCTGTTTCTTCTACCTTCTACTATTAAGCTGTTTATTCTTCTTCCAATATATATTTCATCTCTCGTCATGACATGTTCAAACCAATGTAATCGTCTCTCTTGCATCTTTTTAGAAACATGTTACATTTGTCAATTTGAATTATCTGAAAATATTAGCTGTTTCCATGGTTAGCATAGCTGGCTGATTTATGAAATTTAATGCCGTTATAATTCTCTAACTCTATATCTATTGAATATCAACTATAAAATGCAATCAAATCGTATAGAGAATAATATATTATTTAAGTTATAATAACGTTAATTGTCAACAAATGATATTTAACTGCGTTTTTTCAAGAAAAACTGTTAAAATCTTCCAGTTATCCAATTATAACCAAAATCTAATCACCTCTTCTTCTGGATGAAAACTTGAGGAATACGAAAAAAATATAATTTTTGGAATCGTGGTGAAGTCATGCGATCTGAAACTTTCCTCACACACACACACACATACATACACACACACGAATATACATACATACATACAGACAACATCGCAAAAATAGTAAAATCGTATTAAATGGACCCTATAACCTGCTTTACACTAAAACTCATCATTGAATTTTTTGACCAAAGACAATACCTTACTTACCTGAAGGTGACGCAAGGTAAAAATGAATGATAAGGTAGTGTACATACAATAAATAATGAAATAAATAGTGTAATTTATTTGTATTGATCATTATTATTTATACTGTCCTAAATTATGAAGATAATTTAAAGTTATTACACTTAAAAGTTCTTTGTATTAATAATAATAACTGCAAACAACTACAAATAATAAAAAAGTTTAGTTTAACATTCTGGATATTAAATTTCTGTCTTAAATATTTTATGTACACATAAGCATAAACATGCAAGAAAAGACCGTCATATTAAGAAAATAACATGAATTACTGAAAATAAATAACCAGTTATCAAAACTAATATACAAAACAAATGTTTATTGATCGGAAAATAAGAATTCATTAATTTTGAATAAAACATGCAAACTCATGAAAAATATTTTGAAAATACATAGTTGAGAAGTCAGTTCGTAGCTTGAAAAGGAAAAAGTTAGGAAAACTCAAAGTCTTCGTATAAAAGGTAATGACAGATCAATTTATCAAGTTTTTAAAGAGTTCTTGTGTACGATCACCTTTCAGCGGGGATCTCGCTGTCGCTTCTCATTTCAGCGCTTACTACTTCATATTTGATCTTCGAGGGAGGAAACTTCTGTAATTGTTGAAGGATAGAGACCATATTTACTTTGTATTCGCTCGGTTTTATATACTTGCCACTTAAAATGGAAAATAAAAATTATGCTCAAGGCTGGCTCCTTCATTTAACTTCGTTATTGACTTCAGACTATTCTTATGTATTCCAAATACAAGGACAAGCTTTTTAAATAATTTTTCTTGGTTTTCTCGAAAATAACTTCTTCATTATAAACTACTTTTATTTGATTAGACTCAAGACAAATTGAGTTACAAATTCATTATACGAGGATGGATTGAAAAGTTGACATAATATACAGGGTGCGGCAAAATGATCTGACGGTTTTCGCCCCCGTACTGTTGATCGAGTAGGTGGTGGGGGGTGTTGGGGATAGGCACATTTCAGAGCCCACATGTGGACATTTTTAATAGCCATGGAGCAGTGGTCGGCTGAACACCGTCCGTTTGTTGTCGAGGCGTTTTTTAAAAATGGCGATTCTTGCGTTGCTGTTCAGCGGCAGTTCCGTAGGCGTTTTAATGTGGGTCCAGGAGGAAGAGAACCGAAAAAAATTAGAACCGGGTACCCGGTTTCACTACAGCACTAGTTGGGACTCTTCCTCTTGGACCCACATTAAAACGCCTACGGAACTGCCGCTGAACAGCAACGCAGGAATCGCCACTTTTAAAAAACGCCTCGATAACAAACACACGGTGTTCAGCCGACCACTGCTCCATGGCTATTAAAAATGTCCACATGTGGGCTCTGAAATGTGTGTGGATTATTTTCCTCGCCAAGTATATTACATAAAATAAAATACAAAGTTACGTCTAGTTCCACTAGTTTACGAACATCTGTGTCAACTTTCATGGCGCCATCGTCAAAAGTCGGCCAGCACTACAAGTAACCACAGACGCGTTTCGCACTTATTGGTGCTCATCAGCGTGGTGTAACCTGCGGTTTCTGTCCGGTCCATTGTGAGTAAACTCCTGGAGCAGAGACAATGACTCGTTGTGCTGGCGGTGATCTTATGATCATCTATAATGGTAAAAGGCCTGTAGAGGTATGTTAGTACCATCAGAGCCCTCTATCGCGAAATATTTTGACTACCGTCAAACTGCAACTGCTCCAGGGGTCAACTCATTGTGAACGAGACAGAGACCACAGGTTACACCACACTGATGAGCACCAATAAGTGCGAAACGCGTCTGTGGTTACTTGTTGTGCTGGCCTACTTCTGACGATGGCTTCATGAAAGTTGACTCAAATGTTCAGTGTAACTAGTGCAACCAGGCGTAACTTTGTAATTTATTTTGTGTATTTGTTTCACAGAGAAATTCGCAATTTGCTTTTTGCAGTTTAACGCTGGATGAGGCAGGTTATTGAATATTTTTGTTTTATGCAATTTGAGAAGGAAGTTTGATTATTTTTATGAAGTCTTCAGGTAGTGATTATTTATATAGCTTAGACGAGAGTGTCCAGGGTTTGTCATTGTCATCGATAAGAAAAGTTCTACAACAGACATTAATATTTTTCCTCAAATAACTTCTATAGACATTTATAATTATTTGATTTTAAAAAAAGTGCCTACACTCAAATAGAATTTCGAGCATATAAAAGCTTAATTGCGTACAAGTTCTTCAAATGTGGATGGGTTAAAGAAATTCAAACAAAAACATATGGAACTAACGTTCTTGTTATGAAAAACGTAAAAAAAATATGATTTAACTTTTTTAATAATTATATCTAAAAATCTGATGTGGCCAGCACAATACCTTCGGTCAATCCTGTGTATTATGTACAAAATCCATACATAAATTTTCTTGCTAAAGATTCTAAATTTTTGGTATTATGTGATTCCCTTTCTCGGCAACTGAATTCCATACTCCTGATAACAAACAAATAATAATAAGAAATTATGATATTTTGAATGAAAAATTGTTAGTTACGGACATAATTAATTGCTGTCATTTTGACATGGGTCCCCATATCTGCTTACCAAAGTCAGCAAAGTGATGTCAATACACGCGCCCTATACATAAATTTTCTTGCAAAAGATCCTATATTCCCAGTAAAGTTATTTCATAAACAAACTATGCAAATTGCACTTGACACTGATATCGTCTTCTTTAGTTTTTCCCCCAGTCGCTATTTTTTATTTTCTTCTTCCACTCATTTTTGTTTTGCGTGTCGTCCTCATTCAGTTCCTTTTCTCTCAAGTCTTCTACAATACAGTCTTTTCATCTTATATTTGGTCTTCCTATGTTTCTTCCACCTTCTATTAATATATTCATCTCTCCTCATGACATGTTCAAACCAATGTAATCGTCTCTCTTATATCTAGAAACTTCTAACACTAGAGTTACTTCCCTTATTCTTTCATTGATTTAAATGTATTGATACTGACATCTGTCAATTTGAATTACCTGAATATATTAGCAGTTTCCATGGTTAAGTTAGCATAGCTGGCTGAATTATGAAATGTATGTGAAATTTATTATTTGTATTCTTCTTTAACTCTATATCTGTTGAATAACAAATATAAAATGCAATCAAATCGTAAAGATAATAATATATTCTTTAAGTTATAATAACATTTAACTGAGTTTTTCAAGAAAAACTCTTAAAATCTTCAAATGCGGGTACTTCCGGTTGACCAATTATAACCAAAATCTAATCAAGTCTGCATATGGTTGTAAGGAAGAGGAATACGCAAGAATTGTAATTTTTGGAATTCTAGAATTGGAGATATCGTGTCCGAAAAGGCGGTCACACACACACACGCTCACACGAACACACACACACACACACACACATACAGACATCATTGTAAAAATAGTAAAGTCGTATTGTAAAGACCCTAAAACGTGCTTATTCAATGAAAACTCACCACCGAATTTTTTGACCAAAGACAATACCTTCCTTTCCTATAGATGACGGAAGGTAAAAATTATTCCATTTTAGGTGTTACATTCTCAGAGATTGAATGAAAGCCCACTACAAGCGTGGTTTGTAGCCAAACAAGAAAGAGAAATCTTATGTACCCATTGCAAATGTGTAGCTGTATTAGGAGAAACTTGCAGTCATATTGCAGCTTTAATGTTCTACATATATGATATTGGAAATAAAACAATTTCTGGATGTCAGCCAAATTTATTGAAATTTCGTACTCTACAGTTTCGACCCCACTTGGGTCATCCTCAGGAGCTATATACACAATTGAAAAATTAAAATACAATTTGTTAAAATACAGAAATGAACTTACTGAAATTTTTTATTTAATTGTTATGAAGCATGAAAAATGTGATGTCAACATGGAAAATATATCGTTAAGCATCGCTTAACACAGTCGTAATAAAATAAAATAATAATAATACACCATGTAATAATTGTACATGGAATATTAAACGTCGAGAATTTTTAATAAATAACACAACATATAACAATATACAAAAAAAATAAGTGAAAAATATAAAAAATCGTGTTATCACACCCTAATGGACACTTAAACTAAGTACGGTATGGACCTGTAAAGTTGATGAAAGTTGAAGACCTATCCAAGGTTGTAAATTTGAATCTGAACACCCGCCTCACAATTGATTTAGCTGCGCAGGTGTATCAATGCGCTTGTTGCAAACATATGTTAAATCATATTATTTAGTTTTATAAACGAACGTTATTTTTATTTTTGTATAAGAATGTTATTTTGTTTTATTTTTGTAGTATTTTAAAATATTATTGTATATTTTACTAATGTGTACTGTGTCTGTTTTTAGATTTATGTTATTAGGATCATTGTTTATGTGTAGCATTTCCAACGTGAGCCTTTTGTGTAAATTTTGTTCTGTGTCTATTATTAGATTTTATCTGTAACAACACCAGTTTGTATGAAAAATGCAGAAAATATTCCCCGAAATATTCAGAATAAACATCGCAATGGCGGCTGGAACAAAGCTAATGTTTCGAATAGAGAAATCGAAGTCTCACTTTACAATTATATTTACATCAACGTCACATTTTATAAAAACCTCGTGCAAAGGTATTCTTAAAAGTGAGTAAGTCTTTAAATTTGTTTACAATTCTTCTAAGCTAAGCTTCTTTGGGGGTATAGGTATTATTCTTCTAAAAGTTACCCAAACTTACACGTAAAAATCCATCAGTTGTGGTGTGGTGGAATGCACTTTAAAGTTGAAGCGAGCACGTTAGCGAGGCTCAGCATCACTACCGGCTTCTTAAGAGATTAAACAACTTTCTTCCGCACTATCCAAGCCCCGGTTTCTGTTTCGACGAAATGCACTACCTACCACTTCATTTTATAGAACAATCATTTTTTGCGGGATATAAGTTTCCAACTTCCATTTGGGGAATTGAGATGGATAAAATAATTATCGATAGTTGGAGAATGGAACATGTTTAGAGGATTATCGCAAGGAGTTCTGACACTTGGGGGTTTAATTTTATGATTGTGGAGTTCCAATTGATGGTTGGTTTCTACTAATAAATGTCTATCATTTATTGAAATGTTATTGTCAATATATTACATCTACTTGCATTCTATAATGAAAAAATTAATATATAAATTATTGTGTAAAGTGTGTCATTATTGAATCCTGTGTGTGTGAAACAATCCACATCGTGCTTAAAAGACGAAAGCATATTAAGTGGGACTATCATTATGTTAATGGATAAAAGAAATAAGCAGGAATGCAGTCAATATATAATATATTTAGTCAAAATCCGACGTTTCGCTTCCTGTTGAAGCTTCTTCAGGACCAACAATGGAAAAACATAGTGTTATACAGTAATTTTACATATTATACACGTACTTAAAGACTAATAGTTTATAATAATTTGATTACAAAGTGTAAAATCAACCATGTAGATTTCATCGAACAATAGAAAAATAAATAAATAAAGTACGTCATGGATAAAATTATAAAATCGAAATTAAATAATAGTTATTCAAGTATTAAGGGCAGTAACTGCACCTTATCGGTTGAGGTTTAGTTAGTCCAATACATCCGATATATAATAATAATAATAATAATAATAATAATACTTTATTACCCAACAGTAAACCAATTACAGGGTATATTGAACAACATAAAATAAGAATAATATATATATATATATATATATATATATATATATATATATATATATATATATATATAAAATATAAGCAAGGTGTTTTACATAAATATATCTTCATACGTCTTGTTGGCATAGCGGCACATAATGTAAATGGGTGAACGATGAAGGGCATCAGTACGGCAAGCGGCAAGGTAAAAAGTGTTAGCGTATCTGGAGGCAATCCTTGGGACATGGAACGAAATCCGGGACAAAAGAGATGGAGCATCTACCTTGTTGTGGACCAACGACCACAGTAAGATCGTCCCAATAATAACAAATTAAAGTTTAGAATGGTGGCTCGGCGGTCGAGCGTGTTGAAGCAGCGTGCCTGGCAGCGCTCAAAGCGACTTCGCCGCTCGGTCGTGGGTTCGATTCCCACCAGGGGCTTGGGTGTCTGTGGGTGTCTTCTAATACATTATTGTAATTTGTATGTAACAAAAATTGTAAAAATATATAATAAATGTGTTAGATAGGGCTATAACTAAAAAGTTGAAAAGCCGACAAAATATTATTATTATTATTAATTATATAAAAATTATTTTGACATTTTAAAAAAATTAGTTGTCATTTTTAAGTAAGCTATGACCGTTGTTTCGTCGTTAAAGCTTTAAAAATTGTACATTTATTTTTTATTTATGTAATTTTCAACGCCTCCAGATCGGTAGGTAGTCACATCACTTACCGGTCAGTCACATCACTTACTGATCAGTAATTTGTAAACAAAACTTACTGCCTGGCAAACCCTATCGGTAAAGTTAAAAAAAAACCTGATCGTGCAAAAAATAAAATAACAACAAACTTATCACAATGGCGACTACTGAAAAAGAATTTCATTGCAGAAAGTGTCGTTGGTGAAATTATTGGCCTACGGAGTTTTGCAAATTTGCAGTAGATTGTACTAAGATTTTGGATGTCGGTTTTGTTGTTTTATTAAATCCAACAACCTCACACATCCACACAGACAAACACACACACACACACACACAGACATCATCGTAAAAATGTTATAATGGATCTTAAAACATGCTTAATCATTAAAATCTGGATATGCGATTTTTAGCATGAATCCAATACCTCTCTTAGAGAGAGGTAAAAATTATTTTACAGTATTAATTTTTAGCCATACATAAAACAGTTTATGAATTTCCTCCGAATTTTCTGATAGATTCACAATGTACAATTATTATCCGAGTGAATTCAAATTTGCGTTATTCAATCTACAACTACGAGTAAATTACTTTATTTGGCGAACTATATGTCCAATTCAATGCAAATCAATACTGTATACATTTAGAGTGCAGTTTGTAGTTCTATGGAATGTTTAATTATTTATAAAAGCATTCACTATTTGAAACTAAGTAAACAATTTCCAACTAAGTTATCTAAATGTTTCAGTTCAAATGAAGAACTACAGGTGGTTTCTTGCAACTACTAAGTTGACAATTTGCAACACATGCAAACCAAATTAAATTATTATTAAGACAAATTGAGTACAATAAATTTAATCTTAAATCTCAAACTATGCACTTCGAACATTAACCAATGTAATAAAGTAATTCTTTTATCTTTTCAAATATAAGCAAATATCCTTTTTTCCAAGTTTTGACCGAATGTGCTAGTTAATAATGGCTTATACCTATTTGAGTAATCAGTAAGGAAAAGTGATATTCATTATATTTATATTTTTTTATTTTAAATTCATTCCATGAAGAAATTTTACCCTCTTCTAAGTTTTCGAAATGTTTCCGATTCATTGTCGGGATTGACAGTATTTTTGAAGGGTACATGCTAGGATGAGCATGTAGATTACTTCACGTCGA